>NLAF01000311.1:0-411921 GCA_002374645.1 Metschnikowia shivogae | reverse complement strand
GGTGGGGGGGGGGGGGGGTTGCATCTCTGTTCTACTTTGCATTTTGGCTATTTTTGTGAAAAATTACCTTCTGAATACTGACAGTTCTGCTGCAATATGTGGATACAATGGAGTGTACGTGGGAAAGTGCGAACGGGAACACGGAAGTCGGCTGTGAAAAATCCAAAACAGAAGATGGAACAGCCGGACTTGGGATGCAGCTCCGTGCGTTGCTGCTCTACCCACCCCAGAAATCCCGACGCTCTCGCAATGCCGGGGCACCTTTTGGCGTGGGATCGGCGCCCGTCGCCCTACATGCAGGGCGCTCCCCACCGCGCACCCGTACACCAGAAGATTCGCCCGATACCGTGATCGGAGGTACGGGTGCACACGGGCATCCGGGGCCACGTGCAGCTCGCCGCAAACCCGAGCCGTGTCCGAAACAGAGGTCTCAGCTGAAAATGTGCGTCCGGGCACCACCTGCACACAAGCCATGTCCAGGACGCGAAAATTTACTCTGCAAACACACACACCAATGGTCAGACCAGTCGTCATTTCCGGCCCCTCCGGAACAGGAAAGTCTACGCTCCTCAAGAAGTTGTTCGCCGAGTACCCCGACAAGTTCGGCTTCTCCGTGTCCAACACCACGCGCCAGCCACGTGCCGGCGAGATCAATGGAAAGGACTACCACTTTTCCACGGTGGACGAGTTCAAGAAGTTGATCGAGGAAGAAAAGTTCATCGAGTGGGCTCAGTTTTCCGGAAACTACTACGGCACCTCCATCAAGTCGGTGGATGACGTGTCCAAGGGCAACCGCATCTGTCTTTTGGACATCGATATGCAGGGAGTCAAGTCGGTCAAGAAGTGTGGTCTCGACGCCCGCTTTTTGTTCTTGAGTCCCCCTCTGATTGAGTCCTTGAGAGAGAGATTGACGGGCAGAGGTACGGAGACCGAGGACTCCATTGCCAAGAGAATCGACGCTGCCGCTGCTGAGATGGAGTATGCGCAGACTGGTGCTCACGACAAGATCATTGTCAACGACGACTTGGACAAGGCCTACGCTGAGTTTAAGGAGTTTATCTTGGCCGAGAACTAGGAGGAGCTGTACGCTGAGAACTGTGTACAAAGAGTCTGTGTAGGGACAAAACCTGTGACAAAGAGTCTGCGTAGGGACAAAACCTGTGTACAAAGAGTCTGTGTAGGGACAAAACCTGTGACAAAGAGTCTGTGTAGGGACAAAACCTGTGTAGGGATTGTATTGGGAACCTGTGTAGGCAATTGGAAAATCCTGCGTCCAGGGACTGACTGCAGGAAATACTACCCTTTCCAGAGGAGAGATGCCTAACCAGGAGTGCATACAGTGGCGCCATCTCGCTTTGGACTTCATCCTTAAAGGCAAACCCAAGGCGGTAGCTCGCTCCCCGCCAACATCACAGCCCTGGCTGCTCCCCACATGGGATCCTGCATATAGTGCACGTGTCCAGCCCACGTAAACGCGGCCGCGGTGCCGTGCCACCGGGAGCACAGACGAGGGGCACGGGACCGGGATGAGAGTTACAGCCCAGGACGACAGTTACCAGGGCCCCCTGAGGCGTCCGTTTGTGCAGGCTGCGGACATGAAGTAGTAAGTAGCGCGAGAAAAATTTCCCGCGAAAACCACTATCGTGGCGCTTGCACCAGGTCATTTTTCTCTGCTAACTCCGCCATTTTCGCCAGCGCCTGTTTCTGCTGAAAAGCGCTTCCGTGTTCGTCGTCTGCGCCAGTGGGACTTTCCTATCAGCTCCTTGGCCTGGCATTTTTTGTGTGCCCTGTCCTGCACCCTGCCACCCGAGTTTCGCCTCCCGTCTAGCTGGGACGCCTCCTGCCGGCTACGTGGCCGCCTGAAATAAGCTTTTCGAAAAAGCCAGCTGAGTTTCGACTGAAACAGCCCGAACAGAGCTTCTTGAGGGCTTTCTGACACCCGACTTTCCTGGGTGATTTCTCTGTGTGACTGCTTCCACGCCAATGACCGACCCAAAGCAAAAGAAGACCTTGTCCCGAATCGGCAGAATCTTTGGCGTGTCGTCCACCAACCTCGCTGCCATCCCAGACGAGCCCAAATCCTCCAGCAGCGTGACATTGGAGTCCTTGGCCAAAAATGCGCATGAAACTCCCTCCAGACCGCCGCTGAGGACTGCAGTCTCTTCCAGAGCAAGGCTGCCTGCTCCTGCCATCCAGCAAATCATCAACGGGGAGGAAGATGTGCTCTCGCCGCTCCCAAATGACTGTTCGGCCACAACATCCCCCAACTTGCCCAGTGCCGTATCACCGTCACAGTCCATGGCCTCAATGGATCTTTGCAGCCCCCCTGCTCCGCATTCCACTAGTGCGGATGGCCGGTCCCCGCCGGTGTCTCGACTGTCTTCGTTGAACGGATATCCACGCAAAAACGGCGTTGCTGCGCCCTCCAAGCTCAAAAACAATACACCTCGTACCTCATCCGAGAAGCGTGTACCGGGACATGCGTCTCCGGGAAATCTCTCTCCCTCTGTGTCCAGCAGTCATCTCCCAGGACTTGCGTTAGCGTCGCAGAAGCCACGTTTCAGGATGTTCGAAGATGGCTCGCATGAACACAATTTAAGAGCGGCTAAGCGGCAGGAAAAACTAAGCAACATGTTGAAGGACCTCCTTGGGGCCAAAAAACTACGCGATGAGGCCATTTCGGCAGTGCCCAACATACTCCAGCCCAAAGGTGATAAAAATGTCGAAAGGGAGAAACCTCCAACGCTTTTTGCCGGTTTGGTTAGCCAAGTCAAAAACAACACATCCCCATACCACGCCCAGGGTGAGGAAACGGCACCCACCCAGGACTGCCGCTCATTTGTGGAAAAATACGGCCGTTGCCAGGAGGTAATTGGAAGAGGCTCCTTCGGGGTTGTGAGGATTCTGCACAAGAAGGGCGCCGCATCTAGCGGGCAGGACGAGATTCTCTATGCTGTGAAGGAGTTCAAGCGCCGGCCCTCGGAGACAGAAAAGAAGTATTCGCGGCGGTTGACTTCGGAGTTTTGTATCTCGTCGTCGTTGAAACACACCAATATCATCGACACGCTCGATTTGCTCAAGGACGCCAAGGGCGACTACTGTGAGGTGATGGAGTTCTGCTCCGGCGGAGATCTCTACACGTTGATTATTGCCGCGGGTAAATTGGAATACTCCGAGGCAGACTGTTTCTTCAAACAGCTTATACGTGGGGTTAACTACATGCATGAAATGGGCGTGGCGCACCGGGATCTCAAGCCGGAAAACTTGCTTCTAACGCAGCAAGGAACGTTGAAAATCACGGATTTTGGTAACGGCGAGTGCTTCAAAATGGCATGGGAGGACGACATCCACTATAGTGACGGCATCTGCGGGTCCAGCCCGTACATCGCGCCGGAGGAGTTCACGCAGGACCAGTTCGACGCGCGATGCGTGGATATCTGGTCGTGTGGCGTGATCTACATGGCGATGAGAACGGGGCGGCAGCTATGGAAGTTGGCCAACCCCAAAAAGGACGAGTTTTTCGAGGAGTACCTCGTGAAGCGCAAAGACGCCACGGGGTATGAGCCCATCGAGGCGCTCAAGCGGGCGCGGTGCAGGAACGTGATCTACTCGATTTTGGACCCGATTCCCGAGCGGCGCATCACCGGAAAACAGATACTAAATAGCGAGTGGGGCCGGGAGATCGTCACGTGCAACAGCGGCGGAGCCTGCCCTGCAGGGGAAACCTGAGCAGCAATGAGATATGAACAAAACGAGTAGTGCACACGGCGCGCGGTGCCGGAAACAGGTCACACGCGCTACAACAACACACCAACAACATGGTGGAGCTCTCGGATTTCCACAGACAGGAGAAAATCGGCGAAGGTACGTACGCCGACAGGAAGCACGTGACGCCTCGGCCGCAGTGGCGCCACGTCACCGCCCAAAAGAACAGCACTAACCGCAGGCACCTATGGAGTCGTGTACAAGGCGCTAGACACCCGCTACAACAACCGCGTGGTGGCGCTCAAGAAGATCCGGCTCGAGTCCGAGGACGAAGGCGTCCCCTCCACAGCAATCAGAGAAATTTCGCTCTTGAAGGAGATGAGAGACGACAACATCGTGCGGCTCTACGATATCATCCACTCGGACTCTCACAAGTTGTACCTCGTTTTTGAGTTTTTGGACTTGGACTTGAAAAAGTACATGGAGTCGATTCCCCAGGGCGTCAGCTTGGAGCCGCTGATGGTGAAAAGATCCATGCACCAGCTTGTCAAGGGAATCAAATACTGCCACTCGCACCGCGTGTTGCACCGAGATTTGAAGCCGCAAAACCTCCTCATCGACAAGGAGGGTAACTTGAAATTGGCCGACTTCGGCTTGGCTCGTGCGTTCGGTGTGCCGTTGCGTGCATATACGCACGAGGTGGTGACGCTATGGTACCGGTCGCCGGAGATTCTTTTGGGGGGAAAGCAGTACTCCACCGGAGTGGACATGTGGTCGGTGGGGTGCATTTTTGCCGAGATGTGCAACCGCAAACCCTTGTTTCCCGGCGACTCGGAGATTGACGAGATCTTTCGTATTTTCCGCATATTGGGCACTCCCAACGAGGAGGTTTGGCCTGACGTGACCTACTTGCCTGACTTCAAGCTCACGTGGCCGAAATGGGAGAGGGGCAGCTTGGCGAAACACGTGCCTTCTTTGGATGCGGACGGCATCAATCTATTAGAGCAGATGTTGACTTACGATCCCAGCAACCGCATCAGTGCTAAGCGGGCGCTCATCCACCCGTACTTCCAAGAGGACAGTGAGGATGGACAGGAGAATTTCCCTCGCTCTGTGAACATGGGATAGACCAGTGAAGGGGAAGAGGAAGGGAGAGGAAGGGAAGAGGAAGGGAAGAGGAAGTGAGAGGAAGGGAGAGGAAGGGAGAGGAAGGGAGAGGAAGGGAGAGGAAGGGAGAGGAAGGGAGAGGAAGTGAGAAAGAGGAAAGAGAAAGTGAGAAAGAGGAAAGAGGAAAGAGGAAGTGAGAAAGGAAAGAGAAAGTCAGATAGAGGAAGTGAGAAAGGAAAGAGGAAAGAGAAAGGAAAGAAGAAGTCAAAAAGAGGATGTCAAAAGAGGATGTCAGAACAGGAAGTGCACATCTCATGGCTATGGGCCTAAAATTGTGACTCTGTGTCCAACTCTACTTTGTCCATCGCATGTCCTCCCTTGTTACTTATTTAGCTTGTTTTGCAACTGCGATACACGCCATCAAAATGGACAAGATCGTGATCACGAGCAATGGTCGTAGCTGGGGCTGCTGGGGAGCTGCATGCAGGTGCCCTTCAGGCGCCCCCAAGCGTGCACCTCTTGCCCGGCTCCCGCCGTCGCTATTTCTGGTTCCGGGGCCCTCCTCGTAGGCCTCCGTCTCGGCTTCGTGACTGCCAGCGTCACTCAGGCGCCCCCGGAAGAACACGTGACTCTTGTGCTCCACAGTGTCCAAAAACGCCGAGTCGAGCGGCACCTGGAACGGTTTTTTGGCAGCGTGATGCGGCTCGCCCTGCGGCGCCATCCGCCGGAGCTCCACGCATATTTCCGAGATGTCGGCCCGCATGTCGTGGGTCTTCTCAGCCATTAGCGCATTGTGGGCCGAGAGCTGGTCCAAAAACTGCATATCGGAGCTGTTTTGCTTTTTGAGGCCACGGAGCTTGTCGTCAATGTCCAAAAACACCAGCGAGATGTTTTGGTGGCGGGTCTGGATCAGGTCGAGGATTTTGTGGAGCTCGAACTTGTTGCTGGCCCCAGCACTGTTTCCACAGTCCATGAGCGAATCGACGTCGGACTCGTCCACGTGACTTGCCACGCCGATGGTGTCCATGCTGGCGAGGTCGGAATCGATGCTCTCAAACCAGATTTCGTCCTTGTGGCGTGTTTTCCGGTATATAGTGTGGTGGTTGTCCTGGTACAAGTAGAACTGGTCGCCGAAGTCGCCGTAGATGCACTCGTGCAGCGGGTCGAAGATCTTGACGCCTTCAAGAAGATGGAAAAAGAGCTGCTTGTAGCTTAGGCGCTGGTGCTGGGAAAGAAGGCGGAGTTTGGCCTGGATGAGTTCATCGTTGGCCAAGAACCCGGGTTCGAGATGCAATTGTTGCTCCAACGAGCATAGCGAGGCGAGGAGCTGTGGGATGAGGGGCGCCTGCAGGTCGTGCGTACTCCAGAGCAGGGCCAATGCTGCCGACTCCGAAAGTGCAAGGAGACGGGACATGATGGCAGCGAAGGTGGCGTTTGTGCAGATGAGAGGAGCGCGGTGTTTGGCTTTTTTCCCGTTTGGGGATAGTAATGAGCAACCCTGCAATCTGTCCGTTTGCACGCTGACACACGAGCAATCCTGCAGTCTGTCCGTTTGCGCTCTGACACACGAGCAATCCTGCACTCTGTCCGTTTGCACTCTGACACACGAGCAATCCTGCACTCTGTCCGTTTGCACTCTGACACGAGCCGCCGTGCCGTCGTGCCGCCGTGCCGCCGTGCCGCTGTGCCGGAACACGGGTGGACAGCGCACCCGTGCACCAGTGCGTAAAGTCTGCGCACTGCGCACGCCCCAACCACATGAGCGACGAGTACCTGTACAGAAACAGCCGCTACTCAGACCGAAAAGAGTATCGTGGCGGGTACCGTGGCCGAGGCGGGTACCGCGGCAAGCCCGAGTACCTGCACCGGGGCCGAGGGGCGTTCAACCGTGACAGAAGCTACCGCCGGGATAGCTACGATCCCAGGGAGGGGCGGTTCCAGGAGCGGGAGGGCCGAGACGGGCGGTACAGTGACAGAGAGAGACCGGACGGGCGGTACAGTGACAGAGAGAGACCGGACGGGCGGTACAGCGAAAGAGAGAGACCGGACGGGCGGTACAGCGAAAGAGACAGACCGGACGAGCGGTACAGCGAAAGAGACAGACCGGACGAGCGGTTCAGTGACAGAGACAGAACACCCGAGAAAAGGTACAGCGAAAGAGACTCCAGAGATGAAACACGGCGGGAAAGAGATGCGAGACTCGACGAGAAGCGGTTCCGGGAAGACGAACGCAGACCCGAGCGCCGAAGAGAGGAGAGCCCGGGCCGGGCCGACCTGCGCCGGGCCGAGGAGCCCCGCGACCGCCCCGACAAGGACGAGCCCAAGCGCAAGCAGCCAGAGGCCAAGCCTGCATACACCAACCCCTGGGTCAGCATCTTGAAGTTGGGCGAGGGCCGTACTGCAGGCAGAGCGGAGGCAAGCTACAAGGACGTGGCCAAGGCGAACGGCGTCATCACGCGACTCCAGGAGGAACGCGTGCGGCTCGGCAACGCGGTGGCGCTATTAGACGTGTACGCCGCCCGCGACGCGCTCAACGCGGACATCTGCTCGCAGAAGTTGGACGAGTTCAGCTACCTCTAGCGAATCCTGCACAGAGCGCAAGTGGTTCCTGCACAGGGATCAATGGTTTCCTGCACAGAGCGCACGGCTATCCTGCACAAACCCCCCAGCCGCCCACTTCTCAGCGCCTCGCACCCTCGCCACCACCATGTCAGTCGTCGACCTCCTCCGGCAGTCCAGGACGGCGCAGACCCTCTTGTATGCCGTCCTCATCATCGGCATCTACAAGATGACCACGATGACCCTCTCGTTGGCCGCGCTTCTCTATGACGTGTTCATTGCGCCCCCCACCAACTACGCCAAATACGGCGCCAAAAAAGGCTACTGGGCCGTGGTCACCGGCGCCTCCGACGGTATCGGCAAGGAGTACGCGTTCCAGTTGGCCGCCCGGGGCTTGAATGTGGTATTGGTTTCCCGGACGTTGGCCAAGTTGGAGGCCATTTCGGCGGAGATCGAGGCCAAGTACAAGGTGCAGACACGGGTCATTGCGTTCGACGCTTCGGTGGACGACGCCAGCAACTACCGGCTCATTGCTGACACAGTCGCCGCCTTGCCCGTGACGGTTCTTATCAACAACGTGGGCCAGTCGCACAGCATCCCGGTGCCGTTTTTGGAGACGGACACCAAGGAGTTGACCGACATTGTGACCATCAACAACTTGGTGACGTTGAAAATCACCCAGACCGTGGTTCCGGTGATTGTCAAGACCGTGGCAGCCGAGAAGAAGAAGGTGCGTGGGTTGGTGTTATCGATGGGCTCGTTTGGCGGCTTGATTCCCACTCCCTACTTGGCCACGTACTCGGGATCCAAGGCATTTTTGCAGCAGTGGTCTGCATCCTTGGCGGGTGAGTTGAAGCCACAGGGTGTTGACGTGGAGTTGGTGGTGTCGTACCTTGTGACGTCGGCCATGTCCAAAATCAGAAGAAGCAGCGCCACCATTCCCAACCCCAAGCAGTTTGTGCGGGCCACGTTGAACGGCGTGGGCAGAAGAGGCGGCGCCCAGGAACGCTACGCCACCTGCACACCCTACTGGTCCCATGCGTTGATGCACTTCTTCATCGAGAACTCGGTGGGCGTGTACTCGAGAATCGTCAACAAGCTCAACTTCAGCATGCACCAGAGCATCCGCGTGCGCGCCTTGAGAAAGCAGGCCAAGAAGGCCGCCTAGGGGGGCCCCGGCAATGAACGAACCCAGCACAGCGTGTAGACCCGAAGCGTAGCTGCCTGTGTGCAGGACTGGAACATTCCAGAACACACTGGAAGTCGCGCTCAGCAAGCGAGTTATAACCGGCAGCACGCACCTCTTCCAACTACAATGGTGAAAGAGACCAAACTTTACGACTTGTTGGGGGTAGCACCCTCCGCCAGTGAAAACGATTTGAAGAAAGCTTACAGAAAAGCCGCTCTCAAGTATCATCCCGACAAGCCCACCGGAGACACCGAGAAGTTCAAGGAGATCTCGGAGGCTTTCGACATCTTGTCCAACGCAGACAAAAGACAGGTGTACGATGACTACGGATTGGAGGCGGCCAGGGGTAACGCCCCCGCAGGCGGCGATCCATTTGGCGGAGCCGGTGGCGCCGGCGGCGGCAGCGGCGGCGGCCCCAGATTCAACTTCAGCACAGGCGGCGACCAATTCTCGCAGGCAGACGCGTTCAACATCTTCTCACAGATGGGCGGATTTGGCATGGACGGCGGGTCTGGGTTCGGCGGGTTCGGCGGAGGCTTCGGCGGCGGGTCTCGCTTCGGCGGCGGCATGCCCGGTGGGTTCGGCGCAGGCGCTGGCGGAGGCCCCAGATACAACCGGCCCGAGCCCGACACCGTGACCATGTCGTTGCCCGTGTCGTTGGAGGACCTCTATAGCGGAGCCACCAAGAAGATGAAGTTGAACCGCAAGAGCGCCAACGGCAGCAAGGAGAGCAAGGTGTTGGAGGTCAAGATCAAGCCGGGGTGGAAGGCGGGTACCAAGATCAATTTTGCCAACGAGGGAGACTACCAGCAAGAGTGTGAGGCCCGGCAGACGGTGCAGTTCATGATCGAGGAGAAGCCACACGCAGTCTTCAAGCGGGACGGCAACGACCTCATTGCCACGGTGCCGGTGACATTCAAGGAGGCGCTTCTCGGTTTTGACAAAGAGGTGCTCACATTGAGTGGGCGCAAGATAAATATCTCGCGGTCGACGCCGGTGCAGCCCACGTCCACCAACAGATACCCCAATTTGGGAATGCCTATATCCAAGGAGCCGGGCCGCTTCGGCGACCTCGTGGTCACCTACAAAGTGGACTTCCCCGTGCATTTGACGGCCCAGCAGAAGGAGGCCATCAAAAACGCTTTCTGAGCATAACCATGGACTTCAGCATCAGTATATAGACTACCTAGGCAACCGAATTAGAGCGGCACCAGCGTGCCGTGTAATACATTCATCATACCTGCTTCACCACACCTGTCCTCGAGGACATGTAGCGGGCCTGCGTACAAGCCGCGCTCTGTGTAGGCGCGCGAACCTTCCATCACCACCACCACCACACTCCCTTTCCGCATGTCAGTGATTCTTGCGTCGGCGGGCTTCGACCACACCATCCGATTTTGGGACGCGCTCACCGGCGTGTGCTCGCGCACCATCCAGCACACAGACTCGCAGGTCAACCGGCTAGAAATCACTTCCGATAAGCGATACCTAGCCGCCGCCGGAAACCTCTACGTCCGGTTATACGACATCAGGCAAACCGGCAGCTCGGGAAATACAGCCACCACGGCGGCAAACGGCGGCGCCAATAACGGCGGGTCTGCAAATAGCAGCCTGAGCCCCGTGATGACATTTGAAGGTCACAACGGCAACGTCACGCTGCTAGCGTTCCAGGTCGAGAACCGATGGATGGTTTCCTCGCTGGAGGATGGCACGGTCAAGGTCTGGGATGTGCGGTCGCCATCGGTGCAGCGGAACTACAAGCATTACTGTCCTGTGAACGAGGTGGTGATCCATCCAAACCAGGGCGAGTTGATCAGCTGTGACCACGACGGCAATATCCGGATTTGGGACTTGGGCGAGAACCAGTGCACGCACCATTTGATTCCCGAGGACGACGTTCCTATCAACTCGTTGTCGGTGGCCAGTGACGGCAGCATGCTTGTTGCCGGCAACAACAAGGGCAACTGCTATGTGTGGAAGATGCAGAACCAGCGAGACATCACCTCGCTTACACCTGCCACCAAGTTCCGCTCCCACCTGAAGTACATCACTCGCGTGGTGTTGCTGACGGACATGAAACACTTGGCCACGTGCCTGGCTGACCATACGGCCCGCATATGGCTGACCGAGGACAATTTTGCCCTCGAAACAACGCTCCAGGGGCACCAGCGCTGGGTATGGGATTGTGCTTTTAGTGCCGACAGTGCCTATTTGGTGACGGCGTGTTCTGACCATTACGTGAGGCTATGGGACTTGTCGAACAGTGAGACTGTGCGTCACTACAATGGACACCACAAGGGTGCCGTGTGTGTTGCTCTTAATGATGTTTAAGCAGGCCGAAACGGAAAGTCACCGGCATGCAGAAGCGCAAACATCACTTGCTGGTGATCAATCGGCCGCTGGAAACGGGCCAATGCCCGAAAGTCTGCAATCAAAAGCCTCGCAAGCCGAGCTTTAGTCCATGCCGATTACTCGACGATGAATGTTACCAGCCCGCCGAAAGCTGTACTTGGCTGACATACTTCTGGCTTCAGCTGACGGATGTGGCTCAACGATAGGATTCTTCCCTGAATCATTGTCTGCCCCGATAGCATGCTCTACCATTTCCAAATATCATTTGACTGTCTACCAGTCATGATTCTATTAATGCTAATTTAAAGCCAATCCTTATCGCCGCTGACGTCATCCAATAAGTCCACAAAGCTATTGGAATGGGCGTCGTTATTGGTGCTGATATCATGCATCGACAAGGGCTCCAGATGCATATCTTTTGCAGATGCAGAATACGACCAGCGGTGGTACTCTTCCCGGAAAAAACCGCCTAGCTCAAGACTCCACAAGACGTATTCGTCAACCCAGCACCTCATGAGCCACCATAACTCAAAAGATTTGGCGCTGGTGAAGCTCATTTCCCGAAGACATGCGGTCAAGAGATTTGACTGCACGAGAGAAAAAAGCCAGGGGCTAACCTTCGGAAACATGGCGGGGATTCCAATGACAAACAGGGAGCACGTGGCCAACGAACATGCAGGCGTCTCCAAGAGCTGGGGGACTTTCTCTGCGAGCAATTCCACCAAAATATCGGGGTTGACGCCTGCACACGGCACCATTCTCTGCAAGATGTCGGGAAAATCAATCTTGTTCCAATCGCTGATCATGGCGTTCTTTTCCTGGGCATTTGCTAAAATCCTCGACACTCGGCTGCCTGTTTTGATGCACTGCAAGAGCCGCTTCAAAAGTTGAACGAACCGACGCGCAAGGTTGAGCTTCATTTCCACGAACGCCTTTGTGAATTTGCTGTTCAAACATACCGACAACTTCTCCAGGAATCCTGCCGTGAGGTCTTGGAGTGCGGTGATCACCTCAGCAGGCACGTTCAGAAGGTGGAGGCGAGAGAGCATTTTCAACATAGCAGCGTACATCACAGAATCACACGTATGCACCCACTCTAGCACGTTCGGGTCCACCAAGAGCTTGAACACAGGCGTCGCCAAAAGCGCCGGCGAAGGCAGAAACGCCGCAAAAAGTCGGTCGACCTGCATATAACGCACCAGCTCCACCATCGTCGTACAGTAGATCTGGTAGAGCGGCTGCAACGTGTCCACCAAGTCGCTGTCGACATCAAAATCCTTGGGGAGATACGAGCTCATCTGCGGCAAATTCAACCTCATAATGTCGTTTGCGAGCGACTGTTCCATCATCAAGTGGATGTGGGGAAGGTATGCGAGTTCATTAACAAGGAAGCGGTCTGTCATTTGCGTCAGGCTCACGGGGGTTTGGAGCATGCGGTTCACCATTGGACTCCCCACGCGTGTAGGCGTGTTGTAGCTGATGGACTGCGGAGAGTCCATTCCCACCGAGGAGTAAGTGGAAACCGGAGACCCAGGCACAGATACTTCTCCGAATAGCTTGACGCCACAGAAATGATACTTCGAGCGCCCTCTCAGCCCAAGACGGCGAGTCTTGATGTTGGGAAAAAGCATGCGGACAAGGCGAAAAAAGAGCCCCGAAAGAAGCGGATTCATGTTGTGGGATGCACACATTTGTGCGTAGCGGGCATAGAATCGGTTTCTCGGTACCACTGCTGTTCTGGAAGCCTTGCACGATTTTTGCACCCAAGAAAGAGCCAAAGCTTGGTGATGTTTATCGGACTTTCCCAGTTTCAACGACGCGAGAGCGTCCCACACAGAATCATTTGGCGGTCTCTGCTCGCCTGCGTCGATGAGTTTCACCTTCTCCGCCACGTCATCGAGTGAAGACGCCGAGATTTGCTCGGCCACGCCCACTAGAGAGAGGTCCAGATCAGCACTCTCCACGCGCGGCCTTTTGCGGGCATTTGGCGTGGAAGCTGGCGCAGGGGTAGAAGCCGTAGCCGGTCGAGATGCCTGGTCGGGAAGTACCACGGCCTGGTTCTCCATGTTCCCAGAAAACGCCTCCTGGCCCGAAATCATGCCTTGCATGGCGCTTAGGTCGGGCTGCATTATAGGGTAAGCCAGGTAACCGGGGATTGCTGCGTGGGCGGAAACCTGGGGCATCTGGCCCAGGAGCTGGTCGGTCGAATCGGGCACTGGTTCGATCGGGTTGGGAATCTGGCCCATGGAGCCGGACTGGGAAGGGTAGGGTAGATGCAAAGGAAACAGCAGGACAAATTGCTCATGGCGGTCGAAGGATGGCGCATAGTCGTAAGATTGAGAGGCAGCGAGGAGACGGGGGTCGTTGGAATGCAAGATAGGGGGATCAAAGTCGGGTTTGACGTAGCCTTTTTCGAAGGCGTCATCAAGATGCTGAAACACAGGCACGTCCTTATAGAGCGCCTTGTCTGGGGCAGTGGCCACGTATGCTTTTGGGTATGATTTTTGGCGGTGGCCGCCGTTGGGCTGTTCGAGCCGGGATTTGGAGAAACCTTCAATTGGGGTTGCAACGCCAAATTCGTGAGGGGCTGGTAGGTTGTGGTTCAGAAACACAAGAGGGAACTCCTTGTCAGTGACATCGTTGTACAAGTCTGGCGATGGCTGGAGAGAAGCAGGGGAGTAGTTGGCCTTCGTGTCGGGATGTCGCATTGGCAACCATAAAGAGCAAAAACGAGTCCGAATGCAAAAGAAGAAGGGGGGTTGCTGGGAAAAAAAGGTGTACTTGATCCGGCCGCTAGTGTGTGGTGTGCATGCGGCGGCTGCTGATCTAGGGTTTCCGCAGAGCGTTTCACATCTGCGCATGAGGGTTGGGTGTCCTGTGTGCAGGACGTCCAATTTGCGGCAGGCGCAGCGCTCGATCGGCGGCCGCGTCTCCAGGGGGTATGTGGCCTGCATACTGGCCACGGCGGCAGTGCGCGCACCCGTACACCAGACCATTGTCGCCTTGCTCGCAACGAGCATTCCTGCACATGCGCCCGGCTGCCTGGCGCCGATTTTCCACGCCGCATGACGGCTCCATTGTGCGGATCTGCGGGCACACGAGTGGCCCCAGCCCCGGTGCAGTCCCACGGCTTACGGCGGCGGCTCTGTGCAGTCCTGGCATCGGCACCCGACGTGGCATCTGTGCAGGTCTTCCTGGTGCGGTGGCCGGCACTGGTTGCAGGCGTAGTCCACGCCGCAGCAGTATGCACACCGCCCGTTCCCGCCGTCTACACGCCGCATCCAGTTGCGCAAGCGAAACGCAGATGAAACAAGCCCTGGCGCCTAGCCCGGCGCCTAGCAGCAAAAGCAGCACCAGCAAAACATCCATACATCTCAAGACTGCATCAGCTCCCTTCGTGGGGCATCGCGCGGCATCGCGAAAATCAAAAAAATCACTTCTCTATCCACACTACACCATGGCCGTTTTGCCCACTGACACCGAAGTTCTCTTGCGTAAGCGGAAAAACGCCGACAGAAAGCGGATCCAAAAACTGGAAGAAGCCCGTGTGGCCAAGGAGAAGCAGAAAAAGGCAGCCCAAACTCCCCGCACCAAGTTCGTCCGTGCAGAGCATTTGGCCTTTAAGGGATTGGCGTCGCTCAACGAGGAAAAACGGGTGAAAAACGTCTTGAAGCACGAGCAGAAACTGCTGCTCTCGTCGCGCAAAGAAGAAGAACCCAGGCTCTTGTTTGTGATGCGTGTACAGCCCCAGAATAAGGCGTTGGTCATGCCTCGCTTGGTGGAAAACGTGCTTGAGGCCTTGCGGCTCACGGAGGTCAATATGGGGGTTTTTGTCAAGCACACGCCAACCGTGGAGCCTGCTTTGAAGGTTGTGGCTCCGTATATTGTGGTGGGAAACCCATCCATGGCCTCGGTGCGTCACTTGTTCCAGAAAAGAGCCAATATTTTTGCTCCTCGAGAGCTGGAGGACGCTGAAGCGGAAAAAGAAGAAGACCAGGAGGAGGCTGGCGAAACTCGGCGCACGGTCAAATTGGACAACAACCAGGCGGTGGAGGATCGGTTTGGCGACGACTTGGGCCTCATTTGTATCGAGGACGTGATCCACGAGATTGTTTCGTTGGGCGAGAATTTCAAGACGGTCAACTTGTGGTTGGCACCTTTTGCTTTGAGGGCTCCAGACCACGGTGCCGGCGCAGAGGCCAAACTCGAGAAACTTGCCTTCGACGAGCTGTACAAAAAGACCAAGTCGTTGGCGGGCCACGTCAAGTTGGAGTACATCGACATCGACAAGCTCATTGCTTTGCAGAATTGATTGGGTATAGAAACGCTGCGCCATTAAATCCGGATGGGGTACTGCATAGGCGCTGGTTTCACGGTCACTGTGGGTGGGGTGTGCCAGCTTTACGATATTTAGAAATTCAAGTTTAGGGTTCGTTCGCCTGGTAGATGCCTCTACTGCCGTACCGCATGGCGGTCACGTGATGATGTGGAGGCCCGTCACGTGCAGCGTCACGTGCAGCGTCACCATGGGCCTGCACATACGCCCGCCTTATCCGTGCGCGTGTGGCCTTCGCCGCCACATGTCCTTCCACGTGTACAACGCCATCTCGCGGCCAGAGACCCACACGTACAAGCTCATGCAGCTTCCGGCGGAGGTCGTGGAGTATATGCACTGTGCAGGAAAGCCGCTCCAATTCAAGTCTGGTGCCGCCAAAAACAGCCTCGTGCTCTGCACAGACGCGTCCACCTTCAGCGTGCGCCAGATGAAGCATTCCAACACGCAGCTCATTTTGAACGACTCGGCAGTGAATGGCGTGGGCTGCAGCGTGAGTCACGTGATGAGCCCTCTGCTCGTGGCCGTGGGCCAGGCGTCGTACCAATACGAGCTCGCCAAAATCCAGGGGCACGTGGACGCTGCAGGAATACCCGTTTACGATGGCCACGAGCTCAAACGCGGCGGCAAAAGCGTGCAGCAGGTGAAAGAGGACTCGCCCATTGCCGAGGATGCTTTCTATGAAGCCTGGCACGCCATTGGTGGGTGCGAGGTGCAGGGGCAGGCGGTGCTCTTGGCGTCTCGCTATGTCACCAACGCCCTCTACGTGATGGTGTCGATATTGACCCAGGACGCCCTCCAGACGTTTGCCGTTGAGGAGATCCAGCCAAGGGTGGCGACTCACAATGAAACATACACCAATGCTGTGGTGACCACAGTGGCGCATCGCTTTGCCAAGTACAGCGACGGCGCCTTCCAAATTGAGCCTGCACAAGTGGCCACGTGGTTTGGCATCGAGACTCTCCGCAGCCAGTCGGGGATTCTGGCGGACCAGGAGTTTTTTCTTGCGTGGAAGTCGAGTCTCCCGCCGTTGTTCAGCGCTCCATTGGACCTCGAGGCGTTGCGGGGTCATTACTACCGCCCCATCCCCGGAAACGTCAAGTATATGGACAAGACGCTTCTCTCGACCGACCTACACACGCGCGTCAAGGAGCTTTTCAACATCGTGGGCTCTTGGGACTATGAGGACTTCTTGGCCTTTGTGCAGGACTTGCTACCTGTCAACAAGAAGCCGGATGCGGTGATCTTGAAGTACGCCCGAAAGAAGAGGGAGGGCAGGCGATTCACGGTGTGTCCCAGATGATTCGCTGTGTTCCAGATGATTCGCTGTGTTCCAGATGATTCGCTGTGTTCCAGATGATTCGCTGTGTTCCAGATGATTCGCTGTGTTCCAGATGATTCGCTGTGTTCCAGATGATTCGCTGTGTTCCAGATGATTCACTGCGTCCCAGATGATTCACTGCGTCATTGGTGAGCGTCGTCCATTTGGACGCACATCTTCATCGCTCTCGATCGGAGTCTGGCCACTGGCAAGTCCGTCACTGCATATGTCGTCAGCCTGGCCAGCAGCTTCAAGAAGCACGTGCCGGGCCCGGAAATCTGAGTGATACGAGTCTACTTTTCGCAGCTGCGACGCTCGGTACGCGCGTTTCTCGCACGTTGAACTCCATTTGCTCGATATCCTCCCGCCCATTTTCAGCAAGATGGAAAACCTGTTCTTGGTGTCGCTCATTGTATGTCTGGCATTCGCCTAGTCGAAACCCACTAACCGCAGTCCGGAGCCTGTGCAGGCACTTCCACCGACCTAGCCTTTTTCCCCATAGACACGTTGAAAACAAGGCTTCAGGCCAAAGGCGGCTTCTTTCTCAATGGAGGCTGGGGCGGCGTCTACAAGGGCCTTGGGTCAGCGTTGGTGGCCCTGGCGCCGTCGGCGTCCCTTTTTTTCATCACCTACGATGGCTTGAAAGATTACACAAAAGACAGGCTTCCCACCACAGCCAGCCACATGGTCAGCGCCACGGGCGGTGAAATCGCGGCATGTTTGGTGCGTGTGCCAGCGGAGGTGGTGAAACAGAGAGCCCAGGCCGGTATCAGGGGTGTTTCAAACCAGGCGTCGTCGTGGGCCAACTTGCAGTACTTGCTTCAGAATAAGTCCGGAGAAGGGGTGTTGCGGGGCCTATATCGGGGCTGGAACACCACCATTCTTCGAGAGATTCCGTTTACCATGATCCAATTTCCGCTCTATGAGAAGCTCAAGAAGGTGTGGTCTGCATATGACCAGACTGAGCTCTCGTTGTTGAAGGGCGCCATGTGCGGGCTGGTGGCGGGTGGCTTCGCTGCTGCTGTGACCACTCCGCTCGATGTGATCAAGACCAGGATCATGCTCAACTCCGAAAGGGTGTCCGTGGCCCAATTGGTGCGCCAGATGGTGGCAGAAGAGGGGGCCCTAGTGTTCTTGAACGGAATTGGGCCCAGAACCTGCTGGATCAGTGCAGGAGGCGCCATTTTCCTCGGCTGCTACGAGTTGGTCAGCTCCAGTCTCCAGAGAAGGTAGGCGGTGTATACAGACCGGCTGGAGGGGCAGCCACTAGCTACGCGTGCGGAAGACCCGGCCGGTGTGGTTCACGTGACGCCAACATAGACCCGCTCCTGCCAATACAGACCCGCTCCTGCCATTTGGACTCGCTCCTGCCATTTGGACCCGCTCCTGCCATTTGGACCCGCTCCTGCCAATGTAGACCGCCATGACCCCCTCTGCCGCTGCGGCCTCAGCGCGAACCAGACGGCAGCGGCCTGCACACACCACCGATGTCCCGATGCGTTCCTGCACAAAGTCCAGACCCGTACCACGGGCTCTGTGGCGGCGGCCGGGCAAGCGTGGCGGCGTGCGGCGATGCGGCCAGCGCACGTGGCCGCAAAGCCGGTGGGCCCGCACATCCGGCGCCGTGGGGCGGCTTGTAGGCTCATCGGAAATTGAGGCGCGCACGCCGCGGGGTCCCACAAATATCCGAACTCCGTGTGCGCCTCCGAACCACCATGTTCAAGCTCACCAGATTAGCACGTCCATTGGTGGCCGGGGCCCGGGTCCGGCACATGGCGACATCAGTGCCTCCGGAGGGCTCCGCCATCACGTTGAACTCCGCCACTAGAGACGATTCCAAGTTTGGCACAAAACCCATCTACTTGGACGTCCAGGCCACCACGCAAACAGACCCGCGTGTCCTCGACAAGATGTTACAGTTCTATACCGGCCTCTACGGAAACCCCCACTCGTCGACGCATGCGTACGGCTGGGAAACCGAGAAGGAGGTGGAAACGGCACGTGCCCACATCGCCAAGGTGATCAACGCAGACCCCAAGGAAATCATCTTGACGTCGGGGGCCACGGAGTCCAACAACATGGCCATCAAGGGAGTTCCCCGTTTCTACAAGAAAACCAAGAAACACATCATCACCACACAGACGGAGCATAAATGCGTGTTGGACTCTGCCCGGCACATGCAGGACGAGGGCTTTGAGGTGACGTATTTGCCCGTGAGCTCCGAGGGCTTGATTGATTTGGACGACTTGAAGGCGGCCATCCGCAAGGACACGGCGCTTGTGTCGGTTATGGCGGTGAACAACGAGATCGGTGTGATCCAGCCGTTGAGGGAAATCGGAGAGATCTGCAGAGCCAACAAGATCTTCTTCCACACGGACGCCGCGCAGGCCTACGGCAAGATTCCCATCGACGTCAACGAGATGAAAATTGACTTGATGTCCATCAGCTCGCACAAGATCTACGGCCCCAAAGGCATTGGGGCTTGTTTCGTGCGCAGAAGGCCCAGGGTCAGATTGGACCCAATCATCACCGGAGGGGGCCAGGAAAGAGGCTTGAGATCCGGTACTTTGGCGCCTCCATTGGTGGCTGGCTTTGGCGAGGCCGCCCGTCTCATGGTGGCGGAACAGGACTACGACAGCGCATACATCAAGCGGCTCTCGAACAAGTTGAAAGAGGGCTTGTTGTCGATCCCCGAGACCCAGTTCAACGGAGTCATGTCCAATGACGACAAGCAGTATGCAGGCTGTGTGAACATCTCGTTTGCCTACATCGAGGGCGAGTCGTTGTTGATGGCGTTGAAGGACATTGCGTTGTCGTCGGGCTCCGCATGCACCTCTGCGTCGCTTGAGCCATCCTACGTGTTGCACGCATTGGGGGCCGACGACGCGTTGGCGCACTCGTCCATCCGGTTCGGAGTCGGCCGTTTCACCACGGAGGCCGAGATCGACTACGTGATCAAGGCCATCAACGAGCGGGTGGAATTCTTGCGCAAAATGTCGCCGTTGTGGGAGATGGTGCAAGACGGCATCGATTTGGATTCCATCGAGTGGAGCGGCCATTGACCCGGGTGCCGCTGTGTGCAGGACCGGCCCGGTTCCGGCACGGCCGCCAATTTTTCTCTATATATTGCACTCCACACCGTACTCCGCACCGCACGCCAAAATGACCACCAAGAAAATAACCCTTCTCCCCGGCGACCACGTCGGAGCCGAAATCGTTGAAGAGGCCGTCAAAGTTCTCAAGGCCATCGAGCAGAACACCCCCCACCAGCAAATCAAGTTCGACTTCGAAACCCATTTGATTGGCGGCGCTGCCATCGACGCCACCGGCGAGCCATTGCCCGAAAAATCGTTGCAGTCCGCCAAAAACTCACACGCTGTCTTGTTGGGAGCGGTTGGAGGACCCAAGTGGGGAACCGGAGCAGTCAGACCAGAACAGGGCCTCTTGAAGATCCGCAAGGAATTGGGCCTTTACGCCAACTTGCGCCCCTGCAACTTTGTGTCCGACAAGCTCTTGGAATTGTCGCCTTTGAAGGAGGAAATTGTCAGAGGAACCGACTTCACGGTGGTCCGTGAATTGGTGGGAGGAATCTACTTTGGGCAGAGACTGGAGCAGGAGGACAGCGCCAACAACGACGAGGCCTGGGACACCGAAAAGTACTCTGTGGCGGAAGTGACCCGGATCACGCGCATGGCGGCTTTCATGGCGTTGCAGCACAACCCACCCTTGCCGATTTGGTCGTTGGACAAGGCCAATGTGTTGGCGTCGTCCCGCTTGTGGAGAAAGACGGTGGACAAAGTCATGGCCGAGGAGTTTCCCCAGCTCTCTGTGCAGCACCAGTTGATTGACTCTGCCGCCATGATTCTCGTGCAGAACCCCACCAAGTTGAACGGAATCGTCATTACCTCCAACATGTTTGGCGATATCATTTCCGACGAGGCCTCGGTGATTCCCGGCTCGCTTGGCCTCTTGCCCTCGGCTTCGTTGGCCTCTTTGCCCGACACAAACTCTGCTTTTGGTTTGTACGAGCCATGCCACGGTTCTGCTCCCGACTTGCCTGCAAACAAGGTCAATCCGGTGGCTACTATTTTGTCTGCAGCCATGATGTTGCGGTTGTCATTGGACTGCCTCAAGGAGGCCGAGGCCTTGGAGCAGGCTGTGGGCGAAGTGATTGACTCTGGTGTTCGGACCGCCGATTTGAAGGGCTCCAGCTCGACCCAGGAGGTGGGCGCAGCCATTGTGGAAGCTGTCACCAGAATTTTGAGGGCATGACGTGAATAGACAAGTCAGAAGAGCGAAATCAGACCAAACCAAGTCAGGGCCGAATCGGGATGCACCAGAGTAAATGGTGCCCATTCAGGCCCTTAAAGCCGTATAAGTCTGTATTCTGAAGTGCTGAGTGCTGAGTGCTGACCGTAATTCTCTAAAAATGATGTATTAATGTCGAAACGAGTTCTATAAATTACAGGCTACAATTCCACCACGCCATTGAGAATATCCGACAAATAGGTCATGGAACCAAAGTCCCGGAGATTGTCGGCCTCATGAATCTTGACCCAGTTGTACCCCTTATTCTCCTCATTCGCTGCGTAGAGATACTCGTTCATCAAGGTTTTCTCGCTGGAAGACGAGGCAATCTGTACGCTGTTGAAGCCCGACCCGAGTTTCAATGCAGCCGTGAATTCCTGTGACGAGAAGTACTCCTCGGACGACGTGGTAAAGTCGGAGTCGTGGAGAATCCTGATGTGGCTTTCGGATCTGTGCTCGTTCGGAGATTCGTTTGATGCAGACTCGTTGAAGCCAGAACCTAGGTTTGGGGTTTTGTAGGGTTCGGCACTGTTATGCGGCGTTCTGCCTTGTTCCATGTTGGAGCCTTTCTCTGTTTCCATAATGTGCTGCGTTTTCGGGTGTTTCGCTGTATCGGTGATTTGCTCCGGGTCTTTCTCCATTTCCGTCTCTCCTTCGCCATCACTCTGATTCAAGCTGAAATCACGGTCCATTTCCAATTCAAATTCTCTCACGTAGTTCGAAGATAGAGACTGATACGACCCATGCGACTCGTCCGTTTTCTCTGCCTCGTTGGCCACGTCGTTGGAAAAGCTGTTCTTGATGAACGACTCCACATCAAACACTGACGACGCTTCATGCGAGGAGTCGAAGCGCTGGTAGAGCAGTTTCATGCTGGTCTCCATGGACTTGGCAAAGCCCTCCTCTTTGTTCATGGCCTGAAGTTCGGCCTGGAGATTTGAGTACGAGTCACGTGCAAACGCAACCCAGTTGGCTCTGTCGTCGCCGTTGAAGATGCTGGCGGGGATTTCATTGTACACGCGGTATTTGGCGTAGATCTTTGACGACTTCCCGATGGCTGCCAATTGCTCCAGTTTGGCGGAAGAATTGACCGAGCTCTGGTCGGATATCTGGTCCGTTATCTTGTCGTGCCACATCTTCCGCTCTTCCCTTTTCAACTGAGTGTGCATGCTTTCTGTGGGCTTTTGCTGCGTTTGTTGTTGGGAGGGGCGGCTTGGATGGTTTGTGTCGTCTGGGGAAGCTTGGGCTTCTGCGAGGAAATCTGCTTTATTGTGTGCTGGAACGATCTGCTTCTGGGGAGGAACATCGTTTTGTTTCTGTTCGGAAAAATCATTTTGTCTTTCGGAAAAATCGTTTTGGCCCTGTGCTGAAAGATCGGTTTGTCTTTCGGAAAAATCGTTTTGTCTCTTTCCTGAAAAATCATTTCTCTGTCCTGAAAAATCATTTCTCTGTCCTGAAAAATCATTTTGTCTCTGTCCTGAAAAATCGTTTTGTCTTTCTGAAAAATCATTTTGTCTCTGTCCTGAAAAATGTCTCTGTTTTGAATAAGCCATCTGTTCCTTTTCTGAAAAATCAATCTGCTTCTGTCTTGCCTGCTTTTGATCTGCTCCAACTTGCTCTTGGACCAAAACACCCGCCTTTCTTCCGGCCTGAGCGTGCTCCTGGAGCGGTTCTGGCTGCTGTTTTTTCTCTTGCGCCGGGTGGGGCCGCTGAAAAGTATTATCCGGAGACCCCGAGTCCTCAATATTGGCGCTGGGATACTCATATTCAATGGAGGCAATGGGGCGGAGCGTTTCAAGGTTATCCTCTGCAACCTCCTGGCTGTGGAGCTCACTCTTCGAGTTCTCGCTGATAGTCTCCTCCGGAAGAGGCTCAAACAAGCACTCTGTAGGCACCTCTTCATCAGTCACAAAGTCCTCTTGGATGTCTCCTAATTGCTGCACAGGAAACTCGAACCGTGAGTTCATGTCCAAGGAGCCATTGCTGTATTTGGACGACGTGTTGGCACTGGACAAAACTCTGTGCTCGCTTTTCTCCATAATCTCCTTCGGGGGGACCACGGGAGAGATTCTCCGTACAGATCCATTTTCGTCGTTTATGGACGACTGCATAGTCGACGCCTCGTACAACTCCGGACTTGGCTTGTAGAGCTTATTGAAGCTCTGCTTGCGGCCACGCGGAATACCCGTGTTGGGTATGTTCTGGAGGCTGTTGCGGCAAGGCACCTGGCTGGACCGCTTGGGCTTTTTCTCGGACTTGGGTTTCAACCGCTGGATAAACCCGAGAAACCGTGACTTTCTTTTAGGCTCATGAGTCGTCGAACCCACACTGAGAGATGCTCTTTGTTTCCCTTCTGTCTTGCCTGTTTTGGCTGACGTCGCTTCCACTGAAGCAGGCGTCTCTATGTCCGGGTACACCAAGTCGTCCAAAGTTCGAGTGTCCAAATTGTGCTTTTTGGCTGCAAGTGCCACCAATTGGGTGAGGATCCTTCCGTTGGAACCGATCAATGATCTGGTAAATTTGCTGGAGTGCACAATAATATCCATGCAATGAGCAAAAATGGTCCTGAGAGAGCCGCTGAGCATCCCTATGGGCACGTTCTCGCTGATCTCGATCGTGTTCTCTTGGTTGTAGCCCACAATGCTGACTGTGTCTTCGTGGTCGAACGACAACGAAATGACAATCGAGACTGTGTCGCTCAAAATGGCACGGGCCTGTTCCTCGTTCAAATTGAGAACAATGACAATTCCGGACTTGGCTTTTTCGCCACTGTATGTCCGGTACTGGTGTGCACAGTAGAACCGGGTGAGGTTCGTATCGGTGCATTTGAAGAGGTGGAACGGCGTGGACTTGTGCAAGATCTGGGCCTTACACACGTGATGCATGATTTTGTTGCACGTGGCCACGGAGCCGTCGGGCGAAAGCGGCTTGTAGTTGATGGCGTAAACAGCCTCGTCAGAATCCACCTGTTGGAAACAGTCCCCGCTGTACGCAACAAACGAGAGACACTGGCCTTCAGCGGAAACAAACGACTTGCATAGAACCGATTGCACGTTGCACCAGTATCTGACTTTGAGCTTGGGGAAACACGAGTACAGCGGAAGCGCTTTTTGGTTTATGAGCGAGTTCATGAGCACATCTGATATGGACACCGCCATGGTATTTTCCTCCTCGTACACCGCTTCCAAAAACACCACGGTGTCCGAGAAAATAATCATCACTTCATGTGTATGTTCACAGTCGGGCATGAGGTTTTCCAACTCATATACGGCAAGCACTTTTCTCGTCATCCAGCCACCCTGGAGGTTTTCGGGCCATCCAGTTGCAATCTCGGTAAGGAGCTTGCCCGATGGAGTAAATATGCGCTTGCCACGCTCCACGCTCTCCACCCGTCCGAAAGCATCCACGGTCCGGACAATTGTGGACAAGTCGTGGGTTATCTGCAGTCCCAGTGCTGCCTCCGGGTCCTCCGTCTTCATAGCGGCATGGAGCCGCTCCACGATTAGCTTTAGTTTCGGAAGCTCGAAAATCGAGTCCAACACGATGCTCTCCAATCTCTTCGGCGAGTAACTGCCCCGGTTTATCTTGGGATTTCCGAATGAGTACGTCTCGTTGTGCACAAGAAACTTGGTAAACCGCGAGTGGAATGCCGAGATGTTGGCCTGGTGCCGGGCGAACGCCTTGTAGAAAAAAGGCAACACCGACGCCATGACTCGGAGTACCTCGGCTGCGCCGCTTTTCGCCGCCACCTTCAAGATGTTGTTGAGAATGCAGTTGATCCGCGTGATTTCGTCAATTGTAGGAGGAAACACGACGTTCACCTTCATCACGCCTAGCGTAGTGTTGGACATGTCGGAAAGCACGCTGACGCGGAGCGGAATGATGAAGTCTTGCAAAATCCCCACAAGCTCCATCGTATAGTTTGTTTGGACGGACACAAGCTCCTCGATGACCAGCGTAATCTCTGGCACGCCTGCGTAGGCATCGGTGCCCGGAGCACACGGCGTGTACACGTAGTTGAGGCTCTGGGGCGAGTACTCGAGCAACGGGTCGAAGAGTTGCTCCATCTGCGTCCCCAAAATGGTCACGAGCCTGTTGTTCTCCTCCACTGTTTTGGCCAGCACACACACCGTATCATAGACAACGTCCACGGACAACGACGCTATATTCAGTTCCTGGAGCAAGCCCATGGAAAGAAGACGCATTCCCAAAGCTTCACAGGCGGACTCGTCAATTTGCTGCATAGAGCTCGCCAAAGCACCTGCGTTTGTCTCATCCCAACTCGTGGAGAAGTCGAGCGACCCGCGGTTATTCCAGAGCTTGTTGTAGTTTTTCAAGTTGGAGATGGCCAATGCTTTACGGACGTTGGAGCTGCGGTGTTGGGAAAGCAAGTTCTGGCACGCGGGCCAGAAGCGGGAGCTCTCGTCCAAAAGAAGGCCCTCGTAGACATTGAAACCGTATCTGGTGATGGACACTGCCAGGAGCTTGGAGGCGCTGTTTTTGTAGACCAAAGTGATGACGTGTCCGAACAACAAGGGATCTTGACCAGAGTAAAATGCAGAACGGGAGAAAGTCTCCTTCCAAAAGGCCAAGTCACGATGGGCTGAGCTCGAGTTGGAGCTCAAGTTGTTGAACACGTCAAACTGCCCTGAGAGAGGTCGTAGTCTGATCTGGCCACTTTGGCTGTGGCTCTGCGGCAAGTCTGCGTCCAGGACATACCGTGTGTAGATGCCCATTTCAAGCGTGTTTCAGGTTCGTTTGGGAAGCTGAAGGTGTTGCTTGTACGCATGTTATGATGTGCCGCATTCGGCCAAGGTGTAAATACGCGCACGTGACGGCGAGATCTGCACTGCGATCCTTGGAGATCTACATTATCGGAGTACTGCGGTCACGTGCTGGTCCAGTGTCTTACTGCGGTCACGTGCTGGTCTAGTGTCTTACTGCGGTTACTGCCCGGTATTTATATTCAGTCCAAACTCAAGACAGCTTTCAGTCTATACCTAGCACGTTTTGATGCTGATATTGCATTGGCTCATACTCTACTCAGCGCTGGCGGGCTCGTCCTGCACATTCTCGTCGTCGTCCTGCATCTCAACGTCAGCCGAGGGTCTGGCAGCGTAGGTGATTCCCAAGTTTCTGCCTCCGTAGCTGTAGCCGTTCAAGTTCTTGATGGCCAGTCCAGCCAACTCCTGCGACTCAAACTCGACCACCGCAGTGCCGTTGGATCTGCCGGAGGCGTTGTACTGGATCTCGGCCTTGGTCACGTGACCGATGCTTTGGAACAAGTCGAACAAGTCCTGCTGGGTGGTGATGAATGGCAAGTTGTCGGCGAAGATCAAGCTGCTTGGGGCGCCCTTACCCCGGACACCCTCGGAGAACGCCGAGTTGGTGTGGACAGGCTTGGCGGTGGCAGTGGCTGGCGTGACCGCCTCCACGTCTCTTCCGTGGCGCAACTCGAGTTCTCTGCCGTCGAAGTTGAAGCCGTCGAACTTTTTGATGGCGGCCAGGGCCTCGGCGGCAGTATTGAAGATGACCGATCCCACACCTCTAGACCTGCCGAACTTGTTGGTGAAGATATCGGCTCTTTGCACTGGAGCCGCCTTGCGCATCAAATCCTTCAATCCCCTCCAGGTGGTGTCGTAAGACAAGTTGCTGACGAAGACCTCGTTACTCTCAGGGTTGCCCTCGGCCCTCTCTCTCTTCACCTCGGATCTGCCTTTTCTCTCCTCCTCTCTCTTCACCCCGGATCTGCCCTTTCTCTCCTCTTCTCTCTTCACCTCGGATCTGCCCTTTCTCTCCTCCTCTCTCTTTCTTTCTCCTGGGGGAGCACGATCTCTTCTGACAAGAATCTCACGTCCGCCAATCTGTGTGCCGTTGAACTTGTCGATGGCGCTCTCAATGTCACCCTGGGATTCAAGCTCCACCGTAGCGAGTCCACGAGATTTGCCTCTGAACATAGCAACTTCGGCACGCACGATCTTGAACTCCTTGCCGAACATATCCTTGATGTCCTGGGACGTGCTTTCAAAGGGAATATTTCCCACGAAAAGCGACTTTTCGTAGTGGCGTTCCACGGGGGCTGTGTCGGGGTTCACCCGCTCTCTTCTAGCAAACCCTCCTCTCTTGTCCGCCTTTCTGTCATTACGCAGGCCTTTTCTCTCGCTAGCCTCTTTTGGCGCTTGGTAGTCTCTTCTAGAAACTGGCGACCGGGAACGCTCCTGTATGTTAGTATTCTTCCCTCGCTCGTCTGGCGCCATACGTACTCTTTGATTAGCCATAGTGGTGGAAGTGGTGAAGATAAATTTTCGCGAGCGCGATGATGCCCATCTCCGCGCATCGCACACGCATAGAGCTGTACAGGTCCTTATCGAGGCTACACTCTACAGCACTTTGCAAAACACAGACACAGGCCCTTTTGGCAGCCGCTTGGAAATCCTTCATTTTTCCGGAAACGGCAACACGAGCCGCCGCTCCACCTCCGTCTCTTTGTTGACCTCTTCCTCGCCCTCGAACTTGAGCCGCACAATGCCGTCCTTCCTCTGCCCCACCACCACCGCAGGGTAGAACGTCGTCGTTTCCGGGTAACGAGCCAACACCTTGGCTCCGTACGCGTAGGTCCGGAGATCGCCAGCTTCGCTGGCCGGCGAAATTAGTAGGATCTCCTTGTAGTTTGCCTTGAACGTCTGGCCCGGGTTATTGTTCTCGTCTGGCTCCGGGTCTCGAATCTCGTACTTGGTGCCGTCCTGCGAGATCTTGGTCACCTCACACTGGATCCACTCCTCAAAGTGCCTGTTTTTGAGCTTGAACGCCACTTCTGACCCGACATTGACCGCTCCGCTGGGGTCATACTTTGATGCCCAATATAGCCGTCCTGTCTTGGTGCCTTTTTTGCCGCTGCCCCGCCCGCCTTTTCCGCTGACCTGGCTCTTGGAGTTGCGTGAAGGCGCACTCTGCTCCTGCTCCTGCTCCTGCTCCTGCTCCTGCTCCTGCTCCTTCTGCTGCTCTTGTTGTTGTAGCTGAGTTTCCACGCTGGCGGTGAGAACCTGGAGGTTTTGCTTGGACGTTTCGATGATGCGCTTGGCGGTGCCGATATTTTGCGAGTGGTCGTTGATGTCTTCTCGGAGCGTTTCGAGCTGCTGCTGGGACATGCTGCTGAGTTTGGCCTCGGTGTACTTTTCGTAGATGTTGTCGAACGTGAGCGACTCGTTGGCATTGCATATGTCTTGAAGTGACAGTATCACTATATCCCAGTAACCCTCTGTATCCACGCCCATGTTTCAATGATCCTGATGCTACTGCTTGCTTTGGGCGTTGATTTGGATGTGGAGTGCGTAGTTGTTATGCGTAGATTGCGCGTGGTTGGGTGAAAGTGCGGCCATGGTCCGGGAAACACTGCCTGCAGGTACGGGGTGGCTGAAAACGGCCTCGTGCCTGAGAAACGCAACCCGAGGCGTCGGCGGCTTTTTTTTCCGGGGCAAAAGCTTCATTTTCCATTTTTGGCGCTGCTTGCACTTTGCACGGAAATGTCCCCAGCGCGAAAAGTTGTCAACGCACCCCGTACTGGCCGCGCTTACACAAGCGATAACAGATATCTAGTCCATGCTTTATTTACCGTTTCACGTGCTCCAAAGTTTGGCACAATACCAGCTCCTCCTACGATGCAGTCACAGAAGAACAAAGCACACAGTCTCTGCAGATTTGACCCTACTATCTTGCTTATGGCTGCTGTCGTGCATGCTGGCCACGGCCCTTTACGCTTATCTGCTGGTGGTGCGGACTGAATATACACAGCGGTACCCGTTGTACGCCGAAATGTGGGTCCTGCGGGCACTTCCCTTTGTGCATGCGCTGCAGTTCATCTTGAGCTGCAGTAGTTTCCGAAGGGTGTTTTTTGATCCCCAGCGCAGGGAGCGCCTCAGCATCGTGTGCGTGCTCCTAGTGCTGGTGTACGGGTTTGTCGTTGCGTGCTTTGGCTGGCTCTGCTGGGCGGGGCGTGCCCGGATCAATCTCCTCGACATTGCAGACGTGCTCTACCTTGTTGGGACCGTGTCCTGGGCCGTGCGGCTCATTCCCCAGGTTTCGGTCGACTGGTTCCACGAGTGTGTGCCGCAGATGAGCTTCGTCTACATGCAGGCCGCTTCTTTAGCATACGCCGGCGTGTGCAACCGCGTGCTTGGGATGCCTTGGCACGACCAGCCCGTGGACAAGCCCACGGACGCTTCGCTAGCGCTAGCGTTGGGGTGCTGCGCCTGTATGCAGTACCAAGCATACATCTACCGGTCTCGTCTACCCACGTGAGCACTGGCGTCCGGCACGCAGCAGGCGTGGGCAAGGCGAGTGGACAGGGAGGCGGATGAGACAGATGCATGTGTGCAGAGATGCACACCCCAGCGATATTTGGTGCGATGAAGTGCGCGTTTCGTCTACATGTCCATAAGAGCGTTTTCCTCCACATGCACACGGCAGGCCAAAAAGGCTGTGTCCAGAAAAGAGAAGTATCTAGGAAGACTCAGTAACAATTTGTCGCTGGGAGTGGTTGGTTTGGCAAACGTGGGAAAAAGCACGTTTTTCCAGGCCATCACCAAGTCAACGCTTGGAAACCCAGCCAACTATCCATTTGCCACCATCGACGCCGAAAAGTCCATTGTGTCCGTGATCAGTCCAAAACTCGAGCTACTCCAAAGTCTTTACCAATCGGAGAAAAAAGTGCCCACTTCGCTCACCATATACGACATAGCCGGGTTAACGCGAAATGCCGCCAGTGGGCAAGGTTTGGGTAACAAATTTTTGCTGGATATCCGGCAGGTGGACGGCATCTTTCACGTGGTTCGGGGGTTCCGGGATGACGAAATCACCCACATCGAGAATTCCGTGGACCCTGTCCGTGACATGACTATAGTGACGGACGAGCTCATTTTGAAAGACCTCGACTACATTGAAACGGCGCTCGAGCTTGCGCACAAGAACTTGAAAAAACCACACATGGACAAGGCTGCGGTGGAGTGTGAAATCCGTGTTCTTGAGAAGGTCCTGGACACCTTGTACGACGGGAAAAAGGTGGCGGCGCAGAGCTGGCAGGATGAGGAAATCGACATTATCAACTCCATCAATCTCCTCACGGCGAAGCCCACGGTTGTTCTCCTCAATGTCAACACAGACGACTACATGTCGGACAGCAACGAATTCAAGGCGGCGGTAGAGGAGTGGATTGCGGAGAACTGCCCTCTGGACAAGCTTCTCTTGTTCTCGGCCGCTTTTGAGAAATCGCTCAACGACACAGAAAATGCCGGAGAAAAGAGTGCTATGCCCAAGGCTGTGGACCTCATTCGCCAGGCATTGCGCTTGATCTCGTTTTACACGTGCGGTCCAAAAGAGGCCCATCAGTGGACGGTGAGAGAGGGCTCAACTGCGCCAGAAGCTGCTGGAGCCATCCACACGGATCTCCAAAAAACATTCATTTCCGCCAATGTATTCAAATGGGAAGACCTCCAACATGAAAAGGCACCATTGGATGAGGCGCTGCTCAAGAGCCGTGGAAAGCTTTTGCGTGTGGGGAAGACGTACATGGTGGAGGACGGTGATGTGATGGTTGTCAAGGCAGCCGGAGGTAAGAGTTAAAGAGAAGAAGGGGGTGAGAAAGGTAGGAATGAGGGAGAGAAAGGGTAAGAATGAAGGAGAGAAAGGTAGGAATGAAGGAGAGAAAGGTAGGAATGAAGGAGAATAAAGGAGAGAAAAAAGGAAGGCGAAAGCATCAAGGGAGAAGTTGAGAGAAGCAGAAACGGAGGAATCAGCAAGAAAAGACACCCAGATTTAGAGGGAAGTGACTGGAAAGGAAGCGTCAGCCACCCAACTAGGCGGGGAACACCGCGGTACGAGTCGCCAGTGGGCAGATCGAAAACAAGGCTGCACAGCGACAAACCCGAGCCGTTCCCCCAAGATCCATTGGGCCTTGCAAGCGACTTCCAAATCAAGGCACCGGAACTGAGAGGGCATTTCCGAATGCAGAGTCCAGAAACCGGCTATCTGCAGGAACGAGTGTGCGACGATGGACTTCCTAATCGAGTAAAGAAGCACGCTCGATTCGTCTCCTCGCCTCAAGCACACGCCATTCCGACGCCAAGTCGCCTGAAACCGTCCCGATGAGATTTGTCGTAGGCCAAATGTCTGTAGTCGCTGGGAAGTGCTGCGAGCGGCGGGTGCGACGAATGCCAATCCCTGCTAAAACAGCAGCTGACATGCCATTCCCACATCACAGCGCTCAAAACCATACATCTGCTCCAGAACGTGACCCGGGCTTGGCTAAAATCCCCTCTCGAATATGGAAAGAAGTGTTCGCACCGTTGGAATGCCGAAAAACAAATCTCCATATCGTGCTTAGAGCGCACTTTTTCGGGATTTTATCTTATCGGAGAAAAACTTCCTTTACACAACAACACGTTCCTGGCCCACACCGCTTGGAACTCTACCCATACTTCCACCCCACATTCCTGGCTCCCGCATTCTTCAGCTTGTGGTCAGGCGACAGATATTCATGGTCTTGGCGCTTACCAAGAGATTTGTTCCCGCCCGCCCCAGAATGCTTGGTTCCATCTACAGCTATTTCTTTGGCCGCCAAGGGCTCCTCGAAGACAAGCGGTTCTACACCACCAACAACACTGCTTTGGATGCAGAGCTGAGTGCTCTCTGGCATCCCCGACTTTCAGCATTGATCCTGCTGCTAGACGGAATTGCGCCCCGGTTCAGCATTGCCAGCTCGGAGATCGAGGTTCTCACGCTGCCCGCCGAGTTCTACAACACGCTCAAAAGCAAGATCGCCAAGGCGCAGCGGCGTATTTTCTTGAGCTCGTTGTACTTGGGCAAGACGCAGGATGAGTTGGTGGAGTGCTTGGCCCAGGCTTTGCTGAGCAATGAGGACTTGGAACTTCACATCTTGATTGACGCCTTGCGAGGTACCCGAGAGGCTCCACACCTGCAGTCACTGGCGTCGTTGCTCATTGGGCTCGTGGAGCGCTTTGGCAAACACAGGGTTAACATCCGCATGTACCACACACCGCACTTGGCTGGTTTCAAGAAGAATTGGGCGCCAAAGCGCCTTAACGAGAGCTTTGGCTTGCAGCACATGAAGTTGTACGGTTTTGACGACGAGATTTTGTTGAGTGGCGCAAACTTGTCCGAGGACTACTTCACCGACAGACAAGACCGCTACTATCTCTTCAAGGACCGCAAAATCACCGAATATTACTTCAAAATCCAGGAGGCCGTGTCCAGATTGTCGTACCAGTTGCTCACCACGGCCAATCCCACGGAGTTTCAAAATTTCCGCCTCTCGTGGCCGTCTTCTAATGCTTCGTGTGAACCTGGCATGAATTTGCACCGCTTTATTAGCGACTCGTCATTCCTTCTAGAGCCGTTGATCAAGCAGCATGCTGTGGTGGACTTGGATGAGTCTGAAGCTCTTTGCAAGACTGACAGTGACACCTATGTGTACGCTGTATCGCAGTTCAGTCCTTTGTTGCAACCAAGAAATGATGTTTCCACCGAAAAACCCAGCATATTGCGGCTTTTCTCGCTCTTGGACTCTCCTGATACCCGCTGGTGGTTTACTGCTGGCTACTTCAACTTGTTGCCCGAAATACTGGACAAGCTCATGAACGGTAGGGCCCCTGGCACGCTCATCACTGCATCCGCAAAAGCAAACTCCTTCTACCAGTCGCCAGGGCTCTCATACTACATTCCCGAGGCCTACTTGTTGATAGCAAAGAAATTCTTGGAGCAGGTGAAGCTGAGAGGCAAGGAAAAGTTGATCAAATTGTACGAGTGGCAGAACGGAGTGGTGAACACCGTTGGAGGATGGACATATCATGCCAAGGGTATCTGGATCACAGTTCCTGGGGCGGAGGCCCCTTCGATCACCGTAATTGGCTCCTCCAACTACACCAAACGGTCATACAGTTTGGACTTGGAGAGTAATGCAATTATCGTGACGCGCAGTGAGGATTTGAAGAGCAAGATGATTGGTGAAGTGAACAACTTGATGACCTATGCACTTCCATTGACTTTGGAAGACTTTGAACCAAAGAGGCAAGTCACAGCGGAACCCAAATTGGATGCTCAAGGCCAAGAGGTCGAACCTCCACTTGCTGTTGACGAGGACAGAAGAATCAGCTATCGTGTGCACTTAGCGTTGCGTCTTTTTGGTGGCCGCTTGTAAGTGGAAGGAATTGCACATAACGGTGAACAGCCGGTGTATTATACACACCGGCACTTGTGGGATATATGGAGCACATAAATTGAATCACATGACATTTATACCTGCGAATGTGCTTTTAATTTCCAGACCCAAACGTTTGTTCTGAGTTATGGATACTGCATAATACTAGATTAGAATGAACAGTCTCTAAGTAAAAAGATGTGGACCTCTAAGATCTTTTTCGAGTCGATCTACTAACAACTACAACCCAAAGCTTTCATGCTTATAGGTTTCAAATCACAAACTTATAAAACTGGATGTACTGGTGTCGACAAGAATAAATCTCGAACTATTCGACATTTGTGACAGTATGTGCTATATGCCGTGAATCATTCATTTATAGGCGATTAGTAAGTAGACAAGAAGGGGAAGAAAGTGAAACAATGATAATGTTGAATTCAAATCTAGCGTTGAGAATCTGAATAATTCGGTATTTGAAACCAATGATCCTGATAAATATCTACCAATCCGATACACGTGTTTTGGTGACCCCTATCAAACCACGGACCGGCCTCTCGGCATACAAGATTTGCCCCTGCTAGTGAAGAGACCCTTCAGCACGTGCACATGCGTTGTCAGAAATACCTAGGCCAGCATAAAGAATCACAAATTGAGCATAGTACCTACCAGATCACCAACGCCTAAGCTAAGTACGTAACTGGTATAAAACTTCTGTATTTTTTAAATTACATCAAATCCGTGATAGTTTAGTGGCTAGAATTACCGCTTGTCGCGTGGTAGACCGGGGTTCAATTCCCCGTCGCGGAGCATTTCTAGCGCAAGTGGTTTAGTGGTAAAATCCAACTTTGCCATAGTTGGGCCCCCGGTTCGATTCCGGGCTTGCGCATTTTTTTCCTTTGTGTGAGGTTGTGCGTATATTCCAGCACGCTGGCCGCATCCGCGGCGCTTCTTAGAGTAATTCGTGGTCCGAGTACCTGCTCGAAAAAAATTAAGTGATGTATTAACTGAACCGCACAACACCATGTCATTCCAAACGGGGCTAGCCCAAATCGGAACGTACATCAAAGGCCCTTTCGGTGCTTTGATGCACATCCGTACCGCCACAAAAAGAGCCGCCGGTTCCAGGACAAATAAAAACGATTCCGCTGGAAGAAGATTGGGTCCCAAGGCTTACGAGAACAATTTCGTGCAACCAGGCCAGATCATCATGAGACAAAAAGGTACAAAAATTCACCCCGGCGAGAACGTCGGTATTGGTAGGGATTTCACAATCTTTGCTTTGGAGCCCGGATACGTGCGGTTTTACATGGACCCTTTCCACCCTTTGAGAAAGTATGTGGGCGTGGCGCTCAAAAAGGAATTGCAGCTCCCTACGCCGCACTTTTCGCCACGTGTCAGAAGATTCGGCTACGTGCCTTTGGAAGGTCGAGATGCCGAGGTTGAGGAGGCCCGCATGTCCAGAAAAGAGGAATTGGATCAACCACGCTTGAAGGCACGCGCAGAGAAGAAGGCACAGATAGCTTCTACGCAATTGAACAGCTATTTAGAGTCGGTGGCGCAGATCTGTCCTGAATATCCACCCGAAAAGCAGAGCTTGATTGCCCAGAGACTACAATTCATATACCAGAGGCAGAAACACGGCGACAATTTGCAGGCCAACCAAGAGCAAGGTACTTTCAACTTCATCCACGATGTGCAACTTGCCTTGAGAAGGGGAGAGGTTTCGGAAGAGGAGCTGAGAGTTAAACAGGCTGCACTCATAGAGTTGTTCCAGGAGGCCGACTCCAAGGTGGCAGTTGATGTCGCAGGTGCAGTCCACGCTGCCTACAGTGCCGAGAGCAGGGCACAAAAAGCCGAGGAAGTCAGAAAAGCTCTCGAAGAGTTCAAGAACAAGGTGGTGACGGCCGAAGCCAGGGAAAAAATCGAGGCGCTTATATCCGAGCCCGGCGTATTTTCCAGAGCCGAGCGCACGGACTTGAAGATTGAGTTCTTGCCCCGTGTGTTGCCAGAGTCTGTACCTGGCACGGTGGTGGACCCCAAATCAAAGAAGCTTCCCAAGAACGCCGTTGCCCAGCGGATTTTCAATCCACAGGATCGCAGCTTGAGGACGGTGATCAGAACCAAAGACGCCTTCTTGGCCTAGATGTACATAGAAAGATTTCCGTTCATGCGCGTCCGCTTTAGATCGACAATTACCAGTCCCCGCCAGGCCTGGTTTCTCAGGAGCTCGCTATTCTGATTCTGAGCCCTGTCCACGGAATTCCTGCATACAGCCGTTATCTTCGGAATTTCCAACGCGCACATAATCGGGCTCTATCGGCGACTGCTCCACATGATTGGTCTTCCTCTCGACGACGCACCCCCCAAGCGGAAATACGGCGTGGTTGGCGGAACAGCAATTGTGCTTTTGGTGCTCTTGTTCGGTACAAACCTATTTGCAATTCTCCGCATCTATTTGTGGCCGGTCAGCGAGGATGGCATCTGTAAGACATGGGAGATTCAAAGACCAGCGTCTTATGTCCATGACAACTCCACAGTGTTGGAGATTTTGAACGGCAAAGACTACAGAAATCAATCCATTGGCCGTTTCTCGGGTATGATCCAGGTGGATACTCAAGTGTACGATCAGCCTCCCGCAGTCGACGATGCCCCTGAGTACTGGGCCAAGTTCGCCAAGTTCCACAAATATCTCGAGAACACGTTCCCTGCCGTCTACGAACACCTCGAGGTGGTCAAGGTCAATACTTATGGGCTCGTTTTTGTGTGGAAAGGAAAAAACAAGGCGTTGAAGCCGGTGCTTTTGGCGGCACACCAGGATGTGGTGCCTGTGCAAAAGGAGACGCTCAAGGACTGGACTTATCCGCCGTTTGAAGGGCACTACGATGGCGAATATGTGTTTGGTCGTGGTTCTGCCGATTGCAAGAATGTGCTTCTGGCGGTGATGGAAACGTTTGACTTGTTGCTTCAAAAAGGCTACGTTCCCGACAGAACTATTGTCGCTGCCTTTGGAATGGACGAGGAGGTTTCTGGCATGCACGGGGCCCGTCATATTGGAAAGTACTTGGAGGAGCGTTTCGGGAAGGACTCTTTTTACGCCATCATTGACGAGGGTTTTGGTCTTAGCGTCGACGACAACACCGGCAGGATCATTGCCATGCCAGGAACCCGCGAGAAGGGCTACATTGATATTCAGGCAGAACTCACCACTCCTGGCGGCCACTCGTCGATTCCGCCAGACCACACATCGGTTGGAATTATGGGCGAGTTGCAGATGCTCATCGAAAGAGACCAATACAAGCCCATATTCAGCCCCGAGAACCCCACATTCAACTACATGCAGTGTGTGGCCAAGTATAGCGGCGGTCTGATGAGCACGAAGTTGCGCAAGTCCATCTTGCGTGCAGGGTACGACAAGCTTGCCAATGCGTACGTTTTGAAGTACTTGGGCAGTTTCAAAGCAACTAAATACTTGGTCCAGACCTCGCAGGCCATGGACATCATCCGGGGTGGAGCAAAAAACAATGCTTTGCCGGAATTTGTCAGTCTCTTGACCAACCACCGAGTTGCAATCGAGAGCACCGTCGAGGAGGTTTTCGACCACTTTACTAGCCGGGTTTTGGAGGTTGCAAAGAGACACAGTCTTGGAGTGGATGCCCACAACAAAACGTTGATTCCTGCCTCGGGTAATGGACGTTTTGTTATCAAAACCGTTGGAAAAAGCCTTGCTGTCGCTCCCAAAACACCAATCGATGACAACGTGTGGCAGAACTTAGCCGGAGTGACCCGCCACATCTATGAGGATCTTGTGTTTCCTGAGATGAAGGAGAACGTCATTGTGGCGCCGGCTATTATGTCTGGAAACACTGATACTAGGCACTACTGGAATTTAACCCGCAACATTTTCCGCTACACGCCTTTTGTGTCCAAGGACTACATGGGGGAGTCGAAGTTGCACAGTGTGGACGAGAAAATCAGCATGGACAATCATCTTCGCATCATCGCCTTCTTTTACGAGTATTTGCAAGTGGTGGACTCGAAGCATGCCGATAATGAGTAACAGGATTAATCCCTGAGCTACGTCTCTGCAGCTACGTCTCTTGCTTCCAAATGATAAGAGTGCTTGCTTTCGAGCACGCTATAGTCAGGAATTGTGCTTGCTTTAGAGCACGCTATAGTCAGGAATTGTGCTTTGACTGCTACCGTGTTTTCTTCTCATTTGGAGAAAGTCGGCCACAGGCTTTTGGTATATGTATCATCTAATGATATCCCCCTTTCTGATTCGAGCTTTCTGGCTGACTATGCACTTTTGCGTGTTGCTATGATTCTAAAGAGCTTACATGTCTTCGTAAATTTCTAACTGCACGCGAGATCGGCGTATGCACGTGCGTATCGGCTTGTATGCAGTACATACATATTGAGGAAGCCAACTCAAACCGGGAGGCTCGTCAGAGTGTCATCTGACGACCTGCAGTCTGCAAGCGCGTATCGAGCTTTCCTTTGGCCATTCGGCCTTTTATACGTCAAATTGCCCAAAGCAGCCCTGCAGGTAGGCACTATTCTTGGCCGTTGGCCGTTACGGCGTCCATGGTTTATATGCAGACTTATCATACCCACCGAAGAAATTGTCGCACTGGTCTCCTCAGCGCTAATGACTCCCTCTTTTCCGAACCAGGCCGTTTCAATCGGTTTAGCGGCAATTGCCGTGTCCATGTTATTGTTTTCCAATTTGGTCGGCTATGCCAAGATTTTAGTCCAGCCAATTGGCAACCTGCTGGTGTGCCCAATGTACCAGACCAGAGCCCCGGCAAGTTTCTACAAAAACAACTCCACGGTGCTCAAAATCCTCTACGATGAAGAGTACAGGATGCAATCCGTCTCCAGACTCTCTGGTGCTGTTCAGGTTGACACGCAAATTGGCGACAATTTGCCCGATGTGGCGCAAGACCCCGAGGCGTGGGTCAAATTCAAGAAGTTCCACAGCTACCTTGAAAAAACGTTCCCGAAAGTGTACGCAAGCCTTGAAGTCACCAAAGTCAACACTTATGGGCTTTTGTACGAGTGGAAGGGCTCCAACAAAGCGCTCAAACCGCTCTTGCTCATGGCTCACCAAGATGTGGTTCCCGTGCAGAAGGAGACGTTGGGCGATTGGGCTTATCCTCCATTTGCGGGCCATTTTGACGGAAAGTATGTCTACGGTCGTGGCGCTTCAGACTGCAAAAACCTGTTGATTGCAGTGATGGAGGCGCTTGAGATGTTAGTCGAGCAGGGATTCGAGCCCGAAAGAAGCGTGCTCGTTTCGTTTGGCTTCGACGAGGAGTCTTCGGGTGTGCATGGTGCAAGCAGTTTGGCCCAGTACATCGAGGAGAAGCACGGAAAAAACTCCATTTACGCTATCATTGATGAGGGCCCCGGCCTTATCCAGGATGACACCACTGGAATGCTTGTTGCAGCACCTGCTACCGGCGAAAAGGGCTACGCTGATCTCCGGGTTGAGTTGTTTATGACGGGAGGTCATTCCTCCGTTCCTCCAGATCACGGTGCAATTGGAATCATGGGTGAGCTTGCTTACCTCGTGGAGCAGGACCAGTACTCACCGCTTCTCATTGCGGAAAACCCAGTTCTTGGGTATCTCCAGTGTTTGGCAGCCCACAGCGGCAACCGTATGAGCAGATTGCAGAAGAAGGCCATTTTTCGGGCCGGCTTTGATAAGTTGGCCAATTCCAAGGTGGTGGCGGCATTGTCCAAAAACAGACTCTCATCTTACTTGATCAAGACCTCGCAAGCCATAGATGTTGTGCGTGGTGGCGAAAAGGCTAATGCTTTGCCCGAAGAAGTGCACATGGTGGTCAACCACAGAATCACTGTGGGTACAACGGTTCTGGAGGTTCAGGAGCATTTTGCCGACCGGATCAAAGACTTGGCCGAAAGATACTCGCTCTCTGTGGAGGCCTATGGCGAGAAGATCTTCGAGCCCAAAAACAGCGTGGGTTTATTCAAGGTTTCCAATGAAGGTCGTACTTTAGAGCATGCGCCCGTGAGTCCAAGCTCCGGCAAGGTTTGGGAGTACTTGGCTTCTACTAACAGACATATTTTTGAGGACTTGGTGCTCAACAACACCTTGGGCTATCCATTGGTGACGGCACCCAGCATCATGCCTGCCAACACCGATACACGGTACTATTGGAACTTGACAAAGCACATTTTCCGTTTCAGCCCCATGATCGTGAACTTCTTCGAGAACAACATCCATAGTGTGGATGAAAAGATCTTGTTTGATGGCCACTTGCAGTTGACTGCATGGTACTACGAGTACATTCAAAACGTGGACACACCAAAAGCTGGTTGATGGCAAACGTCAGACTGCCCATCATCGATAGACGATTTAGTACTAGGTTTCCTGTGAGAGCCTTAGTGCAGCACCTTATGGAACGTGCGTAATGACGGGTGTAGCGCTCTTAAGCAGTAGCGAGAGATTAGTAACGGCCTTTTTGGCTTCCAAGCCCAGTATCAGAAAACCAACATGCACGCTACCATAAGGCGGCCACAATGAAACCAACACGCACGCTACCATAAGGCGGCCACAATGTTTCGACGTCATGAAACGCCAACTCGATGAGCCACCATTCATAATTCAGCGGTTCGTAGGATCCACAAACGCCAAGCAATCTGGTTGGTCTACAGGGACTCAAAATTAAACTTCATCAACATATGTAGCGGCACTCAGCCAAATCGCAGATAAGAACAGTGCCAAACAAAGAAGCCGCTTAGCTCGTCTCCATTGAGCCTCAAGCCACAGTTTGATTTGGATCCGTGGCAAACAGCCCGGTGTAAGATGTAATATGCCACCTATTATGTCACATCAAGAATCGTCAAACAAGAATCGTGAAACACAAGAATCGTGAAACAAGAATCGTGAAACACAGCACACAGGCCTACACAGGCTCATAAATTCATCCAGTCACGCTAACTAATCTCCTTCTTCTCCAAAGGATTGTATCTCAAAAACTTCTCAATCAAGTCCACGTGGGTCAAGACCATTCTCCTGCAGCAGTAACGCTTCAACTTGAGCTGATCCAAGGCGTCACCCTCAGTCAAGGTCTCGTCTTGCAACAAGGTCAAGTAGGTTTCCCACTTGTCGCCAACAACCTTTCCACACGAAAAGCAACGGATGGGGATAATCATGGTGGAGATGAGTAGAGTGTTTTTCGGTTCTATGGGCGCACCTTTTTTCCGGTGCACGGGTGCGCGGGAGCATCGCACGCTCATCTCATTTTTTCTCACCTGTATCAACTACTCATGGTGGACTTAAAGAATAGATGGGCCGTCACCATGGCAACCGGCGGTAAGCCGCTCTTATTCGAGGGCCAGCTGTCGTTTCCAATGGTGGCCTCGGCCGATGGCAAGTTCTCTATTGTGTGTTTATCACACCAGCTAAGAGTCTACTTTCTTCAGACCAGACAGTGCATTCGGACCGTGGACCTTTCGTTGCAAGGAACAATATCGGTGTTCCTAGACCCGGAGAACAGCCATCAGGTGATTGTCTTCTCCCAGAGAGGCGTGCGTTATGTCAACTGGTCCGACAAGGTGCAGACGCCTGTGGTGGCCACACAAACGTTTCTGCCGCCCATCAGAGGCTTGAAGGAGATTTTCAAGATCACCAGCTCCAGCTACTACGGTTTGGCCCACACCAGTGCCGCATGCCTGATATACAAAATCGACAAAGAAACGGCTGCAACTTCGGTTGTTTTCGAGATGCCAAGCGCCCGCCACGCCGCCTTGTCCGCCAACGGCCACCAGTTGGCCACGGTGTCAGAAAGAAGTGTGCAGCTTCACGACATCTCAGCAGCCTTCGAGGGTTCTGCAAATGCTGCTGCCATCGCCAACACACGCGAGACCTTTGCCTGCAACGGCAGATCCACGTGCGTGGCGGTTTCCAACTCCAGGGTGATCGCCGTGGGCCTTGCTCTGGGCGCCATTTCCATTCTGTATGCAGGGGCAGCCACGGGCCAGCCGCAGAGAACCTTCCGCTGGCACATCGATCCTGTCATGTGTCTTACTTTCTCGGCCGACGAAGTGTACTTGGTGTCTGGCGGTAACGAGAAGGTGCTCGTGTTCTGGCATTTGGACCTGGAACGCACGCAGTTTCTCCCGCGGCTTTCCGGAGCCATCGACCGCGTGTTTGTCGACGCCAACCGGCCCGACCACTACTCAATGGCTCTACGTGTGTACGAGGGCCCCCAGTGGTCGCAGTCCCACGAGCTCTTGACCATTCTGGCCGTGGACCTCGTGTCGCGGCTTTCGGTCAGCCCTGTGTGCCCCAACTACAAGAACTCCGTGGAGCAGCTCGTTAAAAGCGCGTGGCGCTTCAAGAAGCACGAGTCCATAGACGCCCACAAGCTCCGCACACTGGACCTCACGGCGCCCGTTTTCGTGCATCCTTCCACAAAGCACCTCTACTTTGCCCGCGGCTCGTCGATCCAAGCCTACGATGCCGTCAAGGGTGAGCAGGCGTTCGTTCAGCATGCTGCTCCGCAGCTCTCTACCGGTAGAGTCAAGAGTGAACACATGATTGCGGACCCTGTGGTTTCCGAGGTAGCATTTACCCCGGACGGTTTGTGGATGGCCACGTTTGACTCCATGCCCACGCTGAACTTCGACAACTTGATGCTGAAAAATGACGTGTCGTACGCGCTCAAGTTCTGGCGTCATGTGGATCTGGGCTGGACACTTGCACTGAAGGTCGTGGACCCCCACGGTCCAGGCAAGAGAGTCGGCTGCATGCTCTCGTGTGGCGAAAACTCCTTCACGACGGTGGACTCGTGCGGCGGTGTCCGCTTATGGAGGCCCAGAACAAGCAATGCTGGCGCCAGCAACTCCACCGAGATCAGCAGAAACCCATCGCAGAATGTGTGGACGCTCCGGCGGTCCAGTGCGGCTGTGGGTACTGATGCCTCTGTTTCTGCATGCTGCTCCCCCGATAAGTCGCTTTTGCTTGTATCTCACGACTCCGCCATCAACGTTTTTCAGCCCAATACGCTCCACCGCATTTCTTTTGCACTTCCATTGATGGACCTGCCCGTGGAGTCGCTTACAATCACAGGGCCGTACCTAGTCATCGCTTCTCTGCGCCGGATTGTCCTGTTCGACTTGGTGGCTGCCCAAGAAACTGCGTTTTGTGTGCAGGTTTCGGCTCAGGGCACCCGAAATCTCTGTGCTGTGGACCCACAGAACCAGATAGTTGCGTTGGCCTGCAACGACGTCAACGAGGACTACGCCATGGTCTGTGGCCGGCTCTTGTTGTTCCGTCCAGACTCGCTCTTGCCCATTTGGTCCTGCACACACCCGGCGGCCATAGCATCCGTGACTTACACGCCTGCCGGCTTCATCTTCATAGACGCGGACAGCCGCATTGGAACATTGGCGCCGGAGGTAAACAACCACTTGGACGATGCCACGGATGACTTGGTCCTGCAGATGAACAGAGTTCTCGACAGCGCCCAGGCCGCCGCAAACGTGATGTTTTCCCGTCCAGCGGAAGTCAACGGCCAGGCGGACGTGGAAGAGGACACGACAAAATGGTCTACACACCGCCAGATCGACGTTTCTTTGTTACTGCCTATTTTCACCCATACCGACGGTGTGAGTTTGGAATCGTTGTTTGACCGTATCACGCGTCTTGTTCAATAGCCATATAGAATGCATACCATCAGTACTCGTCCGGCGTTTTCTCCCAGGGGGCTCTGCAACAAAAGCAATTCTTGCCTTTTCAGACCAGACGATTTGAATTATCTGCTTGTTCCAAAGCTGTTACCACCACTTTCCCAGCTTGGTGTCAGTCTTGTGTAGCTGCACAGCTAAAACTCCTTCGATCTTGTGTAAAGCCTCCTCTAGAAGCGTTTTTCTCTCCTGCAACTCAATGTGTTTCTTGATCTTGGGGTCTTCCTTCGCAAAGTTCTCCAACTGGTCCGGTGTCATTTTGCTAAAAAACTCCTCGTCGAGCCGGCGCGGAAAGTTGTAGTAGAAGTCGCTGAGAAGCTCCACATTCAAAAAGAGTATTGCCGTTGATGTAAGTTTGTTGGAGACGGCATCAAGGAAGATTTCCGGACACTGGTATTTGTTGTCTCTGCTTCGGCACTTCTTGGATCCCTTGATGAACTGATGCCGCATTTTTAGGAGCTGCATTCTGTCCTTGAGGAAAAGGGCGTATTCTCCCTTGTCAAGCAAAGACTTAGAAAATCCGAGAGCTTCTTTGGACTCCACAAAATCATCGTCGTTTTTTTGTAAGCGAATCTTCTCCAAGTATCTCATCACCTGCAGTAACTTACGCCCACCAACCTGCTTTTTCAAAGAAGATTGAACGTAGTCACATTGTCTCATTTCCTCCTTGAGCAATTCCACGGCGCTGTCCTTACTGCTAGCCCATTCTCCTGCTTCCACTTCCACCTCGTACTTGTAAGGCTTGATGCAATTTTCAACCTGATCTGCTGTAAAGTAGTATTTGGACTTTAACACCGATTTGGCCGCTTCTTCCACCACCTTCCGTGCCATGGGGTGCTTAGAAAGCTGAGTTTTCTCCACGAGGTTGTTGATTTCAGTTACCATAGCCTCCGATGCTAACGCTGTGGATAAACGACCAACACCGAGCTTAGTCAACGAGCTTGATGTCAAGTCCAACTTTTTGTGCCAATAACTATCTTCTTCGATCGTTTTAAGTTGGCTTAGTTCTCTCAAGTCGGGCTCAATTGACGAATAGATAGACTCCTTGGTTCGCTGGTCGAAAGGCTTATTCCAATATCTGTCTGCCAACAAATCGAGAACTTTCTGATCGAGTTCGTTCTTGAGCATAGCCCTTAACTCATTTCTAGAGAATTTCTGACTGAGCTCTTTAATGCCCAACTTCAACAAGTCAATATTGTTGGCCAAGTACATTTGGGGCGTGAGTGGACGGTCATTGAACTCGACTTTAAACTGGTAAGCCGTCTCCTCCAACTCCAGCTGTATCGCAAGATGAGTTGGTCTCAAAGCGTCTGACATGGACTTTTCCAACACTTTCATGAGCTTCTTCTTCAAATTCCTGGACCCAGTGACTGTTCCCTGAAACGCATCCCTGTTGTCTTTGAGGTAATTGAACTCGAAATTTTGCTGCGCCACATAGGCCTGAAACCCGGTTATCTGCTTTCTACTGAACAAAGATGCAGAGGTCGACTTGGCAGCCTGAGGTGCTTTGGTGATGACGCCAACATATCCCATTCTCAACGGATATTTCCTGTTGAGAAGAATGGCACGTGCTTTCTCGGGCTCGACCAAGTCGAGTTTGGTTATAACCCCCACAGTTCTTTCGCCCCTAGGATCCGCCAACTTGGCTGCACGCAAGGCAGAGGAGTTGGCCAAATCAACATCCGCAGCCGAGATGGCTAAAATGATGTTAGGTGATTCCAAATACCGGTTGCAAAGACTTCTGATCTTTTGTTTAAGCTCTTGAGGCTGATCTTCGGCTTCCACCTGAATGTAGCCTGGAAGATCAACGAGCGTAAGGTCTGGGACTTTAGGAGAACGCACGGTAATCTGAATCGGGTCGTTGGATATGCACTCCGAGGCTGGCACTGCCATATTCAAGTCGAAAAGTGTTTTCTGGACCTGTTGAAAATCAGTCACATTGTAGAGATTGAGGGCAGGAAACTCAGCCGTTTCACTGGCAGAATCGGGTGAGTTGACCAAAGTCAATTCGATAGGACGCCTGGTGACCATGTTGTTGCCTTTGGGCAAAAACTCCTGCCCCACAATGGCCTCTAATACCGACGACTTTCCGCTAGACTGCGACCCCACAACAACGATCGAGGGAAGCTTCAAGGTGTTGGACTCGTTATCAACTCGTGTCAAGATGTTTCTGATCTCGATCATTTGTCTCGTCAAGTTGAGCATATCGTCGGTGGTGTCGTCACTCGCTATGTCGAAGGTTTCCTCCTCTGTTTGGTCAATGAGCGTTATCTCATCCTCTTCAAAATCTTCGTCGTCACTTTCAGCTGCAGTGCTTTCACTATCTTCGGTAGAAAGCCCTAGAGCTGCAGCGGTGGCGCCTAAAGCGGTAGAGTCTTGACCCCCTCCGTCATTACCGCCACCGCCTCCGGAATTCTCGCCCGACGACTCAGAAGATCCACTGGATACGCTGCCACTTTTAAAGAACTTGCCAGTTTTATCGAAAAGATCCCCTGTGAAGTCCTTGATGTAGGATAACTTCTCATTGGTATAATTCGAAGCCTCCTCCACTTTATAGGCAACATATGTACCACCTAGAGCAAACGTGCCTCCAATGTAGCCAGGTATTTTAGCAGCACGTGCCAAAGCCAGAATAAAACTGATATTTTTCGTCAAGATAATGTTATTTGCCGCCAGGCGCCGACGGACCTGGGACCTGTAGGGATTGGGGGCGATTAACGTAAAGAACCTGAAGCGCGGTTTGGCGACAAGTGGCGCATATCGTGAACATACTTTTGCGTTGTGGAGAAGCATTAGGTTGTGTTACGATGGAGGCGTGTAGGGAGCTAAGGATAAACATGCGCTACCTGGACTCGCTGGTCACGTGACCAGCGCTCGGGGGCAAAAAATGCCTCTTGCCAGAATTGAACTAGCGACCTTTGCATTACAAGTGCAACGCTCTACCACTAAGCTAAAAAGGCATCGATGTTTGTTGAATTTGCAGCGGGGTTTTATATCGCGCGAGGTTGTGGCGGGATGTTAGGCCGCTCTTCTTGTGATCATGAGATTCTGAGGCTTCTTGGCTGCTACAGAATACCCAAATAGGTACGTGCGGATTGTGAGTCTTCCACGTATCTTGTATGGACGACTATTTCGAGCTTTTCCAAGTTGTGAGCCTGAATTTGCAGGTGGGTTTGTCATTTCCATTACAGGAAAAATGGCTGCGAAAATCAGAACAGTAATCATTACCACGTTAGATATTCACGCCTCATTCTTGAGATTTTACGGAAGCGCCTATCAACATCATAATCGATTCTTTTTAATTTTTCTTTATTTCTTTATGTAGAGGCGGAGTGGCATGGCATCTGGCGCCGGTGTGCAGTTTTGGGTCTTGTACCCTATAGCAAATTGTTAGCAAGGTTTTGGGTTCTAAGCAATGATAGCAAGTCCTCCAAGGATGGAGTCAAGTTCATGAGGAATGACAAAGAGAGAGCGAACGAAGGGTTGATAGAGCAGGGTTTGGCGGATCGGCGGGGCTGCCGGTATCTCATCTTTAGCCTTCTTTTCCCTCTCTCTTTCGATTTTTCCTCGAGCCAATTCGAGACTGGCATTTTTTAAGCTTTGGTCGAGAAGCTTGTATTGCTCGGTGGGGCTTTTCTCTTGTGTTGGACCAGAAAGCTCGGTAAAGGCGTTTGAAGAGTCTGGGTTCTTGAGATTCAAACTTTTGGTTCTTGTTCCCAAGTCAAAGCTCCACTCTGAGTCCTTGGCGGCGATTTCTGTGGTCCTGATCTTCCTCAATTTTCTGTGGCCAGAATTCTGCCGGTAGCTGAATTTTCCGGCAACTTTCGATCCCAAGGTGTCGTGGTGAACTTCCAATTGTGGAGTGCTGAGCTGGACTTTCTCCAGTTTTGCTTCCACAGTTGAATCAGGTTTGGGATTTTCAGTTGCCAGGGCTCCAAGTTTGGCGCTTGCGCTTGAGCCAGGCTTGTTTTTTGGCCGAGGTTTGTAGGTTGCTTTCTCTGTTTCATCGCTGGGATTGTCGAGAAAGGGGTATGGGCTGTTCCTGCCATGCTCCCAAGATCTGGCGGAGGGCATTTCAGGAAACTCCAAACTGAACTTCCGGAGAATGCTGCTCCCCAAAGCATTCAACTTGTCTCTGAGCTTCTGGATCACCCTTCTGCGTCTGTGGTCCCAAGAAGCCTTTTTCTCTTCGTCAAAGTCTGCAAACACTATGGTGGGGCAGCCTTCCTCCTTGCAGCACTGGAGCGTGGGTCTCAACTTGCTGATGCAATTGGAGTGCCTGTCGGTGAGAGGGTAGAGAAACAACTTGTCGAGGTATCTCACGTACACCTGGCGAGGATAGGCACACATGGCAGAGTCTTCCTTTTTGAGCACGCGTCTGAGCCGTTCATACAAGTCAATGCTCTTGCTGAGAGAGCTTTTCTGATGAGCTTGTTCAGGGGAGAGAAACTGGGCGTCGGGATCAAATGCTGGCTCGAGGTAGTTCGCCCAGTCAAACTGCACCCGAACCTTTTGCCGATCAACCTTGCTTTTCTTGGAGAGCACGCGCAAGTGCTTTTTCTTTCTCTTGGTGCTGGGTTTGGTGGTCTCCAGGTTCCATGCCGATGACAGAGTAGGGGGGTCGTCGGGGGAGTGTCTCAAGGTCTTCTCAGACCGGTGTCGAGTATCGTTCATGAGAGTCAAAAGGCCTCTGCAAGGTTCTGAGTTTGGCAGGCTCTGGCTTTGGATTCCAGGAATTGTAGCTTTGAGCTTTGTCAGTTGAGGATGGGGATGCTTGTAGTTTGCGCTTATATGTTAAACAGTCACGAGAGAGTCTGAGTGATTGTTCAGAAGTTGGTGTGGCTGGGAGAAGTGGAAACAGCGCTGAACTTATAGTTATTTTGAACCGAGACAAAAAACATTATTGATCGGCTTGCACGAAATTGGAGTCTGAAGCTGAATCTCAGTCGGCGGGTGCAACATAAATCTCAGTCGGCGGGTGCAAAACATAAATCTCAGTATGCGCAGTATGCAAACACACCATGCGAAGTCGTGGTATGCGAGATTATTCAGGTCGGTCGTGTTACATACAGTACGCTCTTTGTACAAAATCACGGTCGAATTCAGATCATCTTTAGATCCTCGCAGTCGAGACTAACGTTTCTGGTATGATGCTCGAGCCGCACCGAACTTATTCAAAAGACACCAAAAGGCAGCTCAATAGATAGCTCGTAGGTAGCAGACTGCATAGCAGCAGGTGTTCTAGCCCCTCAGTTTCCAGCCCCCACGAAACGTTGAATATGGGAAAACATACTTGAGCCGTGAAGCAGGTTCAACACAAGGTTTGCGCACACCGTGCAGGTGCGGCTCGATACAAACGACGATAACGTCTGACATTCCCGACATCATCACCTGCATAGAGCAGAGGGTGCAGATGCAACCAGGGAAAGCGCAAGCGGAATGGAAACAGAGTTCACATTACCAGATGCAGCCTCGGTCCATCGCTTCATGCGAAGCGGCACGATGTACACTCTTTCACTGCGAGCCCCGGACAGCCGCATATTCGCATTGCTCTTGACATCAGCATCTGTACAGGTCCGGATCCCGCCAAAAAAGAGCTTGCTTATGGAAAACAAAAAAGTGGGGACATCTCCGACAACATACACAGTTTCGCCAAGTGGCGCAAGTATAAGCTGGGCAAAAGAATCGAGCCTTTTACGGCTTTCCAGTGTGTGGTTCTCGCCGACGCGCATGAGCAATCTTGCATAGACATCCGTATGCTCGGGCGCTTAAACATTAATAGACATCTCAGAAATGCGTACATAACGGCAACTTCTTCTTTCCACCTCCTTTCCCTTCGTTTTCTTCGTTCCCTCCACGCCGTCCACACGCCGGCCCTTATCATGAAAATAATCTTGTCCTATGCTCGCCAACTACGAGATAGACTGAAAAAGAGATGCAGCAGAAAACTGCTCTTGGCAAAAGCATCTATCATTGATGGGCACTACTGCAAGCTCCGCAGCCCCCTATATGAAAACAACGCCGAGGCTTCGCCCCCTTCCTACCGAGAGTCTTGCGGAAATTTAAGCCCCAAAACGACAGAAAAGGAAATACCATCGTCGTACAAGACGAAAACCGAGTTGCAGAGCCCACCAAGTCATGCAAAACATGACACACCGGAGAAGCCGGAGAAAACGACACAAGGGTGGGACTTATCTACCCATGAGTTGGGGACACACAAACACCCCGTGAAGCTGGAGCCTCAACGAGGAAGACCCAAGGAACTTCTCTACCGGTCTCAGCTTAGCGATCTTCGTCTGCGCGAGCCTAAAGTTCCTTACCCACGAAGGAGAGTGGGCGGAGCTCGGAGTCTTGTTATAGACGAGCACACAACCACAAATCTCCAAATTTGTCTCACAAGCTGGCGGGAAGAGTCCATTACCATGCTCTCCTTTGTGGTGCTAATGGTTTTCTGCTCGTTCATGTCCTGGTTTTTTGTGTAGCTGGCCTGGCCAGGACCCTTCACTTCATCGCATCTTCCGAATGTTCCTCACATACGTGACTCATGTTGCTCCTGCATACACCCGTCAGTTCGCAGAGGCGCCTTGCTAGACCCTGTCCCGGGCGTCAGCTCTAGAACTTTTCGGGGAGCGATTTTCTGGCGAGGCTTTGAATTTTTCCGTTCTTGTCCTTACCACATTTTCTTAACTGGGTAGTAGCATTTCTTTTCGGGCAACACTAGCCAGTTCTTGGCGAACTATGTCCGATAATGGTTCGAAAATCTCGATTGATCAAACCGATATATTTTCCCCGAATAGTCAGTAGGACCACCGGCCGAGAATCCTTAACTCATATGCAGTCTGCATCCACGTAGGTTCCACGGGTGCTGAAGTGGGCCGAGCCGATAGCGCGCGGTATATCGGGCCGGCCAAGCTGCATAACCGCTCGTGGCTTTACTGCATTTTTGGTCTGTCTTAAAATCGTTTCCATTTCTGTTATCTATAAATTATGTGTAAGAAATTATATCCAGTATAATGTGTCATGCGAAGTGAAAGTGCAGTCAATGCAAGCTTAAAACATGGCCTCCACCGAGTAAATGGCGTTGTGCCTTTCGTGATGAGCCGTTGCATGGTGCCCTCCGGTAGACGTAACATTGCTGATAGAATCTAGCTTCTCGCTTGACTGTGCGTATTTGGCCGATGAGTAGAAGAGATTCTCATGAACATCTTCCTCAGATTCAGAGTCGGAAGACGAAATCAGGTGAGTCAACTCAGGAAGGTCGTCTTCGCGTTCCTCCAAAATCACCAGGAGCTGCGAGTCATCCGAGAGGTTAATGACAGGCATGTTGTTTTTCTTGGCAATAGAAGCTTTGTGGAGTGGGGCAATGATCTCATCGTCGTGTTCGAAGCTGTCAGAGTCGGAGTCGGAGTCGGATTCGGAGTCGGAGTCGGAATCAAAGTCGGAGTCGGAGTCGGAGTCGATCTCATACTCGGTGACACTTGGGCCATTGTGCCTCTCCGAAACTTTTTGGGCGTTGTGCTTAATTGGCTCTGGGATGGTGAACAGAACTGTGTTCTCGGACTTGATAGTCTTAGTTTTAGTGGAAATGTGATCCATCAAGTTGTCCAACATGTTGGCTTGTAGCACCAAGTTTCTCAAAGAGCTCTTGGGGTCAGCGGCTTGTTTTGTGAGTTTGGATCTCACTCTGGAGGCCAAGACATATGATGATGCAAAAGACATTGTTGTGGCAGACATATAAGGCGGTGGTATTAGATTTCTGAGCTGATAATAGTAGAGAAGATTTATCTGGGGACGCGATTTGGGGCATATATATGTGTAGAAGAATTAGTCAGATTGCTACAGTATCGGCTCGGTTTGTCATCCGGACCTGTGCGCACGCTGCACCATTCGGCTTACGCACTAATTGCTCATCTCTGTTCCGACCCGCATATCATGCAGACCCACGGTCTCTTAGACAGCAAAACACCGGTTTGAAAATAGCCCGAAAACCCGAAAAAACATGTTATAGGATTGTTCTATGGGGCTTTAGTCCTCTGGCCAAATTTTTTGAAAAGTTCGTTTCCGGAATTGTTTAGCTACGTGGAACTTTGCTTGCTATTACCATAAGCGCGGCTGCTTCTAATGCGCGCTCCGATAATTTGGGGCCGAGTTCCCAATCGGGACTTAGCTCCGTCCTTTTGACATATCTTCCGTAAGCGACTAAGAGCTTGTCTAGACCCAGTTAAATCAGGTATCGCTTCAAGTTTTAAGTAAAACGAATTCTATCATTGACCAATTATATCTGCACACAATGGCAAGTATTCACTCTCCGGGTATAATTAGCCATACATCGGCATCGGTCCATTATCCGCGTCGCTCGCTTGCGAAAGCTTTTCCGCAGCGGTCTCTTTTCCGCAGCGCTCTCTTCCGCAGCGCTCTCTTCCGCATTTCCCAAAATGTGACTATACCCGAACCACCGAGCACCGAACCTCATTCTAGGCAATTTTGGACATAAGGTCCGTAGCCAAATTCTGGTGGTTGATTCAGAAGTTAGAATTCGACCCTGAACTGGATTCCAAGTTCATTTGGATAAGAAAATGCTTTTTATATAAGTTAAAGCGGCCTTCATCAAGTGTAGCCTTGTTCGAACGTTACGTCAGCGTACAGTTTGGATCAGGCTAGACGGCGTTCGGACTCTCCCCGCGTATATTTGCGGAACTTGCGGTTGATACATTTCCCCGGCCGACCTCACAGAATTTACGAGTATGCAGTATTTCTGGGACCGCTGAACTCACCGGATACCAGACAAACCGGGCCGGCTTAGAGCTGCGGCTCTGGGAAATAATCATCCTGCTTTAAATGGCAGTTTGCCACCTACAGTTATGTTTCTATGCGTGTAATTAAAGGATATTTAGTGACCTAATCGAACAAACCGAAACCCATGTCATCGTCAGACTCCTCGGCGGCTTCTTCTTCCTTCTCCTCAGCAGCAGCCTCGGTGGCGCCACCAGCAGCAGCTGGAGCACCAGAAGAAGCAGCTGGAGCAGCGGCAGCGAAAGAGAACAACAACTCCTTCAAGTCCTTACCCTCCAAGGCCTTGGCGAAAACATCGGCCCAGATGTTGTCAACAGAGGCACCAGCGGCCTTGGTGACAGACAACAAGTTGTCGGAGGTGATCTCAACACCAGCATCGGCGAGGATCAAAGCAGCGTAGGAAACGGAAGCTTCAGTAGACATTATATGATAGATTACTCTAGGGGGGAGTTGCGCGTGTTGAAGTGAGTGAAGAAATTTTCAGTCACGTGCGAAAGACAGTCACACGCCTATGTGCACTAAAGCCAATAGTGTGCAGGTCCATGCCTATCTAGAGCCGAGATCTGGGGTAGGGTTCAAGACCCAGAAGCATGCTTGGCCGGGTCTTTGAAAGCAAAGTTAGCGTGGAAACCTGCAGCCAAAGCACAAAGAAGAATGTATGCACATTGTAACGGTAGTCTGTTGAGTGCACTTTTTGCGACTTCGTTAACTGGCCCTCTGAGTTACACTCCGCGCCGCAAGCACTCTCCTCCATGTTCCTGCAGGTTCACCTCCACCACCATCTACATGTTTTCCGCCAAACACCTCTTTCAATTCTCCCACAGATTTAAAAGGCTGCCGGTGGATTTAATCACAAGGCAAGGGCTTGCATCTCGCAACTTCTTTTCCCAAAACCAAATTGTGCCTCTGAGTCCCTGCCGTTTCTCGTCCACTTGGGCTCGATACAACAACCACTACGGCCGCAACAAGATCAATTGGGATGCCCTAAAAAAACCTGCGCTCTTCACGGTGGCATTTTGCACTGTTACTACTTTGGCCACTCCTTATTTGATGACGATTCCACCGTTCTCGTACTTCAGACAACACCCCACATCGATTGTGTACGGTATAATCGCGTTGAACATCGGCGGATTTTTGGCATGGAGAAGCCCGGTATTGGCTCGATACATGAGCCGCTTTGGGCTCTTGCTAAAAGACAATATCCGGACCCCGTGGTCCCTCCTTGGCTCGGCCTTTTCCCACCAGGACCCATTTCATCTCATGTTTAACATGCTCATGCTTTTTTCCTTTGGAACAACATTTTCCAGCGCCATTGGAGCCTCGAATTTTCTCTCCATGTACCTCAATTCGGCTGTGATCTCCTCATTTATATCTGTGGCTATTCCTGTGATTATGAGGACGTCGCTCAACGTGGCTTCGTTGGGTGCGTCTGGCGCTCTCTTTAGCGTTTTCGGTGCTTTTGCCTACTTGGTACCCAAGGCTCCCATTGCAATTTTTTTCTTTCCTGTACCCGGGGGAGCCTGGATGCTCTTCTTGGGTTCTGTGGCTTTGAATGCTGCCGGTATAGCTCTCAGATGGGGACGCTATGATTACGGAGCCCATCTTGGAGGAAGTTTGGCGGGCTTGCTTTACGGTTGGTACTATTCCAAATTGAGGCAAAAAAATATAAGAAAGCGGGCGGTCTGGTAAAACCGTGGTGCTGATGGAAATAATGCTTTAAATTATTAATGTGTACTTATCATGCGAACGAAACGGACTTCTTTTTCGGCTGCTCATCCTTAACTGCATCTTCCCTCTTGGCATCACGTGCGCTCTTTCTTCTGGCTGACCGGGCCTGACTAGCTTTGTTCTTGATCTCCGATTTCTTATCCTCCAACTTCTGTTTCTTCTCCAGCTCCTTTCTATCGATTTCTTTTCTCTTGAGTTCTCTGATCTCCTCTAATCTTCTAGACTTTTCTAATTTCGACTCATTTAATTGCTCATGCTTGTCGTTGATAGTTTTCACTAGAAGATTGAGTTTCAAGCTGTCATTGTCGTCCACAAACTTCTTGCCTTTTTTACCTTTGACTGCTTTGACACCTGGAACAATCGCCCTATTCAAGTCCGCAACCTTGAGTTGATCCTCGGAGTATTTTTTACCGTTTTTGGCTCCGTATAATCTTGCTTTTGCCTGTTGCTTCTTCACAACTGCCTTGGAAGGCTTCTTAACTTTAGATTTCTCCGTGAGTTTTGGCTGGTTTTGTAAAAGATTTCTGGCTTGTGTGTCCAGAACAACTTCACTTTCAACGTTGTTGGTTTTGGCGATCTCCGCTCTCTTTTTGGCTTGCTTGACTTGTCCCTTCCGTAAAACCATTTATGCTTTGACTGAAAGATGCGCCTACTTTTTGCTGATGCGGTCCATCTCAAATATCACGTGCTGCATCACGTGCTTCCCAGCGACGCGAGCCTTATCGAGCTCGGTCAACACCGCAAAACTATACATGTGCAGGATACCTGTGCCTCCTTGAGCGAGTCTGGCAAAGCTTCTCCCACCCCAATCATGAGTGTCGCTGAGTTCAATTGGAACTTATTCCCCCTGACCAAGCTTGAGGAAACAAACATGCTGACCCCTTTGGGATGCATGTTTACCCCTTTTAAAGAAGAGTGCCCCATCACTGATAAAGAACTCATGCTGTGCTCTCTGTGTGGAGGCAATATCAATCCATACATAAGATTTGATCGTCAAAATAACATGTGGTGGTGTCCACTATGCAAGAAAACCACCCCTTTCCCAAGTTCGTTTAAATTGCCTGAAAAATCTGGGTCAGATTCGGACATCCCTATACAGATTCGGCCCACCTCTCTGAATACACTTGACTATGTACTCCCAACCGATATCAGTCAAGCCCAATCTGAAGCTTCCGAGCAACAAGTGGTCACTTGCTTGATAGATAGATATCAACATACAGATGCATTACATCTAAATGAGTTCTCTGCCCTCAAGAGTAATCTTATCAGAGAGCTCTCCACACTCAGTCGAAATACAAAGGTTCTATTAGTGACTTTTGCAGACTGTGTAGAGGTTCATTGTCTGAAAACCAAAGAAGTAATGGCGTTTACGTCTGAATCCCTTCTCAAATCGGATGAAGATACATCATTCTTGCAAAATGAATCAATTGTGGATGCTCTTAGACTGAAACTATTTTCTAGTCTGGACACACGGCCCCAAAGAGATGAATTATTGAAGGCCGGCTATTTACTGACGCCTTCCCAGGAACTCTTTGACTACATCGACGATATAAGGCCCAAGCTTACTTCCTCGTTCAAAGCACGCAGGGAGACTGGTCTTGCATTATATTCCACGGCTATCATCTTGTCCAAATTCTGCGCTCCTTTTTCTCATGGAAAATTACATGCCTTTTTCTCTGGCCCACCAACTGTGGGACCCGGGAAAGTCGTCGCAGAGAATGAACACATCAGATCTCATCACGACGTGGCTAACTTCAAAGCCACGCATTTTGCTCGGGCCAGCAAATTTTATCGTTATGTTTCTTACCTTCTTTGCGGCTATAAAGCTGCAGAAGCCTACCAAGCCGTGTACACTTCAAGAGGAAAGTTGGTAGATTACTCTACTTCCGAAAGCTCGCCGAAGTTTTCTTGTGATTTGTATTCTGGCTCATTGGACCAGGTCGGCATATACGAAATGAAACACTTGGCAAATATGGGAGGGGGCAGCATTATTTTGACTGATAGTTTTGCTTCTATCAAGTTTTCACGGGCGCTTTCCCGACAATTCTCGAAACCGAACAACAGGTTTCAGTCTTGCCAACTCAAAATCCTCATGTCTGCAGGCATTAAAGTAATGAAAGTGGTTGCAGGCGTGACTGAGCTTCAGTCTTCATATCAGTCTTCAAAACTCATGGGCATGCACCATGATCGGATTTCCGACTCTGTGACAAGGTACGATTCTAGTCTAAAGAAAAGAAATTTCACCAATCAGTGGTATATGGGGCATGTGTCTACGGGCGATACGATTGCTGTCTATTTTGAGCCTGAAACTGTGTCTTCCTCGTCTGTCCTTAACTCTGAAGGCATCAAAGAAGTATACATTCAATTTCAACTCAAGTATTGGGACGAATCATCACAAGCTTATCTTCTGCGAATTACGACAGTGAGAAAACTGACAACTCTAGCCATTTTGGCAGCAAACCAAGTGAAGCTTAGTAACGGAAAGTACAAATTGGTGAATACAAGAAGCATGATAATGAAAGAGAAGGCTTTAATGGAAAGTTTTAATGACAAAGCATGGATGGCATTGTTCGCACGGCTTCTTATTAGCAAAATAGATACTGCTATTGGGTTTGAGTCGTTTGAGGGGGTGGTGGACGAAGTTGACAATGCTCTTCTTAGAATTTTAAGGGTTTTTGGTGGTATGAAGATTGACCATACAACCACAAATGTTCCATTATTTGTGCTTCAAGACAAGTTTACTATCAGTCTGCAATTTAAAAACTTGCCTGCTTTATCATACAGCTTGAGACGGAACCCCCAACTTGTGCGGATCTTCAACAGTTCTCCGGACGAGACTGCTTTCAACCAACACTTGTTTCTAAAGGCCGACAGCAATGAGTCCTGTCGCATGATACAACCTGTACTCTACAAGCTCAAAGGACAATCTTCAATTGAAGTTCCGCTGAATGTTGATAGCATGAGATCGATCAATGATGTACAGCAATTTTATGTCTTGGACAGTGGGTTTAATGTGATCATCTTCAATCAATTTTCACGCCCAGAAGACAAGTTAGACTTACATCATTCCAGCAACGAAAACCTTGTTTATGGCGAGCCGAAGATCGAGGCCTTGAATGACGCCCTTGTTTTTGTGAGAGACGAAATCATATCAAAAAGATACTTCGATCCCAGTATCATTTTAACGCAAAGCGGACATTCACAAGCAAGATTTTTGGTTGCGAGGTTGAATCCAGTTGGATACCGAGAGGTCAAACAAATTCCGATCTCAAAGACCAAGTGGTGGCAGTTTACCATGAGCTCCAAACATAAAGACACATCTGAAGACGAGGATATAAGTCAAGATCAATTCTACGATGAATTCATCGAGAGAATTCAGAATTTCCGAATCGAAGATGATCACTGAATGTTGTCTCTGACTCCTATATCTCATCTTGGATAAATCCTAGAACTGCCTCTATCATAAATTTCACCGAATCATCGGCGGAAGCAGGCCCAATGTTGTGGCTGGCACCGGGAACAATCCTTGTGTGCTTGCTCCAACATGACTGATCACATGCTTTCCTCCATGAATTGAGTACCTCGTTTTTATTTATGCTTGATGGCACAAACTCGTCCTTTTCGCCTGGAAGAAACAAGGCAGGAACTCTTATCTTGCCGAAGCGATCTCTGAGTTCATCATGAGTAAAATCCGATGAGAAATAATCATCGTCGCCACCCACACTCAACAAGGCGTTGAATCTGTAAGCGTTCACTGGTGAGCCGAAAGTGTATTTTTGAGCTTTTACTGGAAGCATCTCCTTACCTTGGCCATTTCTGATAAGCTCCTGAGACACGCTCAATAATTCATCGATTTCAGTAGTGTTCGCGTCAGTTCTGGTACCTTCCCTGTCGCTGACTGGAGCCTGTAAAATCCCGCCATTCAAAGCCATCAGTGATTCGTATGATTTGTCTTTGTCGAACCTCGTAAGATACTGCATGACATCCTGACAGCCGGTTGAATGACCCATTAAAATCACTTTGGAGTCATCATTTCCCCTATGTTGTCTGAGATACTTTACTAGCCGTGACAAATCACGACAATCTCTTGTCAAGCTTCCGGTACCAAATCCTTGATATGATGATCTAATCAATGCTTGTACAAGGACCCACTGTTCGCCAAATTTTGTCGTGATAGCCTCTGCTAATTGTGGCACATAGGGAACAGTCAAAAAACCGTCAGAAAGGCCCCCAACAAATACAATGAAATTCTTTGGTGTTGCCTGCTGGGGGCCAAATTCGATTGCAGTCAAAAAATCTGTGTACTTGTGGATTGTTACGGAATGCATCTTCCTTCGGTGTGGATCGATGTTTGTGGGCTTATCTTGGATGTACAGGTGTAATCGCACAGGTCAGGAAAATTCTTGCATATGGGTCAGCTACCAAAATTATCCAATAACCTGTTCCATAGAGTGCGCTTATTCTGTACCCATCCTCAAGACACGAAACACACAAACATTGACCAAAGATGTTGAGAAGAACCCTCCTCAAATCCACCGTCAGATTCCAGACGACTGTCGCTCAAGCTACCAAAACCAGCGCCACTGGCCTCACGCCTCAAGAGTTGGAACACAACAAAAATGCCATGCCAGCTCCTAATAGTGAGAAGACTTGGTCCCCATCTCAGGCTTCCCGTAAAGACGTCTACGCCACGCATCCGCATAGATTTACCCAAAAGGACTTAAGCGTTCAACCTCAACCATATGCTGCTATAAATTTGATTGCTAAGGAGCCAATTAGATACTTACATGAGGGGAATATCGCTGTTTGCGATGGAAACAAGGGATCTACTTTGCAGGGCCACCCAAAGGTTTTCATCAACTTGGACCAGCCTAAGCCATCCACTTGTGGCTACTGTGGTTTGAGATATGCCAAGGAAGAGTTCAAGGAGTTGATAGAGGGAGCCGAAGCTTGAAAGACTGAGTGATTCGGTGGTGTATGGATGCCTTACATTGCATTATATGCTTTAATAAACAAGATAACAAAAAGCTAGCTAGTCATTGTATTGCATAAAATATGGAGCAAAAAGACAATCGCTGTGGCTTTGGCCTAGAATTTTAGCTGACCAGGGGCCGTGTTATCACATATCTTAAGCTTAACTATCAAGCTAATCTGTCTGTTTTAACTATTCTGAAAGGTCTCAAATCTTCTTCACTGAGTTATTGATCCATCTCTCACGCTTTTTCACACCGAGCCTTTCTCCATGCGAATTTAAGGAGCGAGGAAGGCACAAGTGAAAATACAAATAATTAGTCAAATAAATTCAAATCACGTCGAGGATCGACTCGGTAGCCTAAAAAAACACAGCGAGCGGTTTCTATTTATATCGACATTCTCTGGCGGTTAATTTAACCAGATATGGCCTGAAAAAACGATAATGCACTTCATTTGCACATGGCAGCCGCGGATCAAGCCCCAGTTCTCGCAAGAATTGGCGCATCCGACCTCCGCATCTCTTTTGAAACCAGCGGTGCTGAGTTAGTATGACCATGGTCTCTTTAAGTGACATCTTCAAAGGTCTGGTCTATGGACTATGGTACTCACAACATCATCTAATTCATTCTTTTGTGGTGATTCCTGCCGGAATCCTCATATTGTTTACTATATTGTATGGTTTCAACATTCTACTTGCGGACATAGCCAAGATCAATTTCCCAGCATCTGTGTTGGGCATGCTTGTCAATTTGCTAATCCTTGTCGGTTTGAACTTGTTGGCAAATTTAGGAGGCACAATGAAAGAAGGGACCTTGAGTCGAGTTAGGAATACGGCTTCGTGGATCTTGGAGCACTATCTCATGATCATACAACCGTCCATGAACTTTACGCTCAAATGGATTAATGTCTTTTTTCTTCCATCTTTCATAACGTTACCTCTCAGCGAAGAAATAACATTCGTGGAGTGTGCCAAAATCGCAGGCGTCTTTGTCATTGGAGGAATTCTGCTCATGTTATTTGATGTCTACATGATCATGGCCTTGAAAAAAGTCTTAGGATTGATTGGATATAATCCTTCCAATTATGAAAAGCAGGACATTGGAGCGAAAGATAAACCTGAAGAGGATCTGGCCGCTCAGCTGGGCACAGAGCTTTTTGATTTGAGTAAACCATACACGGAAGCTCGGAAAGACATCACAACCATTGACATTACCTCTTTAAGGCCTGTGAACACTGCTCCAAACCAAAGAGTGAGATCATTGTCTATTTCAGAAAACCCTTTTGAAACTCCAGATTCATCAACAATCGTGAGATATGCTACCACTCAGCTTCCCACAGAACCATCTCCAAGCTTGCAATTGGAAAACCGCTCTTCAAACCTGCTGAATGTAAGTGATGATTTAGGGGCACCAAGTGATTTTGAAATACCCAACCAGAGGGCTCATGAGGGATATGGTCACCTTTCTGAGGACTCTAAAAGGGTTGCAATTATGGTCTCGAACTACATCGACTGGTTCCTCTACGCCGCCTTGTTCATTATATCATTGCCATTCTATTATACTCGCTCCATACATGTTATGCTTCCGTTTCATTTGGGATTGACAGTTATCTGTTACTTTATAGCACTCTTGATCCCACAAAAATTTCCCAAAACAAAAAAGTTTGCCCATCCCATTTTAATTCTGACAGCAGAAATTTTATTTGTCTGCTTCATATCTTCGCTTATTTATCACAAGGGCTCACCCAAGGGCTTCCTTGAGGACTTGAAGTACTACAAAACTGGCAAAACCTATCTCTACCTCTTCAACGGAAAAGCCATGTATGAAAATGGCAAAACCGTTTCAGGTTCGGCTCGTTCATTTACTTCTCAACCAATGTGGCCAGGATGTGGAGACTTTTTACTGTCCTTGATGGATATTTCCATCGTTTCCTTGTCATTGCCCATGTTTACCCACCGAAAAGACTTCGTGAGAAACTTTTGGGTATTGATGCCACCTTTGTTGATATCCATGGTAATTACATTCTTGTGCTACCCTATTGTCTGCTTTAAGATTGGAATCAGTCCTGAGAGGTCCATTGGTTTCATAGGAAGACTGGTTACTTTGGCTTTAGGAACTCCGCTCATGAAGTCATTGGAAGGATCTACCTCCTTAATGGCTGTTTGCACAATTCTTAGTGGAATCTGTGGAGTACTCATTGGTGACCTGTTTTTCAAACTCCTCGGAATTCCATCGGATGATTATGTCACTAGGGGTGTCACTCTCGGAATTAACTGTGGCGCAATTGCAACCGCGCATCTTCTCAATGTTGATCCTAGAGCGGCCTCGATGAGCTCATTGAGTTTTAGTATCTTTGGTATTATCATGATCGTACTAGCTACTATTGGAACAGTACGTGACTTTATTCAGTCGTTGGCTGGCTTGTGATGCAAAATTTTCCAGCTTGCATGTCTTATTTATTATCTTCCTAGATTAGCGCGTCATACGCGTCCGCGCGTAGATATAAGTTTTAAGAACTCGGCTTCCATCACCATGAGTTCTATAGACAACTCGAGTAAAGTCTTTCTAATACCCGATGGCATCAATGAATTCGAGTTTGTTGCTATAAGATCTGAGACTAGTCATATTACTCTAGCTGTCTCGGGAGAAGATATCTTCGAGCTCACAGAAGTAGGTCCTGGAAGTCAATACGACAAGCGCCCAGAGCCGAAGTTGCCATCAGGGGACCCTGTGAAATCTTTCATTATAGAAAGCCTTGATGGTTCACAAGGAAGTGTCTTGTCTAGCCCGTCATTTATTTCATTCACAGAATTTGATTTGACTTACCCTATGATCAAGTGGATGTCATCTCAGTCAGACTTATACACAGCACGCTATCACACCGTTCAAGATATCCTGGATGGATTTTCCAGCTGCTTACAAAATCCCCATCAAATACAACTCATAATGCCAAACATTATTTCGTGTCTTGGTTTAATTTGTGAACAAATAGAAGAGAATGGGGAATTTTTTTACAAATTAAGTCACACAAAGCTTCATTTATTTCTAGACAAAAGAATCCAAAGGTTATCCGATGTTTTATCAAAAAACCCCGACTATGCCTTGTCCAATCTTATCAAGGAAACTTTAACAAGTGTGTCAGGAAATGTTCCTCCAGAAGTACTAAAACTACAAACAACAATCTACAGTGTTAATTTTCTCTTTGGATCATACTTGAATCTGGAATTGATGAAATCGTTTCTTGATTATATAAGGCTTGACTTGACTCCTCTTCAAGCTTACTTAGCCGAAAGGGAGAGTGAAGAGAAGGCTAGGACTGTTGCGGAAGAAAACATTGGTATGGGAAACACAAAGGTGCCAGGAAAGGGGTCAACTTCGACTCAGAAATTGGCTAAAAATTCCATGTCAAAGAAAAAACCAGTGAAGAAGGTGGCCGTCGGTAAAGGTGCATTAGACAGCTTTTTCAAAAAACAATAATATGAACATCTCAGATCGTGGCACCGACTTCGAGAAGCTTCAAGTTTTGCTTCTTGTAACGTTTCTCTTCCTCAGTAGCAAGGAGATGTTTTATCTTGTCAGTCAATCTCTCGGCAGTGTCGTATGCAGATTTCGTTAATTCCAAGAGAGTGACGCTATCGATGGGTAAACCTCCATTTTTTGAGATCTGTATAAGTTCTCTATTTTTGTTCACGGTAATGACCAAAGAGCCGTCCCTAATGAGCTCCTCGCTTTGATCAGCATCCATGACAGCGATTTCCTGGTTCTCTGACCCTTTAATGTTTTCAATCTTGTCCACAGGGTTGAAGAATGAGTATGTGACACAAAGCGGTATATGGAGAATACTCAAAGCAACTGGTTGCCTCTGATTGAAATCATGGACTATTATATCTGTTCCATCAATCGATACATCAGGTTTTCTAAAATGCTGAAGCGCAGTCATAACACCCAAACAAGAAGCATCAATGAATCCGCCATCACAATTAAGGAAATGAACATCAGCTCTGATAGACCAAACTTTCTCACTTGCAATAATACACAAGCTCTCAAGGTCCAACGCATTTGACCTTCTGACAGCTTTCTCGATTAATCTTGAAATTAGAATTTCATCACCGGAGGCCTTTCCGTTTTCGAACATTGGGCTGGCCATGGGGCTAACTTCTGTGCTGATTGTGAAGATACCCTCGAATGGTCTATCTTCGTATGGCTTAACTATTTCGCTGCTAACTCTCACAGCCAATGACGTTTTGCCGAAGCTGACCTCCACGTAACCGTATTCCGTTTCTGACACGGTAATTTTGGGCTCTCTCATCTCATTTAAATTCCTGCCATTTAAGCGGATTCCTTTTTTCAATCCCTCCATGACATATTTCCGTTCATTGAGAGAAATTTCAGCATCCTTGGGCATTTTCGATGTGTGTTTGTACCCTGTCGTAAGATCTCATCTCGAAAGCTCAAGGTGCGGTCTGATCACGTGATCTGGTTTTAGCCAATATCATTCAACTTGACAGAACATTTGTTTCAGGTACTGTATAGGTACTCGAAGGAGAGCTTCTGAGTAGGTTTTACCCACTTTGGCTCATATTCTTCCGAATCTATATGCCTTGTGCCGATGACTTGCTCTCCGACGAATACGGTGCACGACTTAGGCGAGCGAGCATTTTGAGAGGCAAAGGCGTTCTCAATTCACCACATCAGTTTCATCAAATGAATTTCACAAGACTTGCCAAGTCACCAAACCCTGTCAAATATGCCATCAGGTCATATAGTCTTCCTCAAGGCACAAGGTCTCCCGCTCCCTCATTGAGCTTCTTCCAAAGAGAACGCTTGCCATCCAACACAATCATCAAGTTTGTTCCACAACAAACAGCGTATATCGTGGAAAGAATGGGAAAGTTTCACAAGATTTTGCAACCGGGAATTGCATTATTAATTCCGGTCCTTGACAGGATCACATATGTCCAATCACTCAAAGAAACTGCCATAGAGATACCTTCCCAAAACGCTATCACGGCGGACAACGTATCATTGGAATTGGATGGTATCTTGTATATTAAAGTCAACGATGCATACAAAGCGTCATATGGTGTGGAAGACTTCAAGTTTGCCATAAGTCAGCTTGCTCAAACCACCATGAGATCTGAAATTGGCTCCTTGACGCTAGACTCTGTGTTGAAAGAGAGACAACAATTGAATACCAATATCAACAGCACTATCAATGAAGCTGCCAAAGAGCATTGGGGAGTTGAGTGTTTACGTTACGAAATCAGAGATATCCACCCTCCTCAAAACGTTTTAGATGCTATGCATAGACAAGTCAGCGCCGAGAGATCCAAGCGTGCCGAAATTTTGGAGTCTGAGGGTACCAGACAATCCAGAATCAATATTGCTGAGGGAGAGAAACAGTCAATCATTTTGGAGGCTGAGGCCACGGCTCTCAGTATCAAAAAAATTGCCGACTCCATCAAGAATACCCCAGGCGGTGAGGAAGCAATTAATCTTCAAGTTGCCCAACAATACATCAAGGAATTTGGAAACATTGCAAAAGAAACAAACACCGTGGTACTTCCTTCTGACTTGAGCAACTTGAACGGTTTAATGGCTACAGGATTGAGCATGTTCAAATCGATGAACGCAACTTCTAAAAAAGAGCCCGAGAATTAGAAAATAAGTAAATAATTTTACAAATTGACATCAAATTCGTTAATTATGATCGGATATGCAGCTTGGTGCTTCTATGGTGAATTAGGCATTCCTGAAGCTTTTTCGGAAGAGTCTTGTAATCAAGGAAAACTCCCGATTTAAACGAACTCGACTTTCTCAAAGTCGAGATTTACCGGCAAGTTAGAGTCCTTCCTTGACCTTTTCTTGACCTGCTTATTGAACTTCATTTTAGAAGCAATTTTTTCAGAAAATTTGCTGAAGTTGGTGTGAATACACCATTGATAAAACCACCACTCGAGCAAAAAAATGAAGCCTGCCGCCAAAAAGCCTGCGAAGACTGCTAAACCAATGTGTTGAGCCATTAACTTCATCACTTTGGCATCGTCTGAGTGCCAAGATGACCCTTTGGAAATGGAGAAGAAAGAATAGACCTTTGACTTGTAATCAGTTGGAAGAAGCACACGAACCTTACCAGCCTCAGGAACACCTTTTCTTTTATATTGCATGAGCATAGCCGAGAGAAACAATGGACCTGTGGAATACATGATGGTGATGTATGGCACAAACCAATTTCTTTGATACCGTTCAAGATTTTCCAAAACCTTTACAAAAAATGGATGGCCTGGGACAGATCCCATAACGTCGTTCGAAATACCTGTTGGCTTCGTTTCACGAACAAATGCGGGGACAGTCAAAAGGGGGTCTAACCTTCTCAAACAGCCATCGTCCAAGTCAATGTATACACCTCCATAATGATGTAAGGCAAAGTAGCGTATAGCATCCGCTCTTTGGATGGGGAATGGGTATGAGTCCCAGGCTTTTAAGAACCAAGGATAGTTCTCGGCAATGAAGTCTCGAGCCATTTCATCAGTCCAAAGAATGTACAGATAATCTGAGTGCAAATCAACACATGCTTGTTGACCATCTTGCCAAGCTTCGGGAATTTGCTCAGTTTTGTAAGTCTGATGTATAATCTTGGGTATGAGAAGTGTTTTGTCCAACTGTCCTCCAATGGGATTTAGTTCTGTATCAACAAAGGAGTCTGGGTATGAGTCGTCAAAGAGGAGACTTATCAAGTCATAAGTGCAATAAGTCAAGAACAAGACGACAACAAGATGTCCCCACAAAATGTACTTCAATTCTTTTCTCATTGACACTCTTTTCTTGTCACAGAGGTCGTAATGCTGTTCAAAGAGATTTTGGTCCTATCTAAAGATGTGGTAATGACCTGCCTCGTGGTTAAGAAAGTGTTTTCTGTCGACTATGGCGAGGCAGAAGTGGTATCAAATTTGAATTGCAGTTGAAAATAAGATGTGGAATGTCGTAGATAAGAAAGAATGTGGGATTATCAACGCGGGCATAGAAAACATGGGACCAAAAGGAAGAGAAGTTCTGTATATAGTACACTGAAAAAGAAAAAAAAAAACAATAGTAAATCGCGGTAATGAAAATTCTCCACTATTAACAAAAACAAGCTATACGAATTCTGAATTTTAATCTGGGGTAATATATGCTCCCCTTTGGCAATTATGATACATTCATTAAGTTAAACTAGTGTTAGCAAACTTTAAAAAAGTATCATTATTATCGTTTGTTACTCTGGAACGTGCATTAAAATGTCACTTACCCCTAACCAAGTAGGCTGAGCAGTGCGGGTCAGAAAATAGGGGTAATTCGAAGTGCATGATGCATGAGATGCTCCAGACAGTCGTCGTGCTTTGGCACAGGAAATTTTGCGCGCAGGCGCTAACGTCAACCTGCTGCCTGCGCCTATCTCGAACCCGCATCGCGTGTCATTGACGGAGGCCCGTCTGACATGCATTGAAGAAATTCGAGCCATATTATTAGCTGTAATGTACGCCACCTAAAGTCTGGTCTCTGGCGCCGAGCCGCGATCAAACGATTTGTCAACCACATCTATCATGTAATTGATAGAAATGTCATCGACTTTGCCTTTCTCAAAGTTTTGCATAAAATTCATAGAAAACTGGATGTCCTTGAAATTTTTCAAAATAACATAAGCCTTAGTCTTAGACTTGTTCTTGAAAATTTTGATCAACTTCAAGTTGTTCAAGTAAAATAAAAACGAGAGCAAGTACTGCTTGTTATAAGTCTCCACCAGGTATTCATGAGATTCGCTCTTGAAATTCTTGAAGTTATCCTTTTGAATAATACGCAAGATAGACTTTGTCGTAGGAAAATCTTTCAGCATCAAATTGTCGTTAATCAACTGTTGTTCAGTAATTTTATTTTGTGAGTTTTGATAAAACTCGCCCACCTGGAAGCTTAAGTTCTCCAAAACAATTGTAAATGAGCGAACAAACGGCATGATTATTGTTGCAAGTGCTCTATGGTATTCCACATCCTTGATCTCGTAATCTTCTGAAATAACGCCAAGATCTTGATACTTTTTCAAAATGTTGGATACATTATGACTCTCATTATAATCATAGTCAAACAAGAATTCATTTTTCAAGAAACCTGTGAAAATGTAAAAAAGTTTCTTGATTTGATTAATTTTCAGCGTTTTCAACAAAATCAATGAGGCCAAACATTTGTGAATGATCAAATGGATAGTGAGATTTTTGTAGTAGAGAAGTTCAAACGTATTGATGATCTTGATTTCGTTTGCCTCAGTATTCACCAAAGTAAACTTGAAGAATTTAATAATTTGGTTCTTAATCAAATCAACTTTCTCGTCATCTGAAAGGTTTCGAATATCGATAAGAATTTTTCTGTTAGACGTGGACAAGTCCTCATCTAGCAATATAGTGCACAAAAAATCCATGAGGGGAAGAAGCTCCTGGATTTTGAAGTGCTTCTTTCCGTTCAAGTAGTAGTAGGTTTGGATGGTCAATCCCACGGTTGCGCACTGAGGAAGAAATGAAACCTCGTTGATAGCATGGAGCACTCTGAAGCCAAGCTTCTTGAGGTTCAATTGCTCTTCGTTACTCAAAATATCATCCTCACTCGCCTTAATAACGTGATTGCTTGGATCATCAGCATACAGAGAGAATGTGAAGTTATCAGCTAACTTGACATAAAGCTTTCCGTTGAGTGCAGAATTCAGGTTGTCAACGAATCCATCTTTCAGATTTTTCATGCTTTTGGCACTATTTCTTGAAAACAAATTGGAAAGACCATTAGACAAAATATTGACAAAACTCTCCTGATTTTTATCTTTGCCCACCATTTCCTTTAGGTAACCATCAGCCTCATATATTCTTTCATAAGTAATAGAAATTGGCTGAATCAATAGATCAAAGTCTTTATTTTTTTCGTGGACTCTCTGCTTGAAATAGATTGAGGCCAAAGTTTTCAAGATTCCATATTTGGGCAATAACAATTTACCGTCCCTGGATCTGGTTCCCTCGATAAAAACCTCGAAATGAATCTTGTTTAAAAACATGAATTCAACAAAGTTCGTTAAATTTCTTTCGGTGTAGAGCTCATTGTTAAACGTACGCTTAATGAATATAGCCCCCAAACCTTTGAGAATTGAGCCGAAAATAGCAACATTCAAATTTTCCCCGGCAATAACAGTGGGAATAGACATCTGAAATCTTATCATGATGAAATGCAAGACGACATAATCAATATGTGACTGATGATTAGGCAAAAGAATAATTGACATAGGGTCATCCAAATACTTCTTGTAAAGAGAACTGAATTGCTCTCGATTCACCCACACACCTTCAGGAAACATCTTAGAGATAACTTTCAAGACTGTAATATAGCAGATCCTGATAAATTGCTCATTCCCGAAATGAGGCAAATTTTTCTGGTTTTGTTTCTTGTAGAATTTGATCATGAACTCTTTCACAGTCTTGAACCTTTCAGGAAAGTCCTTTGCATTGATCAAATTCATTCTTAGCTCCAGATCGACTAACTTATAAACAATTTCATCAAGCTTTTCGTCTGAGTTTTCTAGTCTGTCGCTCATGAAATCTTGAACAGCTTTATTGAAAAAAGGACTTGTTTTATTCACAGAATACCTGTATTCGGCATTTTTGTAAATCTCAAAGACATTAATGTTAGTGCAAAAGTTTATGAAGTGTTGCAATATCTGGAAACCAGTTTTGGTTTTCTCGTTTGTTTCCAATGGGAGATAAGTCTCTCTGTCTGTGGGGAGAGGGAAGGTCAATTCAATGTTTGGATTGGTCAAAGCATCTTCCAAAATGTTGACATCGAAGTCAGAATTGGCGATTTGTTTATTCATTGATGAGAGCTTATAGTGTTGAGACTGTTAGGATTGAGAGGGTATATACGTTTTCGCCGAGACCCAACAAGACGCACTCCGCTCCAGATGTAACCGCATCCAGTAATTACATTCCTGCACTCCTTTAATTATTTGATTTGAGAATGTACACTAATTGATGAAATGTCAAATTGACCCTTCACGTAGCCATTTAAAAGATAGTTCTACATTGTTTCTGGGATGACAGCAGCTACCGCGTGAACTAGAGCTATGTTGTCGCCGATGCTCCCCGCCACTTGACCCGCATTCCTTGCGTCGATGCCGCATTCTAAAATTTTGGGCGAGCCTTTACACGTGCATGTGGAGAGATAAGAGTGTTCACTGATGATTGCAAAACCGAATTGTTTGCATTATCCACCTTTACATAAAAGTTTTCCTCTTTCCACTTGCTTGTCACAGAGATAGCCTTCAAGCCACAAACTGATAAATCCAGCTGTCATAACTCCAAAGGAGTCGCTGATTCCAACGCAAGCCATAGAAAACTCCCTCCTTTCTTTATCAACCTGCTCGCTTACGGACATAAATGTGTTAACGTACAGACAACCGCCAAGAAGGCCCTCGTAAAATATAAGGCACATCAAAAGCCAGATATTGGGGAAAGGGAAGTCGAACATTGCTTGTGTCAAGGCCAAACCCAAGTTTGACATTTGCAAAATACTTAATAGATGCAAGTTTTTAAATCTCAATCCAAGCGTAACAGAAGACCTGGATATGAAAACACCTAGCTGGTACAAAAACCCATAGAAAACATATATGTCTCTATAATTCGAGAAAAGCCATCTAGGAATGTCTTCCAATGGGAATAATAAAGTTGGGGACACGCCTTGGTTTATGGTGTATTCGGCGATATATACAGTACACAAAGGTACCATATATGGCTTTATCAAGGGCCTCACTGCTTGAAGAGTCTCAATTATGTGGACTTGGAGTCTTTTAAAGAGTTCGTGTTCGTGATTATGAGTTTGACTTCTCAAAGTCTGTGAGAAGGTCGAGTCCGTGCCAGTGGTGTGAGCAAAATTGATGGTATCGGTGTCAGTTGATTCTTCTATTGGCATATAGTCGGGTCTCTTCTCGGGCATGGGTAAAAGCATATAAAAAGTCAACGGAAGTCCGAAGGGAATAAGAGCAAAGGAAAGTAAAGCAGCCCAGCTTTGGACCCCTAAAATATTGGTAAGCAATAGGAATGAAAAGCTCCCGGCAAGTCCAGCTCCACCAGTCCCCATTGAAAACCCTCCTATAGCGTATTTCTCATCATAAAAGTGTGTTAGCAGCAAGAAAGATACTTCACCCAAACCTGAGGAAAGAGAAGCCATAGAGATACCCACTATCTTCGTAACAATGCTGTCTTGTTGTGAAAGAGAGATCAACATCATTCCTACGAATGACAAAGATAAGAGGATCCATATTCTCTTGGCATAAGTAACTCTGTGTATAAAGAAAGGTGCTGACACCTTAATGGACAACGAAGGTAGGATGTCGGCTAGAAGCACGACAGCTTTTGGAGCTGTCGTGCCAACTATGTCAATTGCTGCAGACAAAATGACGACATATAGAATATTATTAAACAATCCGAAAAGAAGAAAGGAAATGAATACTTTATGCCCCTCCCCAAGATGAAGCTGCATTTCTCAAGTATAGTTGGGAAATGCGATTGCAGAAACAATTCGTACATCTAGATTATGCAGGCTCCACAGTAAGCGGCAACACCAATTACCATAATTGTTGTGTGCTATATGCTCCAACATGAAACACGCGATTTTGCAATTTGCAAAAACAAAATGGCATAAAAGTTTGTAGACACATTAAACCATAAGGTTCAACTCAAGAGTAGTATATGTTCTTGGAGGAAACTTTTCTTAATAGTTCCCGTTATATGCACTCTGCTGACATGCTGCTGCGTAAAATTTTCACTGAGTCATGAGTGCTATAAGTAGAGCGAATTTTCACCTTCTCACTCCATTGCTAAGCTTGTTCATCTAATCACTTATCATACTTGGACATAATCATGAGCCAAACTCCAATTCCAGAAGAATTTGATGACACGAGAATTTTGGGCTACGACCCATTAATTCCTCCTGCTCTACTTCAGAACGAAATCGCAGCCAAGAAAGACTCATTGTCCGTCGTCATCAAAGCGAGAGCTGAGTCCGCTCAAATCCTTTCAGGTTCGGATGACAGATGCTTAGTTGTTGTTGGTCCTTGCTCGATTCATGACACTGATGCTGCTTTGGATTACGCAAGACGGCTCAAGAAGTTGGCTGGTGAATTAGAGAACGATCTTGTGATCATCATGAGAGCTTACTTGGAGAAGCCAAGAACCACTGTTGGGTGGAAGGGACTCATTAACGACCCTAACGTCGATAACACTTTTGATATCAACAAAGGTTTGAGAGTTTCGAGGCAATTGTACTCTGATTTGACCAGTGAGGTTGGTATCCCCATTGGCTCAGAGATGCTTGACACAATCTCGCCACAATATTTCTCTGACTTTTTGAGTTTCGGTGCTATTGGTGCAAGAACGACTGAATCGCAATTGCACAGAGAATTGGCATCAGGCTTGCTGTTCCCTATTGGATTCAAAAATGGAACTGATGGTAATCTCGGTGTTGCCTTAGACGCTGTTCAGGCTTCTTCGAAGGGGCACCATTTCATGGGAGTCACAAAGAATGGCCTTGCTGCAATTACAACTACTAAAGGTAACGATAATTGCTTCATCATTTTGAGAGGTGGAAAAAAGATCACGAACTACGATGCCGAGTCAGTCAAGAAAGCGAAGTCTGATATTGCAGGCAGCAGCGCACCTCAAACAAAGTTAATGGTTGACTGCTCCCACGACAACTCCTCTAAGGACTACAGAAATCAACCTAAAGTGTTACAAGCCGTCGCAGATCAGATATCGGAAGGTGACAACACTATCATTGGGGTCATGATCGAGTCACACATCAATGAGGGTAAGCAAAGCATGCCTGCCGATAACGCAGGCAAGCAAAGCTTGAAATACGGTGTTTCCATTACAGATGGTTGTGTTTCTTGGGAAAAAACGGTGGAGATGTTGAAGTCCTTGTCGAGTGCAGTCCAGACTAGAAGGGCGAAGAACAACTAAGTACGCCACTGTGTTTAGCTTTCAGGTCATTTTTTAAAAAAAAAAAAAATATTTAAACGTAAGATTTCCAGTCAATTCGAATTTTATTCCTTATGACCGAATCAACTTCACAGTGACTAGTATCCTGAATACACTTCAAGAACAGCGCCAACTGAGGATTGCTCTCGCCGTATGTATGATGTCTTCGAAAGGGGTCTCGATGCAAACGCTTTGTTCGCAAAGGGTTTCGTATGCCATAAGGATCTTCCGTAAATGGTATCATAGCGTAATCACGTTCAGCAGCCTCAAGATTTTCGAAATATGCTATTTTATTTTGTTCATTTGGGGTAGGATTATTACCGATGTAGAGTATCCGATCTTCTGGAAAAGACAAAGCATGTTTCAAGTGGCAGGTAATGAATCGCTCCTTCTTGAACTCAAAACCAACGATAGTAATATGACTTGGATACGTCCCAGATACTTCTCGAAACCTGCAAATCAGAAACACCACATTTTCCAAAGAATCTCTAGCAAACTCTTCTGTGACTATTCTCGAGAAGTCCTGGACATCGTGGGGAAACATCTTCATTAACAAATTCAAATAAGACTGCGATTCTGACACAGGTCCCGCTTCTGCCTTGGTTTGACCTCCGGAGATTACGAGAATAGCATTTGCTTTGGCCCGTAACATTTTGAAACTGGTCTTTATGTGGTCGACGAAGCAATGATGGTCGTTGCCCTCGAATTGAAAAGGGGCTAGAAACCATTCTTCTTTCTCCTGCCCTAGAGAAGATCCACCTTTCCATATTGAGTGGCACGGCAAAATGATTAATTCGCTCATTATTTTAGATATTCGAATCGCTCTTAGTGCGCAAAAGCCATATCGAGTGGCAATTGCTGAGCGCGTTCCAATGGCACCACGCCGCGATTACGACCATGAAATGGAATATTTGATGCAGGTGACCAAATAGATCCAACTTCCCCGCGATATTCATACCAACATGTGATTCATTGTGGGTAAATTTCTCGGGTACCCTCATAGCATAGAGAATCGCCCCGAGGATATAGAAAAACCCTTCCAAAAATAGCCAATTCGCACCTGACCTCCGGATTGCCTCTTCGTAACCATAAACACTGACTGCCGCTATTATAGGTAGAACTCCGGACAAACCAAACATTATAAACATTGAAGATCTGAACGGTCGGTATTCTGGAGTAGAAAACTTGCTATCAAAAGTAACTATCGTGCAAAGAGTAGCGAGGATGAAAAATGTGATGACGAAACCATACTTGAGTGTTGGTTTATCGTCGAAAGCAAACATGATAATGGAAATCAAGGATGCTGTGATCATAACCACAATCCCAAAATAGTCACATTGATTTCCGAACTTGCAAACTCTTGCTGAATGAGACTTGAACAAATGAAAGTATGCGGACAGACTTAAACAAGTGTAAGCACCAATGGCAAACTGTAGCAAAATAGCGTTTTCCCACGTTAATGGCTCCCACTGAAAGGACACAAAAATGACATAAAGGATCAAAAGAGCTGGAATCAAGTGGGAATAAATGTTCACCGACTCGTTGTGCAAGTAGAATAATGATTTAAATGATCTTGAAAAGCTCAAGGTTTCTTTGACATACGAAGATCTGATGTAATGATTGTCTTTCTGCCAATCATCCAACTCGTGATAAAAGTATAGAGTTCTTTGACCTTCCTCTTTCGATTTGTCTTCTTTTATTAAACTGTGCTTCTTCGCTCTTCTCTCCCTTAAATTGTCTACCATGGCACCACGAAAATTCTAATTTCACGATCCCCATAATTTTATCTGAGGGCGTGCGCTGGCTAACTTCAGGGGTATCCTCAATAAATTATAATTCCAACATAATTCATGTGAAGGACGGCTCAATTTTGGAAACAAGCTCAGAGTAAAGTTTGAGCTTTTCTGTTATGTCAATACTGTCCTCACGGCTACCGTCGATTTTTAACCCCATACGCTTGTCGTAGATGTCTCCGGTGAAGTATATCTTCCAAACCGTATCTTGATCATGAAATGATCCACGGCATCTTTCAAAGTACCACTTGTTCACCGGATTGTTGGCCCTTGATCTCCATAGTAATTCAGTTTGATGAGACTGAGAAATGAGCTTAAATATAACGTCCGCCAAACTTGGGAGGCCTTGATTTTTTTTAGCGATTGCAAACTTGTCGAGATAAGCTACCTTTTCGCCATTGGCCAAAAATTCCCAAGTAATAATAGCAGCCCCATCGTAGTCACCGACAATAATTAACGTAGCTAGAGAATTGTTAATCCGATTGACATAATCCTCACTCATCAATTTTTTTCCAAAAGAATCATTTATCAACGTAATCAACTTTTCTTTGTCGATGATCTTATCCTTCACCAAATTTTTGAAAGAAAATTCGCCGATATATAAATGCTTCTCTATAATTTTCACCGCGAAACCTTTTTTTATTATAGAAGTTGAAACCTTTGGAGTTTTTTTATTAGTTGACGGTAAAGATGATGAAATTATCGGTCTGTCTGTCAAAACATTGTAGATAATGGGATTCATTTGATCGTCACTTAATGACATCACTTCAGGCGTTGTTATGATGCCAGTTGTATCATTTTCATTCTGAGATGCGAGGTTCAAAATATCGTTCATGGCTATGAGGTTGGAGATATGGATTTCTCTCACGCTAGGCTCAAGGTGGCCAATATACATCTCTGAAATGATATCTGAAAATTCCTGAGATAAGTTGATAAAGACATGACTAGTCTGATTCCTCTCAACTGATGGAATCCCGCCCCTTGGATCGATTATGATAACTTTTTCCAAGGAGACTAATTTGCTATTATTCAATAATATTGAGCCAAGGTGGAATAGCGCTCTTTTTGGGCTGAAATGCCTTTTGAATCCGTTGCCGCATTCGTAGAGAATTGGTATTACAATTGGAACCACACCCTGGTATAAGGGGATTAGAATCTGTTCAAGTGATCCCATCTCCAAAACACCCTCTCTAACTTTGAAAAGATCGCTTAGTATCATTGACTCGACTGGATTTGATCCATCTTGTCGTAATCCTGATATGATCTCCAGCAATTTCACGGCTTGTCTGTTTATATGCGCGGAGTTTACTTTAAAATCACTATCATTCAAGTGGCCCGTCTCAAATATTATGATCGGCGAGATCCCTAGTTCAACAAGCCTCTTTAATGTATCTGAGATTCCTTGATGCGTATCTTGAGGAAGTTCAGACATCGACATCTTGATCAAGGCAATTCTTAATGGAATTTTAGGAAGAGCTCCTTTTCCCTCAATATATACATTTGTGAATGGATTTTTACCATTCAAAAATCTGTTTATGAACAACTGTCTTTGGCTTTGTTGGCTAGTAAGATCATTATCTCTGTCCTCCCCGAAGTGAGAGTAAGTCGTATCGAAAGAAGTCTGATACTTTGTGAGGTAGTTTTTTGCTTCCCTTTTTGTGGTCGTGGACTTGAGTATCGATAGGATCAAATCACGTTTCGCTTTTGTGTGTGTCTTTGTCAATTCGAAATTTGACACGAGTTTTCTGCTTACGTTTCTCAAATGGCTCATTGTGAAGTGTACTTTCGGTTCAAAAGATAATCTAATCTTTTGCGCGGTGAGACACGTGACTCACTCATCCAAATCTGAGCCCTCATCTTCATCAACATTCGTACTTTCATGTAACTGTCGCAACTTTCCCATGACTGAAAGAACAAATGGTCTCAATTCATTAATCTCCATCAATGACAAACCATTTAGTTGAATGTTAGACTCATTTAATTCTCGGAGGCCCCTTCTGGACTTCAGCTGCCTAATCTCTTTCAAATCCTGAAGTATGGAACGAAGTTGTGTTGTACTATCCTGTAGATCATCCGCAGCTTTACTTAACAAAATTTTAGAAACTTCCAACCAGTTCCAGGGTAGCTTAGAGAACATGTCAGGATGCTTTTTCTCCTGCTCATACATGTCGGTCAAGTGCGCATAGCTCAACCAAGAAGGAGCTATTATGTTACACTTTCCTTGAGTCTTGAGAATCAAAGCGGTCCATAAAGGGACTTGTTTTCTCTTCATTCCTTTCAAGCTAGGTATTTTATCCTTTAGAATTAGTTATAGAACTTTATTTGCAGAGTTCGCTAAAAGCGGATGAACAGAGGACTAACATACACCTATCAAGTCAATTTTGGGCATTGAATATCTCGGAAGAATCACAACGGGCTCGTTTTCACACAAGTACTGTATTTCAGCGGGAGTGAGGCGGCCTCGTAAGCACTCAGGTAACACCATGGCTTGTCTCGTAAAGTCGAATCTATGTGTTACTGAAAATCGCGAGATGAAAGGATTTGAGTGAGCTCATGTGTGATGTACTGCACCTGAGGTTCTTGATCTTTAATTCAGGAGGGACGAAGACCCGAAGTGCCCATTATGCTAAGTGAGGAGGAATAGGCATATTCTTTACAAGCTTCTACTAGCGACTATAGAGTCTAGATAGTGAATCTTCTTCAAGACCGTAACGTAGACCGGCTTTATTCGCCACATGAAAAACTACACTACCCAATGAAAAAGGATTCTCGCCAAATGAGGTACAGCACTTTATTCTGAACTGAACTCTCTTGTCATGTTTAAATAGCCCATTTCCGCATCTTCCGATTGAAGAAGGCGACTTCGAAGCACTAAGCGCGTGTGTAAGCATCGAAACGCTGCACGAATTCAGTGAAGAGGATATCACTGGACTGTTGACCGTCACTCGATGCCTTTTCCCTTTTGGAACGGGACAAGATTATACCAAAGCAAGCTGTCAAAACGTTTTTGACTTCAAGAGGATCTTCAGCAAAAAATACCTTCTCTGCTTCGAGAAAGTCAGCCAGGCCTCCTATTGCTCCACTAATCTGATGCAATTTATCTAACTCTGAAGACCTCAGCCGTAGCAAGGGAATAATGAAAGTTTCGCTGAAAGCTGAAAGCAATTCTTTCTCGCATTCTATGACTTTTCCCTGTTCGGCGTCTCCGGGGCGCTTTGATTTCTCAACTTCGTAATACATCTCCAAATGAAAAAAAATGTGGAGCATAGGAAATCGGCATTTCGTGTTGAAATGGTCCCAAGCGTCACACACAAGTTTCCAGCCAGAAAAATTGGGCTCCATCACAGATGTGCTTCTTTGACTCGGTTCGAGGTCCCTAGCAAGTGTTTGACAGCACCTGAAGAAGAATGAATATAGTTTCAGATTGAGCTCTTTGCTCTGGATCTCAATCAGATCGTCTTCAACGAGATGCCCCAATGACGGAGTGCTTGAACTACCTGCTGTACCTGTTGTACCTGTTGTACCTATTGTACCTGTTGTGACAATCGTTGCGATAGTATTGGATCTGCCCCTGTCCTTTTGAATTCTAGATATATCAATCTCGGTGTCATTTTGTGTTTCAATATCTTGTCCCAGATTTGCAGGCACAATGTTGTCCTTCACAAAGTTTGCAACTTGTTCGACACTTGATGTCATAAGGAAGGAATGGTAACCGGTTTGTAGCTTCGTGCTCTTAGAAGGAGTGAACATCAGTCTCAACATATCGAACAATTGAGAGAATATTCGATCATCGACTCTTCCATTCAGTATCAGTCCACGTCTGAACTTCTCATCTTTAAGAAGCATTGAATTTCCATTTGAAGATATTGGTGATCCGTCTATGTTTGGAGACTTGTGAAGTTTTTGCATGTAATAGTCCGCTGAAGTCATGTATCTTCTGTGGAGATCTAACACTTGGTCATCACTTGATCCTGTGAAATCTGGATCTGTGAAATTGAATATGACAGCTGTGTTAACATCAGTTATGAAAGAGTTTGAACTTTGAGAAGATAGAGTCACCGTGGTCCTATTTCGATTCATACCGTAATGCGTTGGCCCGTAGCCCATCTCATCTTGGTTGAATTTCTGCTGATTTTCGGCAAAAGACAGAATCGGCAGCCTATATAGAGGATTCCTTGAAACCGGGGATGACAGCTTATTGAAATCTATTGCATTTTCACTGCTAATAATTTTCTTGGGAATCTTCAAATTTGCATGACCTCCGGTCTGAATAGTGAGCTCTGGTTTTTTGTTCAGTTTATTGCTTAGATTCAACTGCTTATTTTGCCGTCTCGAAACGTTAAATAAACTTAAAGATTTCGGAGGCCGATGATCCTTATCGCTCTTGGAAGCTTTCTCAATTTGTAGACTATCAGCAGGCTCTGAGGAAAAGGGAAGCCCGCCTTTGTTTCTTGTGAAGAATCTCGCCAACGTGCGTGACTTGGACGACAGAGTTGCTAGACTCGAAGCATTGGAAGAATTGGTTGGGAGCTTTTTTAAAGTATTGAATCCCACGCTGGAGACTTGCACTGGTGAGGATTGGATTCGAAATTGAGAAGAATCATCGACACTACCGGATGGGCCACTCATTAAATCAGCAGAAATTGTACGTCAAATTGGAGCTGTGACCAAAGTTTTAGCCTCACTAGATAAACACAATATGTTGAGGCTGATATGGAGCCAATGGTAAGTTTGTGAGGTTGCGCGATTCCGAACATTAAGTGTAGAAAGACGTGTAATCAAACAAAGTATAAACCATAATTGAAATAATATATATTCTAAACAAAATCGATTGTTTTACGCAGTTCTGGCTTAGTAGGATGAGCAGGATTGTTTTTCAAAAAATGGATCTCTGTCTCTTGCGTGTACGTCACTTTGGTGAGCATTTCCGAAATAGGCCATACTAATAACAGAAAACAAACAGTGCATATTCAGATAAATTGGTTTTCTAAAGATCGAATTCTCAGTACTGTCCACTAGATAGAAAATGAGAAGTCCTTTCAGTGAAGAAGATCCATTCATTGATTCTCGTGGCCCTTCTGTGCCCAATGCCGTGTTTACCAGCGACAGGACCTCACCAAGAAGATTTTATAACCTCGATAGCGATGATAGGGGCCTGGACGACGAATCTGCCTTTGCTGGAATCCCAGCCTCGATACTGGAAGCCCAAAACCCGAGAAGGTCCCCGAATATTTTTACTAGAAGCTCAAACCAAGCAAAAATGCACTCAACGAATCTAGTAAATACGGCTACGCCCTCATTAGCATTTGACCAGATTCCGACACCAAGAGCTACTTACACTCTTAGGGAAAGTCCAAAAAGAGAAAGTCAGAAAGAGATTTTTTTAGCAGCGGATGCCCTGAATGACAATGCAGTGCATGGTTCACCCAGGATGTCAAAATATTCTACTTCCATGAGGAGTTCACAAAGGAGTGAAAGATTTCTTGAGCCACCCCAACCAATCTTTTCACCGGAAACATTTGCAGAAGCGAATTCAATTGGCCATACTGCCTCTGATGATGGAACTCTTCATCTGAAAGATGACGACTACGGATATGAATCTTATCAAAAAGAGTTCAACGACGAAGAAAGTTTTTCTGATGCAGAGACGGCTTATACCAGCAAGTCATATTCCACTAATTCTCAAATGAGCGATTATTTTGGGGTATCGATCGATGGTGATATGATGAAAAACATAAATGGCGGATACGTGCCAAACAGAGAAAAAACTTTGACCAAAAGAAAGGTGAGATTAGTTGGAGGAGATTCAGGAAATTTGGTGCTTGAGAATAGGATACCCGAGGAGCTAAAGCAAGTTCTCACTAAAACAGAGTCACCCTTCGGTGAGTTCACTAATATGACTTACACAGCTTGTACAGCTCAACCAGATGATTTTGTCAAAGAAGGATTTACTCTCAGAGCAGCAAAATACGGAAGAGAAATTGAGTTGGTGATATGTGTTACCATGTACAACGAAGACGAAAAGTCATTTGCTCGAACTATGCATGGCATCATGAAGAACGTCGCACATCTTTGCTCCAGACATAAATCCTCAGTATGGGGAAAAGACTCTTGGAAAAAGGTTCAGGTGATCATTGTTTCAGATGGAAGAAATAAAGTCAACGAATCCGTCTTGCAGTTGTTGACCGCGACAGGTTGTTATCAGGACAATTTAGCAAGGCCGTACGTGAACAATAAGAAAGTGATGGCACATTTGTTCGAGTATACTACTCAGATTTCGATAGATGAAAATCTCAAGTTTAAGGGTGACGAGAAAAGTTTAACCCCCGTCCAGGTTTTGTTCTGCTTGAAAGAACAGAATCAAAAAAAAATCAATTCTCACAGATGGCTTTTCAATGCATTTTGTCCAGTTTTGGACCCGAATGTGGTGGTTCTTTTGGATGTCGGGACAAAGCCAGACAATCACGCAATTTACAATATGTGGAAAGCATTTGACAGGGACTCCAATGTTGCAGGTGTCGCAGGAGAGATTACTGCTATGAAAGGAAAGGGATGGATTAATTTGACTAATCCACTAGTTGCTTCCCAAAATTTCGAGTACAAAATGTCCAACATTTTGGACAAGCCATTAGAATCTGTTTTCGGGTATATATCTGTCCTTCCAGGCGCTCTCTCTGCTTACAGATATATCGCACTCAAGAACCACGACGATGGCACGGGTCCTTTGCACTCTTATTTCAAAGGAGAAGATCTACTTACCAGTCATCATGAGAAAAACAGCAAAACAAATTTCTTTGAGGCGAACATGTATCTCGCCGAGGACAGAATTCTATGCTGGGAACTAGTCGCAAAGAAGAATGAGAGTTGGGTTCTTAAATTTGTCAAACTGGCAACCGGAGAGACTGATGTTCCTGAGTCAGTTCCCGAATTTTTGTCTCAGAGGAGAAGGTGGATGAACGGAGCATTTTTTGCTGCATTATACTCTTTGCGCCACGCAAATCAAATTTGGCAAACTGACCACACATTTGCTAGAAAATTCAGTCTCTGTTTCGAGTTTGTCTATCAGCTCATTAGCTTGATATTTTCGTTCTTTTCTTTGAGCAATTTCTACTTGACATTTTATTTCTTGACCGGATCCTTGATATCAAATAAAGATTTAGGGAAAGGTGGTTTCTGGATATTCACCTTATTCAATTATCTATGCATTTGTGTGCTCACATCAATTTTTGTTGCGTCAATTGGAAATCGTCCACAGGCTTCAAAGAATGTTTTCAAGACTTTGATAATCTTGTTGACAGTCTGTGCGCTCTACGCTTTGATTGTTGGCTTCTACTTTGTCATATCCGCAATTAAGATGTTTGGGGTTGGTGATACATCGACATACGTTTTCGTGAGCATCGTGGTGTCACTTTTAGCGACCTACGGGCTCTATGCTCTAATGTCCATTTTGTATTTGGATCCATGGCATATGATCACATGTTCGCTCCAATACTTCTTGATGATTCCTTCATATACATGCACATTGCAGATTTTTGCCTTTTGCAATACACATGATGTTTCGTGGGGGACTAAGGGAGACAACAACACCAAAGAGGACAGATCAAATCAGTATATCATTCAAAAGAATGAAGAGGGAGAGTTTGAAGCAATTGTTGCAGATTACAATATTGACGAAGTGTACCTAGATACTCTTTACAACATACGTGCCAAACGATCGAGCAACAAAATCAAGAAAAATATTGACCAATGTGAAACTCTCGATGGAGAAGACTATGCCAAGCATGTTAGGACAAAAGTTGTCCTTATTTGGCTTTTGTCAAATTTGATATTCATCATGACAATGTTACAAGTTTATGACCCAGGAGAAACCAGTCGCAACATTTACTTGGTCTTCATTTTGTGGTTCGTTGCCCTTCTCGCATTCATAAGGGCAGCTGGTTCGATGACTTACCTTCTTCAAAACATAGCTAGAAATTTCGTTGAGACGTCCAGCAAATGGAGACATAAAAGACAAGGGTACTCATCTGCTGAGATCAATAAGCTCAATTGAGTGAATTCGCGGTAACATTATATACAGTACAAACTTTTATTCATCGCAATCAAATCAAATCAGCTCAAATAACAACAGTGAGACTCGATATTTCGAAAGCAGAAAATGGTTTCGTTGGCAGCATCTCTGAAACGATCTGGATCACCTGTTTCCAATGGAAACGCCAAGAGAACGAAGTCCACAGCATCATCCGTTTTGCACTCCTACTCAAAATTATCGGACATAAATGAGATTCCATCTCAAAAAACAGAGAAACTAGACATCTTTGTATGGGGAACTGGATCGATGTGTGAATTGGGTCTTGGACCCGAGGCAAAAACAAAAGAAGTGAAGCGACCTAGATTAAACCCATATCTCACGTCGGCTGCTTTAGATGGCGAAGGTGTCGTGGATTTTGCAGTGGGCGGAATGCATGTTCTTGCGTTGGATTCCAAGAATAGAGTCTGGTCATGGGGAACAAACGATAGCAAAGTCTTAGGAAGAGATACATCTAAAGCTAAAGAAAATTTAAAATCCATGGATAACGACGAAGACTCTGACGATGACGGAGATTTGAATGAGGCCGAGTCAACGCCCGGAACTGTTGAAAATTTGCCAAAAACAAATGCCAAAATTGTCCAACTTTCCGCCACAGACAATCTTAGCGCTGTTTTGTATGACTCCGGAGAAGTTTACACTTGGGGTACTTTCAGGAGCAACGAGGGCTTGTTGGGGTTTTCGAAGTCCGTTTCATACCAGGAGACACCATTAAAAGCTAATTTAAAAAACATCGTGCAGTTAGCTAGTGGCAAGGATCATGTTTTAGCTCTAGACTCGAAGGGCATTGTTTACGCTTGGGGCAATGGGCAGCAATTTCAATTGGGGAGAAAGATTCTTGAGAGACACAAATTCTCAGCTTTAGAGCCCCAACAATTTGGTCTTTATGACATAAAATACATCGCTAGTGGTGACTTCCACTGTTTTGCTATTGACTCACAGGGCCGTGTCTATACCTGGGGCTTGAACCAATACGGCCAGTGTGGCATCACAAATGCCCAAGGTGAACTCGAAGATGGGTCTTTGATCACCAAACCAACACATATTGCAGCTTTAGATGAATTCAAAATTACTGCAATCGCTGGTGGTGAGCATCACACTTTGGCTTTAACGAGTGCTGGCGATGTTCTTGCATGGGGAAGATACGATATGAAGGAGGTCGGAATTTCACAAGAAGAGTTACCTGCGTATACATTCAAAGATCAGCATGGTAAGCCTCGTTCTGTTCCTATTCCCACAAAGCTTTCTATTGCCAAAGGTCAGGTGAAGTTTAAATCAGTTGGTGCTGGATCGCATCATTCATTTGCGGTCACCACAGATGGAGTGGTTTTCTCTTGGGGTTTTGGTGATACTTACGCACCAGGGCTCGGTCCTTTGGATGGGGATGTTGAGGTGCCTACCAGGATATTCAACACCGCAACAAAGTTCACAGACATCCAAATCGTTGGCGCCGGTGGCCAATTTTCAGTGAGTGGCGGTACTCAGCTCGAAGAGGACAATGCTGAAGACCGCAACGACAAATATGACGATCTTCTTTCATGAATAGCTACAATTTCAAAGTAGAACAACCTCAGACATTACCCCAATTGTAGCAAAATCTGGCGTTTAGGATGGCATCAAAATTCAGTGTTCATATTTGAACGCGTAAATACCACATAAAGTTACTTCGACGGTTCCGCATAAAAATACAGCTCATGCGTGTTTCAATTTCAATCGAGCGCATCTTATACACCACGGATAAATATTTCTTCAGTAGAATCTTGCTAACATCCACGCCAATAGCCCTACATTCCTCAATTTACCAAGATTTGGCAATCAGTAAATTGCCTATCTACGATAAAACGAAGAAAGAAAGAAATCTCTACTTAGTTGCAATCCTTAGATTATTTTCCCCATGTACATAACCTTTATCACAATTTTGGCTAGGACTTTTGCATCCAGCTGAATCAGTTAGCTGAATCTAGGAATATACATGGCTTAAGTTACAATTCAGTCGGACTTGCTGAAATCAGAATGCTGACTACCACCACGAAGAATTTAGTTTTAACGTCAAAAAGAGTTTCAGCTCGTAAAAAAATTCCAGCTTGTACTCTTTTATACGAAAAAAAGTAATTCGGGCATAAGTATACGCCTGGGATTCAGCAGGATACTCTCCAATAAATAATAACCAATTTGAAGAGACATTTGCAGTTTCACCGTATAATCCTATACTGAGACATACATGGCTTAATCTTTGAGACAAGCGTATGACTACTGGAAGGATCGACCAGGTAACTAATAGCTACGTTAACACTGTGTTTCAATTGCCTCCTTAGTACTGTTCCTAAGTACCACTGTAATAATGCCATATCTTTATTTTGAACAGTATCACATAACAGGCATAACAGACGGAAACAATTTAAATTCCAAAACTGTACCAAATATCATAACTATATCAAACCGTTGGGACTGAAAGAGGTGCAATAGAAGTAGCTTTTAGCTAAAAATATAACTAGTTTACAACTAAATCACAATTTGTTAACTTCTGGTGTTATGTTTATTCGCTAGAGAACTCCAGCAGCAAATGGCGAAGCAAAAATCCAATAATGAATTGGGGTCAGAGGCCTTACATACTTCAAAATGTCAAATAACTTCCTAAGAAGCAACTTAGATGTTGGTTGAAATTGAAGCACAGCTGCTTATGCAGCCTTATTTTTCATAGATTTCAATACACCTTATCGAAAGTAACAAATGTATGAGTCGAATTCTATTAGGGAGCCTAAGCTGTAAAATGTCTGGAATTGAGTTCCTAACAATAATATTAATACTGAAATTCAAGGTTCTGAAGATATAGTTACATCATTTCACTCTGCGTGAATGTGTAATATACTTGTTAGCTAAAGCTGCAGCTGCTTCAATATCCATATATACAAGCATTTAAAGATGTTGAATTTAACTTTCCATAATATTTCTAGATGTATTGGAAACGCTAATGAAAATTTTCGGGAAAGTATTTGAATGATACTCTGTATATATGATATTAAGAATGTATAGTTCGATAATATGACATATAGGAAAAGTTATCATTTCAATGTGTGTATACGTCATTAAATAAGAAATGGATGATTGCAAAAGTTGTGCAATTAGTCTGCTCATAATGTTCTGGAGTGTATCAGCATCGTTAACATTGTTCGCTACCATTTAGCACCGATATTCCTCCATATCACCAAATCTTTTTCAGTTGGCTGAACTTATATGCGGCCTTTTTCAATACCCTTTTTCAACAAAAATTATATTTTGAATTCTACCTCTTTGTTAGAAATGTGTCAATTTTTACCTAATGGCATATTTCCTCTTTTTGGGGTCCACTAAGTTTCTAGAATAGTCGCTTTCACAGGGTTGTTGGACTACGACAGCGATAGGAAACCCTTGAAATATTAAAGCAAATAGGAAGTACACGCTAGCCGCCCCTACCAGTATATTGCTTTGAGCGAGTAGGAAATATAATTTATGTTTAAATTTTCCTTCAAGGATTTAATCATCGTAACTCGTTTTAAACTTACTCCGTCTCCGTACAGTCTTGTGAATGACAGTGACATGCTATATATGATCTGATTGGTGTGAGCATAAATATCTAGCTTGATATACCAGTTAGGATACCAAAATATTTAATTTTATTTTACGCCCAACAACAGTAATGATTACTTAGACAGTCTCGGGAGCTCTGTTTGGTTTTCTGTGATACTTGTACAGATTCTTGTATACTTTACAATTCTTCTGATAGCATGATGCCCAATTACCGGCACGGAATAATTAAATATAATGTCGGTATGAACCCTTGACTCACAAGTCAGCTTACCCTGCGATAATTTCTACTGGCGCCTCTGGTCTTAAGTGATTGGAAGGCTAAAAATCATCAAATATCAAGCAGGCGTAGGTAGACCATAAGCTATAGATTTTGTTAAGGTCAAAATATATTGTCAGAAACAGACCTCGTTTTCTGCAATTTATACGAGCTAAGTTTACTCCAACGTATGGAAAAAGAAAAAACAAACATTTCAAGAGTTACTTTTCAGCTTAAAACGTCTACTCAGGATTCAGGATTCTTGCGTAAGAAAGTGCAATGTTCGAAAGCCCGCCTTAAATTTGTTACGGTACATTTCATATCGTAGATTCTGTTTCGAGAATCTTATATGCAGTTCACGCGACTTGTCGCAGATTTCGAAGCTTGTTAAGTATTTTGACTTCTTGAGCATAAACTCTCATGCAACAGAGGATTTTTGTTATTCCTCTTTTGCTATTGCAAATAGTGGGTTTGGTGCTTTTTCTTAAAGGCTTCTTCCCCCAAAAAGTCATACTCGATGGCTTCGGCACTTTTGGAGATACCGCCTCGCCATTCACGGACGAAGGCAGCCCACAGTTCGAAAAGATCATTCTTGTTGTTGTGGACGCGTTAAGGGCAGATTTCCTCTATGATCTTGAGCACTCGCTGATGCATTTCCTTCACAGCTTGGTTAGAAATGGTGAGGCCCTTCCATTCACAGCTTACTCTGATCCACCTACTGTCACCCTCCCTCGTCTCAAAGGAATCACGACTGGTGGCACTCCCAGTTTTATAGATGCTGTCTTGAATATTGCTGATGATAAGGATCTGTCACAAGGTTTGACAAAGTATGACTCGTGGATTAGACAATTCAAGTATTCTGATCGCAAGAAAAATCTACATTTCTTTGGTGATGATACTTGGCTCAAACTTTTTCCGCCGGATGAGTTTTTTGAAGTCAGCGATGGCACCAGTTCATTTTTTGTTAGCGACTTCACGGAAGTAGATCAAAATGTGACTAGGCACTTGAACGATGAAATCGAAGACTCTTCGTGGGATGGCTTGGTTTTGCATTACTTAGGGTTGGATCATATTGGGCACAAAGGCGGGCCAAAATCTGTTTTCATGCAGCCCAAGCAAGTCGAGATGGATGCTGTGCTAGAAAGACTTTATCTGTCAAGGGTCGCAAACTCGAACTCGACACTATTGGTTTTGATGGGGGATCATGGCATGAATGATCTCGGAAATCATGGTGGCTCCACCCCCGGAGAAACTAGTCCTGGACTAATTCTCGCAGCTCCCAAATTTTCCAAAATCAGCAACGGCTCCCCTTGTCCCATCAATGCTGTGAAAGATTTTCAGTACTATGCCTCCATATCTCAAATTGACTTGGTCCCGTCTTTGGCTACCCTTTTGAACTTTCCAATTCCCAAGAATAATTTGGGTGTCATCATACCTGACATTTTGAACCTTTGGACATCCAACGAGGCCAAAAATAAGATACTTCTCGAAAACTGCAAACAGTTGAAATTTTTAATGGAAAAAGAATACCCGAAATCCGATCCTGTGTTGAAGCGCTTAAGTGAAGACTTTGAAAATTTGAAACAGTTAACTCAAGGAGATCAAGAAGATTATTACAAAGTCCTTAAAGAAATGCAAGGCCTGTTGACTAGTTCAGCGGCGAATTATTCTTACCCTCTCATTTATTCTGGCTTCGCGTCTCTTGCACTTTCGGCACTTATCGCTTTTTCCTTCATAGCCACTAGTGGATGGAATAAAGGCAATCCGAATCTGAGTCTTCAAATTTTGTTTTTGGCATTTACCCTTCTTTATGCGTTACATTTCCATGGATCGAGTTTGATAGAGGAGGAGCATCAGATATGGTGGTTTTTGTCAATCGTTGTTATTTTAGTGTCTATCCCGTTGCTGAATTTTCAGAACCTCTGGGGGAGTCTATCCTCAATTTTTTTTTTGAGAATCATAAGATCTTGGGCTAACTCTGGGCAAAAATATTTCGCAGATTCGACTTTATCCAGCCTTTTACTCAAATTTCCAGATGTTCTATGGCTGGCAATCATCATGACCTATGTTGCCGCTACTTATCTCATATTCACCAAAGGAGATTTTATTCTGTGCTTCAAATTGCCGGGCATCGATGTGAGGCGATATAAATCTGACGATGTCGCAAGTCTAGCTTCATTTATTTATTTGAGCGTTTCATCATCTTTGTCATTTCTGTTCAAGTTGAGCCAATACAAAATTGATGGCCACAAGATTCCGACCTGGCTTAATTTCTTATGGGAGTTCATTTGTGAGTCATTTGGCTCAAAATCTGACGCCGATAAGAAACATCTACAAGAAATGAATGTCCAGATTTCCAAACTCTTTTTTATTTGCCTCGGTATAATGGTTTGTGGACGCGCCATTTTTGCTCGGGTAAACAATTTGAGAAGGACTACGTGCAAGGATGTTATTAACATGTCTACCTTACTTCTTCTCCATCAGTCGAGACCCGAAAACATACCAATATTCCTAATTTTCATGTGTCTTAAGAACTCAGTCGCTGACACAATTATGAAACTGAAGATGCTATCCTGCGAAGGGTGTATCATCATGTTATCAACAATTCTGTTGTGTCTTCAGAATATCTCATTTTTCTCAATAGGGAACACGAATCTGCTTGCAACATTAGACATCTCCAACGCCTATAACGGGATTGCACAGTATGATTTATTCCAAGTTGGAGCTCTTGCGTTCATCTCAAGCTTTGCTGTCGCGATTTACTGGTCATTTTGCAGCTTAGATATATTGCTTGATATTTGTGAGAACTATTCTGTGAGTATCAGTGAGGCTGTGTCTTTAATGTTGTTCCAAAATACAGCCTTTTATTCCTTATCGGCATCCAGCTTAGTCGCGTCTTGTATAAACTTGAGGTTCCATTTATTTATTTGGTCTGTCTTCAGCCCCAAGCTTCTATACTTTGCGAGTTGGAGCATTTTGATGAACGCCTTCGTCGCGGGTTTGCTTACGATACTACTAGCATATCTTTAAATAAGAACGAACATCTATTAAATGCCTCATTGAAGAAGTTGATCCCTGTAATATGGTTGGTTATTGACAAATTTGGCTGCCCTTCTATCATTAACATCTTCTCTCTTCTTTTGATGACCCCAGGCTCTCTTCGAAATGGCGAGTTCTTCCTTGTTACTAGACGCAGCGAAGTGTCTGGATTCTGCAGCTATCACTGTTCCTTGGCCTTCTGATAAGACTCGCGGTGGAGGAAGATTTTGTTTGTGATATTTCGCCATTGATCTGTGTCCTATGGTTGCCCCCGAGGGCAAAACGAGCTCAGTCTCTGTGCTATATAAAGCATCACTTTCAACTTCATCCTCAGAACTATCCTCTCCATCGGAAAGATCTTCCCAGTCGTCTTCGTTGGCGTCTCCCTCACCAACGATTTCTTCCAGGTATGTAGAAGAGAAGTCGTAGAAATCGGATATTTCAAGCTTCTCGTCCTCACTTTCATATGGTATAGTCATGTGGCGTTTTGAGTTCATGTGTTCTCGAACGGCTTCTAATGACCGACCCTGATATGAGCACTTCAAACAAACATTACCCAAGCCTATCTTCTCCCCGATGTAGGTTATAAGCCCTTCTCTGTCAATGAGATACTTCTTCTCGGGGATATATAGACCATGCTTTTTAAACATATGATCTAAATTTTCATCAAGTGTTTCAAATGTTGAATTTGCTTTTGAGGGGCAGAATAAACATGTCGTAAGTGGAATCTCCACCCTATTTGCCAACTTTTCAGCGATTAGAGCCTCCTCCAAATCCTCACTGCTCTTGGCTGATTCGTCTATGAGTTCTGGATTTTCTTCTGCTTTTGATTCATGAGAGTCACACGGTTGTGCTTCGATATTTTTGCTTTCTTCTGCCTCTGGCTTCTCGCTCGACCAATCGCTCTTATGTAACGCCTCCCTCGCAGCAAGAAGTTTTTTCTTTTGTGCTAACAATGATTCTTTCTGGATTCTTCTCAATTCCTTTTTTGTGATTTGCTTCTTGGGGCTTTCCTCTTGTTTCGAGTCTTCACCACTTGTCAAAGATGCGATTTTCAAATTAAAAGTTATCTCATCTATAGAGGGTAGCTGGGCCACTCTCCTCTTTAAATTGTATCTATGCCAGTCGCATTTCATATGCTCCCTTTGAGCGGAAGCATCTTGAAATTCGAGTCCACAGCTCACGCAAGTGTAACTCATTGTTCAGTGTAGTAAAAGCAAAAGAAAAATAGGTCACGTATTCAAATGCTCATCTCAAAGGTCGCTTTTTTTTCTGCCCACATCTATAGCGCGCGCCCTCATCGAAGAGAAACCATCATCTGACACCAAAGGATGAGTGACTCTTCTCTCTATGATGGCATTATACCCAAGGTCGTCGAAGTTGTTAGGGGCCTGTCCGCCTTAGCAGCCAAAGATACGAAGTTCTATGCCTCAATAGATAAAGACTTGAGAGATAAGTTTGAGAATTCAAGCTCTGCTCTTTTGGAGCTTGCAAATAAACTTCTCAATTCGAAGGGAACCACGCTCGGTTATGGTGAATTCGAAGCTACGAGTGATGGTGGATGGAAGAAAGTTTCAGATTGCTTGGACACTATCTTCGAAAAAATTGATGTGGACTTCGATCATTTGAAAGCTCCAAAAAAGGATAGCAAATTCCAGTCCATAGACGAGTCGGCAAGCTTTCATACTGTTTCACAAGTGAAGATAAAGCCACAAAATAATTTCCGGATTCCGGTTGACAACTCTGATGAGCATCCGTTCCGGCCAAAACTCGCCTCTAAGCCGCATGCTATAACTCCTTTCGAGACTACTATGGTCTTACAGCATGATTCTGATGGTTCACCATTCTATAATCATCCATATGAGAAGGAGATAGCTGAATTCCCCTACCCAGAGTCGGTTTTGCAAATTTCCGAGCCAATACCGTCACTTAATTGGAACGAAACAAATGCAACTTGGGTGGATTCATTACAAGGCTTACAAGAAATGATCAAAGATTTGGAAGGGCTGCCTGAAGTTGCCGTGGATTTAGAACATCATGACCTCAGAAGTTACTACGGAATTACATGTCTTATGCAGATTTCAAATCGCGAAAGAGATTGGGTAGTTGACACCTTGATTCTTCGTGATGACTTGTCAATTTTGAACACCATTTTTGCGAATCCTAAGGTTATCAAAGTCTTTCATGGTGCGAGCATGGATATAATCTGGCTACAAAGAGATCTTGGTTTGTACGTGGTGTCATTGTTTGATACATATTTCGCTTCCAAAAGCCTTGGTCTACAAAAATTCTCTTTGGCTTTTCTTTTGGAGAATTTCGCAAATTTTAAGACTTCCAAAAAGTTTCAGCTAGCTGATTGGCGTGTTCGTCCCATTCCCGCTGTCATGATGGATTATGCTAGAGCCGACACTCATTTCCTCCTCAATATTTACGACTTACTTCGAAACAAGCTTGTGGCCAGTGGTGATTCCAAATTGCAAGAAGTGCTTTACCAGTCCAGGAAAGTCGCAGCTAGAAAATTCGAGTATTTGAAATTCAGGAAAAATCAGCCCTCTAACGCAAAGTTTCTGTTCAATGATGGAGATACAGCACGATACTTCATGACACACTACAATATATCGCCCAGCAAAGAGCACTTCGTCGCTAATTTGTTCGAGTGGAGGGATCAGACTGCAAGAAAATACGATGAGTCGCCTAGGTTTGTCATGTCTAATCAAACAATGGTGAATATATGTCACATTCAGCATCCTGCCACCATGCAGCAACTCAGATCTTGCTTTAACGGAAATCCTCAAATTTTTTCAGAGAACTCAGAGGCATTGTTAAAGTTGGTTAAGGACTTCGTTTCCAAAATCGAGCAACAAAGCAGTGACCTGCCTAAAATCAAATTTGAAAAAGAAATTCTTTCAGTCGATTCTGCAAGAGAGGTTGAAGAACTCTTCAATGATTTCACCGAAGAGCAAGAAGGTTCATCAACTTTAGCAAGCCTGCTGGGTCTGTTAAAGGATTTCTCAGTGTTGAAGAATTACTTTAAAACCCCGATGTTCTCTATTCAAATTTCTGATGGAAAGGCGAAACCAAAACAAGTCACAATAAGTGACTTTGAGAATAGACTCAAACTAAGACAGACAAGTCTCAAATCATATACCGTGGATCATTTCAAACAAGATGTTGATTTTGAGCAAAACAACGAAGTTACAGAAGAGCAGTCTGAATCCCCGTCTCAACCAGTTGAGGAAGAACCGTCTAGAGATCAGTTCGTCACCCTTTTGAAGAAAGAGCCCAAGAAAAAGCCTTTGACTACAAAGCAAGAGGAAAGTAATTCACCCAATTTCGATTACGAATCCAATGAAATCAGTATCTTGGGGGCTACAGAGAAAGAAGCGAACCCCAAGAAGAGATCTTTCGAACCCTATAATCGTGGAGCAGTCTCCGGACCTAAGCCTTTCAAATCAAGAAAAATTAGGCAAACCGGAAAATCAGCCTCATTCATCAAAAAAAAATAGAGAATCTGACGCCCCTCAATATCAGTAAAGCATAAAAAAATACAAATCACTAGTGGTGTACTTCGCTGATAAGCGCGGTGTATGTTAGGTTTCACGATTGCATGAACACCGATCATTGACCACAAAATAGTGTGGCAAGGGAGACCTATTTTAAAGTGTTATCAATCTTTTTCGGAACCAATTTGGAAGAATTCTTTCTCATTTCGCATCCAATCGACAAAACGAGGTAAGATTGCAATATTCCAACCAACCAAAAATAAACGCCCTCCTCTCTGTTTTACTTATTAATTGAAGATAACTAAGAAAAAGATGTTTTTTCTCCTTTTTCGTTTTTCAATTTCAATCTGGGATCGGGCCATGCTTATCATTGATTCAAATTGGTGATGGATTCACAAACCTTCCCCGTAATTGGGCAGTATTGTATGCAGACCGATTACGCATCGAGGCGTATCCCCTGAGAAAGACTACATGAGATTTTGTAACAATTCTCTGCGTGTGTAATTGAGAATCCATCATATATTGAAAGGGAGAATTTGAAATAAAGAAGTGCTTTTATGAATTTCTACTCTGTGCCAGCCATGCTGTATCAACAGCAGCAGAAACTCAAGCGGAAGACAAAGAAACCGGCTTCTAGATTATCTCGAAAAGATTCATCAAGTGACAACCAAGATAGATCATCTCTCCACTCTAGTACGAAGAGCGAGAGACTGATACCAGACGACGTCAATGCCTCAGATGATAAAAGATTGAAACACCCTAGCCCCTCGAACAAAAAAACCACTGATACCAGCAGCACCTCCTTGAACTCAACAACCTTTACTAAACCCGATGGCAGAAAGTTGAGTGGCGATACATCGCAAGGATGTTCCCTGAAGTATAACGATAGTGAATCTCATAGGGCATCACAGGAGGATTTTCGCCGCCCCAGCATTTCTTCATCAATGGCATCTTTTGTATCTGGGAAGTTCAATCGAGCAGCGAAGCTGCAGCTTTCACAAAATTCAACCCCTTATGAAAAATCCTCCCATTCTTTCGAGTTAGATTCTAGATCCAATTCTATATCTGGCCACGAGGAGGAACAAGGTACTGGGCCTGAACCAGTGCCGAAGTTTAGACCTATCCTTGACTTATCTGTTTTAAATGATAGCGAAAGTATAAAAATGGAGTTTATTAATCCCGAATCTATAAGACAGAGATATCAGACTTTCTTGAGGATCATCTCAGAACATCATATAAACGATCCTATCAACTTTGCTTCAGTTCGAGAGCAATCGATGAGAAGCTTCGCGAGAAGGCTCAAACAAAGCCACAGCCACCACATAGAAGGTCCTAGTATTATTGATAAAGGAGATTGGAATTTGGACGAAGATACATTGGCTTATGAATTGCTTCAAATGAGGCTCTTCTTGAGAAAGCTTATCAAAGATGAGTGCATTGAACAGAAAAAGAATCCAGCGCTTAGTTTAGTTGAGGAAGTGTTACAATCGAATTTTATTAACTACATCAGGTATTTGATCAATTTACCAGGAATACCCACAGACTTATCGTCAAACCTCAATGAGACTGATGCTCAGCATTACAAGTTTAGGAATTTCTTACATGAGATAAGCTCAAGCTTATATGCACAGAAGAAAGAAGGCTTCGAAGACGAAATATCCACATTGAATTCTCGCGTGCAACTTCTTGTACAGGAGATCTTGAAATCGAGCTATGAATTTATCTTACTCGAAAAGTATGTGATACAAATCTTGATTAAGTTTCACAATGATTTCCTCATCGAAAGCAAAATTACAAAAAGCCTTTTCGAAACATACGCTTTCAGAATGATAAGTGGTGAGAAGGAATCAGTCAAGTGCTTAGTGCTCAATTCCTTTTTCAGTGTCAATTACTCATGGTATCTCGCCATAACAATTCCATTCGTGAGAGTTTTGGAAACATGCATTTTTATTGATACAGCACGAAGCACCAAAAAACACCACGATGAGGATTTAACTGCCAACGCTGAAGATTTTAGTTCTCTGGATAAGTCACTTTTTTGTGACTATTTTGAAAAATTGAAACTCAAGGATTTCAACTCTTTCGTCACCATGAGTCGAAAGAAACTTGTCAAATTACAGGAGTACCACACATCAAGTGAAGGGAATTCGGGTTCCCATAAGCGTTCTTCTCATCTCTGGAGGCCGCCAAATTTTGAGTTTTTCTCAAATTCACTATCCAGTATTGCCGATAATACGTTTCACGTGATTCATATTAGGGATTTTCAGATTCAGTTTACTAGCAGTAATTATAGAGGAGTCCTCGTCGAGCTAGCGCGAGTTTTGAAACCCGATGGCTATCTTGAACTTCCGTTGATGTTTTCTGGGGGTGAAGTCTTCAGCAATACACTGGATGTATTTGGAGACTCATATTTGAATAGATGCAGTGCGACGGGCGAGAATGCTGAAAAAGCCATTCCTACAACTTTGAGGGAACTCTTCCGCGAGCTATCCTTCATTTTTGGAAAAGAGTCTGTCCTGTTCGCCACCATGATATTGACAGAGAACAACGAAATGAACTGGTTAGTGTTGAACAAAATCCTTTTCAAGGGTTTTGAAATGCGCGGTAATATTGAAGAGTTTAGCGACACTTTATATGGGGGTAAAGACTCTGAAAGAGGAAAATCGAGTTACTACGTCTACATTCAAGTCAAAAATCGAAGTTAATGGCGGCATCTTTAACTTTTGCAACAAAGAATTCTCATAAAGGACGGAATGCATCCCTCTCAATTAGGAGTATGAAATATAATCTAATTTTTTGTCAGAAAAAATACACTTCTCTTTTCGTTAACAAAGACTCATATACACGTCTCAAGCCGATTTCAGATATCAACGCGATTTCTGATTGAAGTCCTGAGCCTAGGGTTATATGCACGCGGCTTCTTTAATGCGGGCCTGCATGTTATGAAATGACTCTTACGCCGATAGTGTGGATCTAAAATTTTCGAGGAGAACCTCTTATATCTTTAATGCCCCAAAAAATTTATATTATTGACGTCAGAAGTGGCAATTTGCAATCTTTGAAGAATGCCATAATCAGTTTGGGAGATTATGAGATAATCCATATTGAGAATGAGCTGGACTTCAGACAATATGAAGATGATATTGAGAAGCTTATCTTTCCCGGTGTGGGAAATTTCGGACATTTCGTTAAGGAATTAAATACGAGGAATCTAGTTGGGCCATTGAAGAAGTATGTCGATTCTGGAAAGCTGATCATGGGAATTTGTGTTGGTCTTCAAGCGTTCTTTCTGTCTTCGGAGGAAAGTGCTGGCATCGAGGGTTTCAACTTGATCGATATGGATTTGCAGAAGTTCAGTAAAACCGATAAATCTTTGGCAGAAAATAGACAAATGAAGTCGGTGCCACACATAGGATGGAACAAAATTCGCAATATCACTTGCGATGATAAAGAAGTTGACTCTGATACGGCATTTTATGGTATGAACAAGTTCAACAAATACTACTTTGTGCACTCATATGCTGCAATCATCGATTCGGAATTGAAGATGCAAAAATTAGAAGCTGCTCAGAAACTCGGATGGAACTTTTCGTTCGCAACATATGGTTCTGAAAGGTTTCTAGCAGCAGTGTCTTACAAAAATCTTTTTGCAACACAGTTTCACCCAGAAAAATCCGGTAAAGCGGGGCTCAAAGTCATGAAAGCTTTTCTTGAAGACGAAAAAGTTCTCAAAATTGACAACAGCATTGTGCAACGTATTGCCGACGTTGAACAGACTGAAACTGGTTTGTCGAGGCGTATTATTGCTTGCCTCGACGTAAGAGCTAATGAGGTTGGCGACTTAGTTGTCACGAAAGGTGATCAATATGATGTAAGAGAGTCCTCTCTGAGTGGCGAGAAAACTGTGAGAAATTTAGGCAAACCAGTTGAGCTAGCCACGAAGTACTACAAAGAGGGTGCTGATGAGGTGACTTTTTTGAACATCACATCCTTCAGAAATTCTCCTTTGAAAGATTTACCCATGCTTGAGGTGCTTAAACAGGCAGCAAAGAACGTTTTCGTGCCTTTGACTGTAGGGGGAGGAATCAAAGATTTGGTCGACCCTGTGACGGGCCAATCGTTTAATGCCGCTCAGGTCGCTGATTTGTACTTCCTTTCAGGAGCTGACAAAGTGAGTATTGGTTCCGAGGCTGTTTTAATAGCAGAAGAGTACTACAGAAATGGCAAAAAGAAGCTGGGGAAATCTGCGATTGAAACCATCTCTGCTCGTTTCGGCGTTCAAGCCGTTGTGATCTCCGTGGACCCTAGAAGAAAGTACGTTGAGAGTCCTAGCTCGACCAAGATGTCTGTGATCGAGATTTCTGATGCTAAGAATTATGGGCCACAGGGAGAGAGATATTGCTATTATCAGGTGACATCACAAGGAGGAAGACAAACCCATGAATTAGGCGCGTTGGAGCTTTGTCAGGCTTGCGAAGAGCTTGGTGCAGGTGAAATCCTTTTGAATTCGATTGACAATGACGGTACCAATAAGGGTTTCAACACCGAGTTATTAACGCAAGTGAAGAGCAATGTTTCGATCCCGATCATAGCTAGTTCGGGTGCTGGTAATCCTAAGCATTTTGAAGAAGTTTTCAAGATGAGTCCTCCTGTTGATGCTGCATTAGGAGCTGGTATTTTCCACCGCGGAGAGTACGATGTGAACAGTGTGAAGCGCTATTTGCAAGATGTCTCCAAATTGGATGTGCGCTTGGAAAGTGAAAATTAGGACTTAAGGAAAATCAATTAATTCCCAATGTATGTTTTGTATCCCCCACACATCTGCGAGCAACTTTCGAAATGTCGCTTCAATAAATGCGACGCTGGCATATAAGTCTCGATCCCCATCTCAGGATCGTAGTACCCATTAGAAAATAATGCTATGGAAGAGCCCGAACACAAAAACACTCCGAGGAAAACTAACAAAGCGAGCAGCTCTGAACTGCCACGAAGCCCATCTGATTTGAGCTTTGGTCCGTTTCCCTGGCAATTGGAGAACGATATCGGCGAATTGTTTTTGAGTGAACCTAAGAATCCAAATTCTATTTCACAACATGAGACGGAAAATTCCATCCCGGAAGTCGGTCAGTTCGCTCACGAAAATACAATAAATGATATCGATTCTTTTGAGCTTCCCTCCATCTTCTGCACTACAGGAATGCAACTCTTCAAAATCTCACACAAATCCAAAAAAAGAATTTTACTCTGGGTTGATTCTACGGACTTCAAGCTTGTGTACAAACAGGTGAACAGAAGCAGTCTTCGAGAGTTTCTTGTTGACAACATACGTGCTATTTCCCCTAGAGATAGAGCAAGTCTTTATAGGGAAGAGCTAGGCTTATCCAAGGAGTTTGAGAAACGATGGATCTCGATAACTTATTTTGACCATAACAAAAGCAAGCTAAAAAGCCTACACTTGGTGGCTGACACCAATCATGACCTCAAAAAACTTCTTTATGTCTTACAAAACTTCAAAAATATCAAGGATATTATTTCATCTAGCTTTCTAGTCGACCTCAAAGACCTTGATCTGGTCAGGCGGAGTCTTCTCAGCGGCAAGGCTGAACATGTCGATAAAAACCAAAAGGAGTTACTTAGTCTATCGGATATCCTCAAGTATTGCAGGAGGCTCAACATAAGCTTGTCAAATGACCGCCTTGAAAGACTCTTTCGTGATGCCAAACCCCCCTCACAAAACGGAATAAACTTTCTGGAATTTAAGACATTTGTCAAATTGTTAACTTTTCGAGGCGATATTTCTATTGCATGGAAATCTCTCACAAAAAGCCTGAATATATTGAACGTGGAAGACTTTCGTATTTTTTTGAGAGATATCCAAGGGGAGAATTATGGGCAGGATTTAGAAGAAAAAATCTTCAAAAAATTCACTTCACCTGGGAAAAACCATTGGACCAGAGAGAATTGGGCCAATTTTCTATCTTCAAAATATTGCACATTTTCGAAGGAGTGCTTCCTCGATACTGACTATTTTGCTCGGCCACTCAATGAGTATTATATTCTTTCTTCCCATAACACCTATCTCATAGGAAGACAAGTCGCGGGCGACTCATCAATAGAGGGATACGTCAAAGCTTTACAGCGTGGGTGTCGTTGCCTCGAGATTGATATATGGAATAATGAAGACGATTTTGAGGCTGAGCCCATTGTCAATCACGGCAGAACATTTTCGAATGGCATATCGCTCTCCAATGTGCTTAAAACTATCAAAAAATATGCTTTTGTGGTTTCACAATATCCTTTGATATTAAGCCTCGAGGTTCATTGTTCTAAAGGAGCTCAATTGAAAGTAGCATCGTTACTTCAAGAAACTTTCGGCTCTAGCTTAGTGAAGACACCCATAAATGTGAGTAGAACTCTACCCAGTCCGGAGACTCTCAAGGGTAAAATACTCCTCAAAGTTAAGAAAACGAGCCCATTTTCAGGCGGCATAGACGAGATAGGTCGAAGCTCCACATCGACTACTGGCACGTCGCTAAGCGAAGACTATGAACTGTCTTTTCCGTCGCGTAAAAGCTCACTCAAGCTTAGAAAAAAATCGACTAGCGAAGTTCTGGAGGTTCTTAGCGAGCTTGCGATTTATTGTCAAGGTATAAAATTTCGCAACTTCTCCTTACCAGAATCTAAAGCATACAACCATTGCTTTTCGCTAAGTGAGAAATCTGCCAAATCATTACTCAAAGATGCATCGAAAGCGGAATCTTTAGACAAACATAATAGGAGGTTTTTGATGCGTCTATATCCATCTAAGATAAGACTCAAGTCATCAAATTTCATTCCTTTGAGGTATTGGGCCCATGGAATACAAATGGTCGCGACGAATTGGCAGACGTATGATTTGGGCCAACAAATAAATGAAGCATTTTTCGAAATTGTGCAAAATAGGGGATATGTTTTGAAACCACTTGAATTGAGAAAACCTCTTTTGAAATCTACAATGAGAAAAACGAAGAGCAAGAAGGAAATGAAAGTCAACTACTCGATTTCTATCTTAAGTGCGCAGCAATTACCAAGGTCAGTCAATTCAGATCCTGTTAACCCATTTATAACTTTCGAGATCATTGGTCTGAGTGAGACAGATTGGGTAAAAACATACAAATCATCTTCCACAGAGGTAGTTGCAGGAAATGGATTCAACCCAGTCTGGGGAGAAACTTTTTGTGGGACATTTACGACAGATCACGACTTTGTTTTCCTTCGATTATCTGTTCATTCATCGGTATCCTCTGTGAACATAGAAAGCCCGAGAGAGCTTGGAATAGCGGTAACTCATTTCTTCGATATGAAAAAAGGATACCGATATTGCAGACTAAAGGACTCCTGTGGTGAGAATCTCTTGCATTCGTCCTTGTTCTTGAAAATTGCGTATGATGTTTCATAGCGCGTGCATGCAAAGCCATCAGAAAAACTTGATAATTCGCGATGAGTAAATAGTTGTCGAATACCACTTTTGTATAAAATGGGTAAAGTTACCACTAATGATACAAAAGCAAAGCAGCGTCATAATCCTTTAGATAGGGATATCAAAACTTCCTCAGGAACATTGAGATCTATCCCAAGAGTGACCAAAAAACGTGCTGATGAGCCAGAGGAAGATGGTTACCTTGATGCCTCAACATCCAGAAAGATTTTGCAGCTTGCGAAAGAACAGCAGGACGAAGTCGAAAATGAAAATAGTCATATTGAAAACACAACGAGATTTGATCAGAGAACAAGTCAGCATGTCCTTTCCGATAATGAGGATGAGGCCGAGGAAAGTGATGTGTACTCTGATTTCGAAGAAGAGGCTTATGAAAACGAGGAGATAGAAGTTGATGAAAAAGACCAAGAGCTATTCGAGAAATATTTCAACCCATCCGGGAACACGATCAACCTTGCTGACAAAATTCTTGCAAAAATTCAAGAGAAGGAACGGAGTATCAATAGTGATTCTCCATCCACTAATGAGCAACAACAAGTGTCCTTGCCCCCCAAGGTCATCGCAGCCTACAAAAAGATTGGCCAAATCTTGGCAACATACCGTCATGGAAAACTTCCGAAGCTTTTTAAAGTCTTGCCAACTTTGAGAAACTGGGAGGACGTTTTATACGTGACCAACCCTGAAAGCTGGAGTTCTCATGCCACTTATGAGGCAACAAAACTCTTCGTTTCTAACTTGCAAGCAAACGAAGCACAAAAATTCATCGAGAGTGTGTTACTACAGAAATTTCGTGTTTGTATTGAAGATAGCGAAAACCATACTTTGGACTATCATCTTTACCGTGCCATCAAAAAGTCTTTGTACAAGCCAGGAGCGTTTTTTAAAGGGTTTTTGTTTCCATTAGTTGAAGACCACTGCACAGTCCGGGAGGCTACCATTGCTGCCTCAGTTCTCGCCAAAGTGTCAGTGCCTGTTTTGCATTCTTCGGTTGCTCTTGCACAACTTTTGCAGAGGGACTTTTCGCCAGCCTCTATTGTGTTCATTCGAGTTTTGATCGAGAAAAAGTATGCTTTGCCATATCAAACACTAGATGAACTAGTCTTCTATTTCATGAGATTCAGGAGGGCTGCTCAAGAAGAAATGAGCGACAGTCACGAAGTTAATACACCTCCTTTGCCCGTCGTTTGGCATAAGGCTTTCTTGTCTTTTGCTCAAAGATATAAGAATGATATTACTGACGATCAAAGGGACTTTTTACTAGAGACTGTCAGGCAGAGATTTCATCATGCAATTGGTCCTGAGATCAGACGTGAACTTGTGTCAGGTATTGCTAGGGTGGAAGATACGAAATTGAAAGAGGCCACGATGCAAGACGCCTTCTAAAAAATTTGTGGTGCAATTTTATACTTAATGTGAACTCTAGTGAGTGTTCGATTCCATGGTGCGCGATCTGGCGTCCTCGCATAACTTCTCAAAATCGGCGAAGAGTGCATAGTAGCTTTGAACACAGCCAATTATAGTCAAGGCAACAGTAGTTCCTATCCACAAACCATAGAGGGAACCCTTCCACGGAGAAAAGAATGAGAGGTAGATCGAGAAAGGAATACCAACAACATAATATGATACCAAATTCACAATACCTCCGATCTTTGTTTGGCCTTGACCTCTTAAGCAACCGGCAGAGTTAGCGTTCATAGAGTCTGAAACTTGCATAAGGGCAACAAGCCACATTATATCGATAATGATTTCGATCACATTTTCATCATTAGTGAACAAGAATGCGATCTGATTTTGGAAAAGGAAAAGCGCCAAAAAGTTGAAGATGGAGATAACCAATCCGAAAGATAAAGCGACTTTTGTAGACCGCTTGGCCGATTCATCAAGTCCAGCCCCCAAGTAATTTGCAATCCTGGTAGATGATGCAATACCAATAGCGAATGGAACTTGATACGTTAAAGATGCAACAGTGGATCCAACGGATTGTGCAGCCAATTCTAAAGTCCCCAAGTAAGATGCCATTAAAGTCAAAATTTCGAATGCCAAAAACTCTGCTTCAAGCATAATCCATCCTGGAATAGCCAAGTGGACTAATTTGGTCCAGCCCAGAAATGATTTTTTGAGACTGAAGCCATTCCAGCATTTCAATGGATGGACTTTCTGCGGTGTCTGCTCAGCATCCACAAAGTAGACTGTGAGGACCAACAAGCCAATGAACATTAGCCAATAATTGATTGCCACAGCAACTGGAGCACCCAAATAGCCAAAGTGTTTAACGAAAACGAGGTTCATTATTAAGTTTGAGGGTGCAGCGAAGAGCAAAACATATGTTGAGATATGGTAAACGCCTTGGGCTTGAAGAAAGCGCTTTCCACACTCGAAGAATATGTAGGCAGGAATGCCTGGACCAATGAAATAAAGGTAATCGGCCGCCAATCTGGCGGTGTCTTTGTCAGGGAGTAGTAAAACAATCAATTCATAACCAAAGAAAGTCCAGACGAACAAAACTGGAAGCATTATAACGAGGATTAAGGCGATACATCTCTGCATGTAGTCTCCCACTAAATGGTACTTTTTAGCGCCGAAAGCTTGGGGACACAAAGTATCCAACGCAGTCGCTATTCCCTGGATTGTTGCGTAACCTGTTATGTTTGCGGTCATTGAGCCCATTGAAACTGCTGCTAACTCTGTGGCTCCTAAATGGCCCACACTGAAGACAGAGATAGTAGATAAAGAGTTCTGCAAAAGGAATGTTAAAACCAACGGGATTGATGATTTCACTAACGCAATGAGTTCAATCTTAACAGTGGTAGGCTGTATTTTGTGAGAAATTATAGCCTCTTCAAAAGTAGCAGCGATAGCTTCATCGTCACCATTAGATTCAATGTTGTTCGCCCTCAAAAGGTCTCTTTCTTGTTCTATAACATCATGTGCAATGCTTGATTTCCGGCGAAAATTAGGAGTTGGTACACCCAACAAAGCATCTCTTTCACTTAGATGGCCAGCCCAATCTTCTAAGTCTTGGGAGTTGTTTCTTGATTTGATAAAGTCAGTGGGAGTGAAGAGACCTTGCTTGCCCACAGAACCAAAAACGACGGAGGCTCTGCGCTCAGCGTTGGAATGAGTGAACTGATGCCTCTTTTGATCAGGTGAGGCCATGTTTATACTCTTCCGGAGAGAATCAGTTATTGAAGTGCTAAGTTTGTGATTTGTAGTATGTGCTATAAAGTAAGTGCACCCTCAACGTCCAGTATTATCTACAGGAATACATCGCCTTATCGCGTGATGGATGGTGTGCACACAATCATACGGAGTGAATTTGACAAATATATATTCATTATCATTCGCTTATGTTCAGTAAGAGCTGGGCTAAACATCTTTTAGTGGCCACGTCATCTTGAAGTATGTTAGAAAAGGTGCCATCTTTTAAAGGCTCGGGTAAAATTGATGACAAGACTTTTCTGGCCTCTAAATTGTCAGACAAGCGCATGTAGCAGCGTACCACATGCTTCAATAAGCGCCCCGAGCTGCTCGACGGGGTTTGCTGTGAATTATGCAACTGAAGTGGTTGGTCCATTTGATGCAGGGGATGTTCAGAGCCCGAGCTTAATTGCTCAATCATTTTCGCTAAGACAGAAGCCACAGTATGAAATCTCTCATATGTAGTACAGATGTATGACAAACCTTGATCATCCAAAAGAATCTTTTGCAAGATAAAAATAGCAACCGTCTTGGATAATTCTGAAGATATCTCCATGATGTTTAAGCATAATGGCACAATCTCAGTAGTGAGCAAGAAATTTATCACTTCAGGTGTGTCATTTTTGACTAGAGCACCTATAACACCCAAACTGGTGAGCCTCAAATATTCAAAAGAGCGCTGACGAGCATTGGTTGACAAAAAAGGGTATAGATAAAGGGGCATATTTGCGCTCAAAAACAAGCCTCTAGTCTGATTGTTGGAAGCCACACATTGAAGTAAAGCCAACGCGTTGCAGACGCGGTTTGAAACAGAAGCTGTCAACACCGGTGGGTTGAGGTAGGGATACACGAAAATAATCTCTTCTAATAATACAGTCATCACACCAAATGAGTTCCAAAGTACTAAGGCTAGATCGTCATATTGCTCTCGTTTCTTTCCCAATTCAAGCAATGCACGTTCTCTGTTGGTCCCAGTGACTAACTCAGATACCCATTGGTAGATCTGCTTGTCGCTCAACGCTCTATTCTTGTTCTCGGTCTCATTGTTACCCAAAGTCTCCATATTCGTAGAACTCGAAGCTGCACCCAGATCAGCTGCTGTGCCATTCATTATGGGTCATCAACTATAAGATGAAACTGAGTGTGAGAGCGTTTGAAACTTCGAGTAGGTAGTGCACGAACCAGAACGAGAAACTCAGACCTTGCTTCAATGTAGCTTTAAACATTTGATTCTTTGGATGCAATAGAAGATTGCACACTAAAGTTTTTAAATTAAAAACATAGTGCAAGGATTTACTTGCTTGGTTTCCTTTAAAAAAGAAATGCGACCTCGGTGAGGGTCGAACTCACGATCTTGAGATTAACAGTCCCACGCCTTAACCAACTTGGCCACGAAGCCATCTCTTATTCGTAAATAAGTTATGCAAAGATGGAAGATGTATTGTAATAACATGTTTTTGGCAATACTCTAAAGTAGCCACAATTGATGAAAAGCGGTTGATATGCTTTTGAAAACAAGAGTCTTTCGCTATGCTATATCTATTGCTCAGTTAGGTTATTGTACTTATCAGTAAATATCTCTTCAGAATGGATTTCCATCACTAGAATTATTTATCCAGCATCAATGAAGAAGTAAGTGCGAACAGTTTAGAATTCCTCCTGCTGTATCATTGTGGCACTTCAAATCTTGAATCTCAAGGATTAGTAAGAATTCTTGGCGTGCATATAATAAATCGAATGCTCAGAACATAGACCTCGACTTCTTTAATATTCACAGGCCAAACATGACAAAATCATTTGAAACACTATTCAACGTTGACTTAAAATGCCAATCCTGCGTGGAATGTATCAGTGATGCTCTAAAGCCCGTGAAAGGTCTCGAAAGCCTAGACATTGATTTGGAGAATGGCACGGTCGCAGCTACGGGGATAACGCCACCATCAGAAATTGTCAAGGCCATTCAGTCATGTGGGAAAGACGCTATTATTCGTGGGTCCGGAAAGCCAAATTCTGCAGCTGTATGCATTTTGGAGAGTTTCGATCCGGAAGAATATCAACAACCAGTGAAAGGACTAGCCAGGCTTGTTGCAGTGAGCGACAACGACGTGGTTGTTGATTTGACAGTGAATGGTCTTCCTCGGGGTACATACTATCCTCAGATCAGAACTTCAGGCGTCCTTAGTGAAGGCGCTTTGTCAACAGGTTCGTTGTACCGCGCTCTCGAACCAATTCATGTTGATAAACCATCTGATGTCTCCTCCAAAATTAATTCTATAGGAGCGTTTACCGCTAAGTCACAGAAGCTATTTTCCGCCCAGTCCTTTTTCCAGTCATCTTTGAAAATTCAAGACCTTATTGGGAGAAGTATAGTTTTATCGTCCATCAAGGACGAAGTTACAAGTGATTCCTTATGTGGGGTGATAGCTAGGAGTGCAGGGGCGTGGGAAAACGAAAAGGAGGTGTGCAGCTGCACAGGCAAAACTGTGTGGCAAGAGAGAAGTGATGCTTTGAGCAGAGGTGTCACGTCTTGAGTGGAAATATCTTTGAAAATAAATACAATACTAATCGAAACTTTACTTATTTCATAATTTCAAAAAAGGTAGCTAGTGGAAATGAACACGCACCTTTGGTGTCGAAGTTTGGTGAAGGCTTGCGCAGAGCGCGACTTGATGTGCTTGTATACAAGATAACAGCAGGCCAAGTGTAAGTAATTGATCCAGCTATAACTAATCACCACAACTGCATTTGAATGCCTCGCTCCAAAATTTCAGCGGAGATGTCTGAGGTTTATTCCGTGTTTCTAGACCAGATCGAAACCATCAAGAATAAAAGAACAGTCAAGATCAAATTATCGAATTTCCCTCCCTCAGTTACACTTGCAGAAATATGTAACGCCCTTGTCAATATTTTGAATCAGCATAGTCCCCCAATGCCCCTAGAGAAAATCATTTTGTCTGATAATGGTCTCTCGGCACTACCAAATGAGTTCTTCTTGCTTTGTGACAGTTCGTTGAAACTGTTGGATCTCCACAACAACCACTTCACGAGTCTCCCTCATCCATTGATCGTCAACTGCTTGAATCTCGAGCGTTTGGACATCTCGGGAAATCAATTTTCAGTCATACCAGGTGCTGTTTTTGGAAAGCTTTCCCACTTGAAATATTTACTGTTGAAGGATAACAACATCTCATACCTACCTCCTATATTGGGAGAGATAATTAGCCTAGAGACTCTACATCTTTCTGGGAATCCATTGGTAATGCCCAATGAAGAAACCCTCAACTCGATGGCAGGAGGAATCAATGACTTGAAAGCGTATCTAGTCTCTAACAGCAATGTTATAGATCAGAAAATTGATATGCAATTACAGGTATTACAATCATCAGGGCCCCTACCATCCACCCCCAGTGTTGTGAGAGCAAGATCTCTTTCAGAGACGAGGAGCAAGTCCCTGAAAGCTTCCAGAAGAATGGGCCTCATTATCAACAGCAATAAAGGCACCCCCGAGAGCAACGGAACAAGTCCAGATCCTGTTTCTATGGCAGGCGATTTATACACTCCAAGTAAGCCCGAAAGGAAGCCACTGGTGCCAAGCAATGGTATGGATGCCCCAAAAAATTCCATCTCAAAAGAATCTTCAATGCAAGATGACTACAGCCAGATCCCGTCAACATACACCGCTTCCACCGCTAGTGTGAACCGCTCTGTGTCACCACCATTGAACAATACTTCGCAAAGCAACTCAGCACGTCCCCAAAGAAAAAGATCCAACACTCTTAAAGATATCAATCAGATTCTAGAACAAAATGCGCATGGCGAAGATCTCAAACCCGTGGCATACTTTAGACGTTTGTCGACATTACAAGAGCGGCCAGCAGATGAGTCGTTTAAACTCTATGTGGACGAAGAAGCTGATTCAAAACCCGAACATGAAGAAGCAAAGATACCTCTGCAAAAGCCTCAAGTCGAGTCCTTTGCACCGGTAAAACGAGTAGGGTCTTTATCCCAGCAATCGGGTATGAGCCATCTGACACCACAAATACCTACTCAGAAAAGTTTGAGACACGCAAAGACGCCGCAACATGATAGATACACGCTTGTGAAAGTATCGAGGAAAATTTTGTTTTCTTTTAGTGAGTTACATCTCTCTATCAAGAGATTTGCTGGCTTCTGTTGCGATAAAAAAGTTTCAGCAAAGATTGTCAGCTTGCTTCACCTGTCAAAAGATAATATTGACACGTTGGTGGAATCAATGGAAGCTGTTGAAGATAACGGTGAGAATCATGACTCTATTCTTAGCTCCCTACAGACTTGCACGTCTTCGTTTAAGATGATTTTGAACATCCTTAGTGAGAATTTTGTCTCATTCGTTTCAAAGATAGATGTTTGCTTCATTCGCATGGTGTTCTTGACTCTATTTGGCTCTCTCAATGAATTGCAAAACGCTCACAAGCTCTTGAATTCTCACAACCCGCTTCCCAGGAGCCAGCCTCTTTTATCAAGGAACCACTCGAACATGTCTGAGTTGGTAAACGCAACCCCAGTTGACGGAAAGGAAAAAAATTTGTCCGCTATTCTCGGCTTGACAGAGGATGGGCCGATAGAAACACCCACTCTTCCCTCAGCCTCAGAAACTGTGGCGTCTTTGGAGGAGATTGACGAGCGCTTATACCAGTCCATTAATATCGCAACCGCTAATGCTCAGGTAGTGTTCAGCGAGTTGACCAAGGCAATGGCCAAAAGTGCAATTGCTACAGCAAACACCAAAGCAAACCAATCAATCAATCCGACAGTGGCTCTAAAATTTAGGGAGCTTACCAACGTTTGCATGTCGTCGATGGAGATAACCAAAAGGCTCAGCTCAAAATTATCGACCATCAGATCAAATCAAAGTTCTAGCACAAGGAGATCTTTCTGGGATGACATTAATTTATTCTTGAAAGCTATCATTCAAACTTTTTCAAGTGTGAAGGGAATCATGAAAGACGCGCCAATTTTAAACGAGATTAGAAGATCGATGGCTAATCTTACTAAAACGACTAAAGAGCTCACCATTTTCTTGGAAGCCTCCTCTTACAAATCCATGTCGGACCTTCTGAGCTCTCCGCCCCTGGGTAATGTCTTGACATCAGGCACCAACCTCCTGTTGGCTGGATCTATGTCTGCCTCATCAGTGAATTTGCTGCAATTGCCCAGTATTGGAGCAGTACGAACTCCAATAGCAGCCAGCATCGGGACCGCTGCAGCTCAAGCAATTGGTGCACAGCAAGATAACCAGGCTAGTGTCAACAACTCCATGCCGGCAATAAACCTCCCGCCTCTGGTGGCCTCGGATCTACTGAATACCGGCTTGCATACAGCTCCAGTGCAATCAATGGAGCAGTTTTATGCGAAAAATGTCAATCCCTTCGATAGGATTTAAATGCGTTTTGCGCATGGTACAAGCTGCAAATTTGTGACAGTTTGCAACCGCTAAATTGTCAAAAGTGCGATTCAAGAGGAAATTTATTCCAGCGCTGGTCCAATGCTCCGCTTCGACAATATCAGCAACTGGGTCTGGGATAGTAGTGACCCACGCCAATACCTTCAAGCCTGGAAGTTCAGTGCTGAGCTATGCCGCGAGTTTCATATAAATCTGCCACCGTGCTTTTTTCCCAGCGACTTTTCAAATCGCCCTGGGATTAGGAGCTATAGTTCCATCCCAACAATCGTCCATTCATGCCCAGCAGTAGATGTATACCATCATTTTAGAAGCTTCCAGGCCTCTCAAAGCATGGCGGAGAATAGTTGCCAGGTGGGGGAGTTGGAGGACGATTGGCTTTGCTACTCGGATCATACAACCAGCGTCAACCTCAGCAGCTACGCCATCTTACCAGCTTGTAGCCTGAACGATAAGTCCGGGGATGTGCTGAGTGAAAGAACTGCAGTGACTTCCTGTTTGGACCCTAACTATAACCCTTATCAGGATCCTGCTGCAGACGAGAGCGGAATAGAACCTCTTCAAGAGGTCTTCACACAGGATGGCAACCCAGTCGGTGCTCAAGATAACGGCCAGCATCTTGACCACACAAAAGAGAAACCGGAGGTTCAGAATATCGAAGATTGTCATCTAGAGACATCTTCTGTACAAGATAGACAAAGCGTTTTCAACGAACTAGAGACCGATGCACCTGGAGTGTCTGGGGCAGGTATTAGGAAACTTGGGTCAAAATTCGGTTTGGAACTTGAAATGATCAATGATTTTAAAGCAAAGGGGTTGAGAAGTCTCTTCAAAGGTGTTATTAAGAAAAGAGATCAGGTTGTGCAGCCATTGGCCAGTGATTCCATTACTGAATTGGAGCCAGATATTTTACGACTCAGCGCCAGCTCCTGGTCCAGGATGGACACAGAATACCGCGGAAGTTGTATTCAGGAGCTTGGAAAATTAATCGAAATGGTCGACGAGCAGATCAGTTGTCGCAAGGCTGCAGAGAACGATGCTCACAGCGAGTTCGAGTTCTAGTCACGTGCAAGAGAGTGCGGTCTTTCACGAAATTCTGGGGGCGATAGGCATTGGAGCGGCGCGCCGGGTGCGGCGGAAAACCCGCGGAAATGCCGCTGATAGTGTCACCCTCGGGGGTTTCCCCGCCAGGCTACTACAAATACCTCTGCCCACGCTCGAATTTCTGTTCATACTACAAAAATTTCAAATAATTGGGCATGACTGCAGACACACTTACTGTTAGCCCCGCAGCCTCCGGGTTCGGTTGCACCATTGAATTGCCTTCCTACGCCAAAAACGATCCTGCTAACTTGAACGATGAAGATTTCAAGAAGCTTTACGAGGCAACACTCACGCATCTTGTGATTGTTATCCCTGGGCAGGCCGAACTTTCTCCTAAGAGCCAATACTCTCTAACCAAGAGATTTGACCCCACAATTCCTCAGCCAAAGGAAGAGGGAAAGGCTGCATACGGACATGGGAAGGAGTTCCGCCACGAGAAGTCAGTTCTCAGAAAAGATGGATGCACCGTGAAAGGACAACCGCAGGTTCAGATTTTGGGACAGGGAACATTTGCTGCTGACGAGGCGGGAAATGAAAACGGCGAAGAGATCAAACTCACTCACCCCTCCCATACAACTTTCCACAAGGACCCATTGACCGAGACTCAAATCAAGGACCAGCATCAAACACGGTTCTACAGATGGCATATTGACTCTGCTCTCTACGATTTGTCCCCTCCAATGGTCACCACCCTATTGGGTATCAAAGTACCCCCTGCAACCCACTCACAGACCATTGACTATGATGATGGAAGCGGAGATAAGTTGAAATTGACTCAGGGCGCAACTTGTTTCGTCAGCGGCGAAGCAGCATTCAACAGGCTTTCTGAAGAAGAGAAAACGTTCGCATTGAACACAGTTGTTGAATATGCTCCTCATCCATATATTTTCATCTCTCCAGCTGGTGCCACCAAGGATGGACTCACCATGGAATCAGAAGGTAAAGAAATCAAATTCGAGGATTTGCCTAGCTGGGAGCAGGAAAAGGTCAAAAAATTGCCCATGGTTTGGACCAACCCAGTCACCAAGAAGCATCACTTGCAGGTCCACGGATGCTGTCTTTACAAGTTGCACACCACTTTGGATGGTAAAACAAAGACCTTGGGATTGGAGGACGCCAGAAAGAAGGCTCATTCTTTGATGAGACCAGCCATAGCTTCGGAGAATGTCTTGGCTCATTCTTGGAAACAAGGAGATTTGGTGATCTTCTTCAATAGAGGTGTGTGGCATTCTGTCACAGGAGAGTTCAAGGGTGTCAACAACGGTGTCGATGAGAAGAGATTGATGCACCAGTGCAACATCGCCAGTGGCTTCGATCCTGTCACTGTGCAGTGATTTATGCTGCTGCACACTAGCTTAAATAAGGTATCAATGGTGAGGCTCAAATAATTCTATGTAGATCCAGTCTGCAAATATTACACAACTGGATCTTATTTACCTTTGATTGAGATAGAGACTTGGCAAATGTGGTAACATACATCGATGAATAAATCATCGTCGGGGACGGCATGGGTATTGCCTGCTCTATTGTATGTTTTTTCTGGAACGGCCGGAATGACTGATCTGCCTCAGGTATGCCTGCACCAAAACCTCGCGCAGTGCTCACTTTCAGTCTCTGAGAACTCCCTGGATAGTATGTCGAACTACATCACAATTGCAACATGCAATTTGAACCAATGGGCTCTTGATTTTGAGGGTAACCGCGACCGAATCTTGGAAAGTATCCGTGAGGCCAAGCGCAAGAACGCCAAACTTAGAGTGGGCCCCGAGTTGGAGATCTGTGGCTACGGATGCCTAGACCACTTTGCTGAAAACGACTTGTATGCCCAATGCTGGCAGATGTATTCGGAAATTCTACAACATCCTGATACAAGTGATATAATCTTGGATATAGGAATGCCGGTGGTGCACAAGTCCATCAAGTACAACTGCCGCATCTTGAGTTACAACAAGGAGATTCTCTACATTCGTCCCAAATTGTACTTGGCCAACGACGGAAACTATAGGGAAATGAGGTATTTCACTCCATGGAATAGAGTGAAGTACCATGAGACCTACCAATTACCGAAGCTGATTCAAACAGTCACAGGCCAAAGCTCGGTGGTGATTGGTGACTGTATCTTGGAGACCTTGGAGACCAAGATTGGAGCAGAGACATGCGAAGAGCTTTTTACCCCTCAATCACCACATATCTCAATGGCGTTGGACGGGGTTGAGATCATCACCAACTCTTCGGGCCTGCACCACGAGCTCAGGAAGCTCGATTTGAGATTGGAACTCATCACAGAAGCCACCAAAAAATGCGGCGGAATTTACCTCTACTCTAACCAAAAGGGTTGTGATGGAGACCGGTTGTACTACGACGGTTGCGCATGTATCGTTGTCAATGGAGTCATGGTGGCCCAAGGATCACAATTTTCCCTAAATGATGTTGAAGTTGTTGTCGCAACGATTGACTTGGATGAAGTTCGCTCTTATCGTAACCAGAAATCGGCCGCACTTCAATCGGTCACGCAGGGGTCATCTTATCACACCATCTCGACCAAGATTGAGCTTGCTCCACAAGAGCAACTTTTCGACCCGACAATCCGTCCCACAAAGGCTCTTCCTGAGATCAGATACCACACGCCGGAAGAGGAAATTGCACTTGGGCCTGCATGCTGGCTATGGGACTACTTGCGCCGTTCCAAAATCAGTGGCTTTTTCTTACCTCTCAGTGGAGGTATCGACTCCTGCGCTACAGCGGTTATCGTTCACTCTATGTGTCGTCTTATTGTTGCTGCAATTAGCGACGGAAACGAAGATGTTTTGGATGATTTAAGGGCTATTGTCAAAGACGAGAGCTTCACGCCGCAAAATGAGCAGGCGATTGCCGATAAATTGTTCTACACCTCGTTTATGGGCACCGAAAACTCTTCCAATGAGACGAGATCCAGGGCTAAGGAATTGTCCTCGAAAATTGGCTCTTATCACGTTGACATGAATATGGACACCCTCGTTCTGGCAGTCACTAATGTGTTCCAAGTTGCTACTGGTAAAAAGCCCATTTTTAAAATTTTCGGTGGATCACAAACCGAAAACTTGGCCTTGCAGAACATTCAGGCTCGTTTGAGAATGGTTCTTAGTTATCTTTTTGCTCAGTTGTTGCCGTGGACCAGAAGTAGAGAAGGTGGGCTTCTCGTTTTGGGGAGTGCTAACGTGGATGAGTGTTTGAGGGGCTACTTGACGAAGTACGATTGTTCAAGTGCTGATTTGAACCCTATTGGAGGAGTTTCTAAAACAGACTTGAAAGCCTTCATTAGATGGGCAGAGACGAAGTTTGAACTTCCCATTTTAAGAGAATTCTTGGACGCCACACCCACGGCAGAGCTCGAGCCAATCACGAAAGACTACGTTCAGTCGGACGAGGTTGATATGGGAATGACATACGAGGAATTATCGGTTTTCGGCAGGTTGAGAAAGGTTGACAAATGCGGACCCCAGTCCATGTTCGTGAAGTTGTACCACGAGTGGTCGCAGCCACCGAAAAACTTAAGCCCTGAGGTCATTGCAGAAAAAGTCAAGAAGTTTTGGTTTTTTTATGCCGTCAACAGACACAAGATGACCACCATGACACCTTCTTACCACGCAGAGCAGTACTCGCCGGATGACAATCGCTTCGATTTAAGACCATTTCTAATTAGCCCCAGATTTCCTTTGGCCAGCAAGAACATCGACGCTATAGTGCATAAGATCAGAAATCGCAAGACAGAACTTGGATTCGAGTTGGGTGTTGAATAATTAGTTCACGGAGCCTCCCCACAAAGTTTCGATTCTGGACTCTTTGCCCGAGAAGTTTGCGGCGTCATTGCGCCGCATGAAATCCACGATAGACATAACAAATTGTGTTGGAATATCCTCTTGGATAAAGTGACCGGCGTTGACCGTGTTATTGAACACCAAAAGCTGGTATTTGCCCTGCATCTGGCCAACCATCAACAGCTTATCTAGGGTGTCATTGCTCGATAAGACAAGCAATTTGGCCACGCTGCTCGTGGCTGATACGAATTTTTCGGAGAGATCCACAAACCAAGAACTCCAGAACGATTTCATTGCTGAGAAGTCAGCTCTCCACAATAATCTTCCTTGAGATGGTACCAATAAATCACATACACTGACTTTTGCAGATGCCCCATTCCGTAACATTCGGGTCAGCAAGTGCCATGTAACAGCTTCTGAAATTGAAGAGAAGGATTGAGGTCTGCTGGCCAAAAAGTGTGGGGCATGAAGCAAAGAGCGCACGGCTGTTTCCTCCACAATATCCACCACCACCAAGCCCCGTGAACAGGCTGGATTTTCTGACACGTAGGCTGTGGCCACTGCACCGCCCAAAGAATGGCCAATTAGGCAGATGGCATTCTTCGGCTTATGCCGGGAATGAAAAGTTGCTATTAGAGAGGCAAAGTCACGTGTTAGCGCCGCTAAAGAGTAGTCCACAGGTTCTGGGTCGGAGGATTTGCCGTGCCCTCTCATATCGAACGTAAAAAACCCGGCTTCTAGTTCATTTTGCATACAGTTGTTTGCAATGGCCCAAAATGTCATGGCCGAAGATCCAGCTCCATGATGACAAATGTATATGGGAGCTGTGTCCAGGGCTGGGGGGCGGTAGTAGGTGACGATTTTCACTCCATTTGTATCATAGGTTTCTTGGACCGGAAAGCAGGTGTCTTTGGCTAACTTCAGCTCATCCATATCCAGAGGTAGAGCCTCACGCAATGTGGTTTCGTGGTTTGTAGTGGTTGAGCCTTCCAGTACGGGATCTAGACCGAAAACAAGAGCTCGTTTCTTCATCATCTCTCTCTGCATAGTTGGCCTTTGTTAGAGGATGTGGACTTTGATTGGAGCGGAATATGCCTGGCGATGAGTATTCGCCAGTAGAGCTTAATTTGAAAAAACGAGAACCCTTGTGGTATTTCTTCTAAGCCAATAATTTGTGCTTCCCGGAGTTGCTCCTTGGAGATAAGTATGTTTGGTCGCGCACGTGACTTCGCATAGTCATCTCGAACCAACCACAAGTGCAGTACAATATGGCAGACCTCACGGGCCGTTTCAGGCATATGGCGTTGGCCGTTTTCGTGGCGTACCGGGCGCTCAAGAACAACGAAACCCCCGTGGCCTGCGTCTTCGTACACGAGCCCACGGACAAGATTCTCAGCTTTGGGTGCAACGACACAAACCGTTCTCTAAATGGAACAAGACATGCGGAGTTTATGGGCATCGACAAAATTCTCGAGGAGCACAATCTTTTAAACCGACTGAAGGAGGAAATCGCAGCGTTTTTTCGTTCGGTGGTGCTCTATGTTACAATTGAGCCATGTGTTATGTGCGCCCTGGCCATTGAACAACTAGGTATCCGAAAAGTTTACTTTGGAGCAGCTAACGACCGATTTGGAGGAAATGGAACCGTGATCAAGGTTCAAGGCGACCACAGCTACAGAAGCTATGGTGGAATATTGAGAGTGGAGGCAATCCACCTACTAAGAAGCTTTTATATCCAAGAGAACGACACTGCGCCGGTTCCAAAGGTGAAGAAAAACAAGGATATAGAGGGAAAAGAATTCCCGGAGAACCTTGACTTTTGCAAGTACCTCAGCAAGGCGGATTTTGTGCAGGAGTTTGGAGAAATAAGACAGGCGCAATTCTACGATGCTCCAAACCCAGACCATGAGATCACGCCGCAGGTATCACAGGCCTACGCTTTCAAAGCGCTTATATCTGAAACAGACGTGCTTCTGATTCCAAAAGTGGGCGATTTGTACCCCGGGCAAAGCCTTGAGGTTGATGACATCGCTGGCGATATTGAAACGCTTGCAGATGCACTTCCCAAGGTAGTTCTAGACGGGAAGATTGACTATAGCGAAGAGAAGCAGAAAAAGCGAAAACTCGAAGAGGAAAACAATGGAACAGAGGAAAAGACACTCTGATCGGGGAGATAGTAAAGAAAACACTTTGATCGGGGAGATAGTAAAGAAAACACTTTGATCGGGGAGATAGTAAAGAAAACACTCTGATCGGGGAGATAGTAAAGAAAACACTTTGATCGGGGAGATAGTAAAGAAAAAACTCTGATCGGGGAGATAGTAAAGAAAAAACTTTGATCGGAGCAGATTAGTAAGTCTGCGGAGAACGGCATATAGCAATCTTCTCGTTCTTGTAAAGCGCAGTGCGAAGTGCCTGTTTCAGATCACGCACCTAAAAACCTGGGGCGAGACGCGCTATCGACACGCCGCGGTTTCTCATGCAGGGGCCCTTAAAGGCCAGCTCCTGTGGAAGGGGTATGTGCCTGTTGCATGGAGAGGAGAATCTGGATCTCATCATAGGTGGCCGCCAGTAGACAGGAGAACACAGCCACAAAAGTTGCTTTGTTCAGGTGCAGAGTTTACGAAGCAGAAAAGGGCGCTTGTAATTGCTGGCTCGATGCTCAAAACGGGTGCGGTCCCGCCTACACGACCCCATTGGGGCCAATGCTGGCTAAAGCGCCGCTTTTCAGTACGACCACCTGTCCAACGCTTTCGGAATTTTACATACTTCGAATCATTTCAATTTTCTGTGTGACAACTCCAATTGATGGAATGTTAAATCGGAAGCTGAGGCTAGCCGTGCGGTGCGATGGGAATACGAAAAAGCCTCCTGTCGTTAGGACGAACCAGGTAGAGTGCATGCGTGTTTCGCGGCTTCAGGTCCACACTCTTGGCTATATTTTGCAATAAAAGGCAGCTCACGCCAGTATTTTCGCACCATCCTCACCAAGTTTGCAGTTTTCAGCACCCGCCTCTACTCCGCTAAGCGCCTTCCTCTCATTTTCAGTCACTCCTTCAAAACCCACACTCCTTTGAAACACACAATGAAGTTCTCCACTTTATCCTCCTTTGCGCTTGCCTCGGCTTTGGTTGCAGCTTCTCCTTTGCCAGCTGTTGAGCTTGTCACCGTGACTCGCTTCACCACCATCCAGGTTAACCAAGCGGAGTACGCTGCTGCCGTTCAGAAAAATACTGCAAGCCCTGACGCTACCACTACCGAGACAGCTGCTGCCACCACTTCTACTGCAGAGGCTGCCACCACTTCTACTGCAGAGGCTGCTGCCACCACTTCTACTGCAGAGGCTGCCACCACTTCTACTGCAGAGGCTGCTGCCACCACTTCTACTGCAGAGGCTGCTGCTACAACCACATCTTCTACTGCAGAGACAGCGGCTGCTACACCCACCTCCGACTCCACAGCCACGGGCGAGACCTTTTCCGGAGACGGTACTTACTACCTGACTGGATTGGGATCCTGTGGTGTGACCAGCAAGGACACGGACCACATTGTGGCTCTTTCCCACTTGTTGTACGACCAATATACCCCCAACGGAAACCCCAACAAAAACACCTTGTGCGGTGATAAGATCAATGTTCACTACGGGGGCAAAACTGTGCAGGTGACTGTTGTGGACAGATGTGAGGCATGCGAGATGCACGACTTGGATCTTTCTCCATCTGCATTCACGGAAATTGCTGACCAGTCTTTGGGCCGGATCGAGATTACCTGGGAATGGGCTACTTAGACAATGTTTTGATAGTGTTACCAGATGTATTATACTTTGCACTGAAGCAAAAGCACGAATTTTTGTCTAGTAAAATAGCAGATTTATGAGTGCACTAATAGATGTGAGGTTGAAATCAGTATTCCCGGAAATTCACAAGAGAGCATGCGGAGTGAGAAACAGAAAACTTGGTAGCATCATCAAGCCACGAAAAACACACAATAAGGTTGACAAACAAACGTTGAGCTAAAAATTGATAGAACAATCGCTAATAAATTGGTTTATAAGAAAATCGATACACTAAAGGTTGATACAAAAAGTTTGATATAAGGCAGCAAAGTAACAGTTGACAGGAACCGCCCAAACAGCCCGAGGAGTTCCGGAATGATTCAGCTGCAGAAAAATGCAGACAAGGTTCAAGTGGTGTGAATCAGAAGATCACGTGGTCCTGCACACATGTGGATAAACTGCGCTCCCATCAACTCACACACATCATGGAGTCCGACGACGAGTTTGTTGATAATGGTTCAGGCCAGGAGGAAATGGAAATGTCCATGAGCCCCGAGCCGCAAGGCATGGCCAAACGCACGCGGTCGCGTGCCCCAACTACAGACTTGAAAACCGCCTCCGGCGCCTACACATGGGAAGATGAGTACCAGAGAACTTGGGACATTGTCAAGGACGACGACGAAGGCGGAAACTCGTTGGAGGCAATAGTCCAGCAAATGATCAGCGCCCGCAAGAAGAAAATCATGAAGAACCCCACGGTGCCGTTTCAAAGGGGCATTATCCGAACGCTAGTGGTGGTGATTGACGGGTCGGCCCAAATGCTGGAGAAAGACTTGCGCCCCACACGCTTCAGCGCTATGTTGACGTATCTCCAGGAGTTTGTCGTGGAGTTCTTTGACCAGAACCCCATTTCTCAGATGGGCATGGTGATGATGAGAAACGGCGTGGCCCAGGTGGTATCGGAGGTGAGCGGCCTGCCGCAGCACCACATTGACAAGATCCGGGCATTGAAGTCCCGCCAACATAACCGATTCGAGCCCAAAGGCGACCCGTCGCTCCAGAATGCGCTAGAGCTCTCGCGCTCGCTCCTCAACCTGAATTTCGGTGGGCCCGGCGCCTCTGCTTCCAAGAATTCCAAAGAAATCCTCATCATCTTCGGCGCTCTCTTCACCTCTGACCCCGGCGACATCCACAAGACCATCGACAGCTTGGCGCGCGAGGAAATCAAGGTCAAGGTCATCGGGCTTCTGGCTCGCATCGCCATCTGCCAGGAGATTGTGTCCAAGACCAACTACCTGGCACAGGGCCTGTATCGCGCCGAGCGCAGTGCCTCGCAATACTACGGCGTGATCATGAACGAACATCACTTCAAGGAGCTTCTAATGGACTGCGTGGAACCGCTTGCGGTGTCCAAAACATCCACCGAGGCTCAACACGAGAAAAACGAGGGCGTGCCTCTCATTCGCATGGGCTTTCCTCTGAAGTTCCTGGGCTCCTTAACTGCATCCAATGGCACCTTGAACGCCAACTTTCCCCATCTATGTGCATGCCATCCTACTCTCGGGTCCAATGAGAGTAAAGAAGTGGTTACCGTGCAGAACCCGACTGCAAGCCAGGTTAAGTCCACTTCCGAAGTAGGCTATATATGCCCGCAGTGCAAAAGCCGTGTTTGCAGTCTTCCCACGGTATGTCCTGCGTGTGGACTTATGCTTATACTCTCGACCCATTTGGCCAGATCATATCATCATTTGGTGCCATTGCTTAGTTTCAAAGAGGTGCCTCTTTGCGAGACTTACACTTCCTCCCACTGCTACGGCTGTCTTTTGGCGTTTCCTGAAGGTGTTGACACCAGCAAAGTGTCTACTGGCTCCAGCTCTCGATATCAGTGTGGCAGGTGTGCCAATGATTTTTGCATAGATTGCGATGTCTTCGTCCACGAAGTTCTTCACAACTGCCCTGGTTGTGAGAATAAGGCGTGATTGCTATAAAATACACATCTGACCAAAACTGGCAGACTGGACCGAGTCATCACACCGATTTCTCAAAGTCGACACTCATTAAATATCATCCTCTGTAAAAAGTTTCGTTACTGTGAAAGATTGATACTTGCAACAACTCTGAATTGTGATGACCATATATGGACTGTGATTCTGGCTATATAATACAAACTGTGACTGTAATTTACTTGGATCCCCAGCTGGACGAGGACCCGTCCTTTCCCCAGCCCGATGACTGGTTACTGCTGTTTCCCCAAGCGGAAGAGCCCCCAGCAGCGTTGTTGCGGTTGCCCCATGCAGAGCTTCCACCCTGATTACCCCAAGAGGAGTTTCCGCCTTGATTGCCCCAAGAAGAGGTTCCTCCTTGGTTATTTCCCCACGACGAGTTTCCTCCCTGCGCATTTCCCCATGAGGAGTTTCCTCCCTGATTTCCCCATGCAGAAGCTTTCCCAGAAGACCTACCCCACGTGGAGCCACCTCCTGCACCTTGGTTTCCTCCCCACGTCGAATTGCCTCCGGCGCCCCATGCGGAAGCACCGCCGTTTCCAGACTCTCCAGAGTTTCCCCATGCAGAGGCGCCTCCTGCATTGGAACCCCACGCGGAAGCACCTCCAACAGCAGGAGGACCCCAGGCCGATGCTCCGCCCACAGCAGGAGCGCCCCATGCAGACGCGCCCCCAGCAGCAGCAGACGGAGTCTTTCCGCCCCAAGAGGAGGCACCGCCGCCAACAGATGGTGTAGCGCCGCCCCAGGCCGATTTTGCACCCGAGGAGAATGCTGGCGCCAGACCCGTTCCAGGTCCTCTGGGTCCCAGATCAGAAGCACCAATGAAGCGAAGGTAAGGAATGGACTCGCCTCTGATCATAACACTCAACTTGGTCTTGTTGACTTTGATCTTCTTGGACTTGGTGTGCAACTCTATGCGCGCATCCACATCATCAGTCTCCACCACTTTGCCCATGAGTCCTTTGTGGTTTCCTCCATTGATAACAACGTCTTTGCCCATCAATTTGTCACGGCCACCGATACGCATTTTGGCGCCTGGCGCAGTCATGGGCGCAGATTTCAAGTTAGGGTTCATGCGGCTCAAATCGGGCCCAAGCGTTTTCGAAACCATCGAGTTCTTGGTGGATACTGTGCTGACGTTCAAGGCATTGGTGGCAAAGATACCCAAGTTTTCGTTAAGTTCGTGCGATTCCACGAAGAGAACGTTCTTGTAGATATGCACAACCACTCCCTCCTTCTTCTTGTCTCCACCTTTCTCCTTGACGGAGTCTCCAACGTTCACGGTCAATCCGCTTCTATCAGTGGCCACCTGTTCTCTTCTGGTCAACTTGAGCTTCGACACGATACCGGTGGGCTTGACGTCGACAACACGCCCATCGCCAGTAAGTACACCGTAGAATCCAGTCTCGGCCTTGACAATGACACCGAACGTCGAGGCATTGAGTTGCACTAAGTCCTTGATTTCGTACTTGCTGTTGACCATGTCCACGCTCGTCGAGGAGTCTGTAGCCTTGATCAAATAGTTAGCAAACACACGAACATCTTCTTTTGTCTGGTCACTCAACAACACCACCGAGTCACCGTCGATTTTTATGACCAAACCGGTTTGGTCAGTGTGCTTTCCTTCAATAACCTTGACATGGTCACCGAGCGTGAAGACCTTTCTCAAATCACTGGCCGTGACCGTCAATTCTTGGTTGACCAACAACCTGTCGCCTGCATCTGTCACTATTATAGTCACCTCGTTTAAGGACACGCTGGAGACTTTACCCATGGTTTTGGCTTGTTCACCACGCCGGATCTCGACATTGTCGCCAGGCTGGAATGCGCTCGACAGTCCGCCCTCTTGCTTTTTGCCTTTCAACGAAGCTGCCACGGCAGCAAGGTCCATTCCATCTTCGTCTGTAGCCCCTGTCTGGAAGCGGTCCAATTCTTCCAATTTGGGATACACATCCTTGGTCTGGAGAAATTGTAACTTGAAGTCCTTGTAGAGAAAACCTTCATGATATTCATCGCCTCTGTAGACATAAGAGCGGGGACCTCTTCCCGGCTGCAAATATTCTGAATCATAGGTTCTGGCTTCTTGTTCATTGAAGAGACGCGGGATGGGTCTAGCTTTCAGCTTGATTCTTTTTCCCTCGGGTGTAATTTCATCATTCTTGCCGTAGTCCAACCGAGGCACCAACTTGCATCTCACCTCCAAGCCGTTTTCCGACAAGTTGTCCACGATGGCCAAGTCAGTCTTGTATTTACCACGTGTGATTCTGACGTAGATACCCGGCACGATCTCCACGTCCGAAGACTTCACTTGCTTGAGCAAATCGGGATACTCGCTCACAGGCACAATGATTCTTTGGTTGGCGTAAACATTCACCATACCAGTCAATGCTTGTTGAATGGCCTCGGGCTTTTTGGCCTCCATATAGATGTAGCCCTTGAACGCATCTCTTTGAAAGATGGATAAAACCTCGAGTGGGCGCCCCGAGCGAGCCAACGTGCGCTTCTTTTCGTACAACTTGCGCACCAACTCCTTCTCTCGTCCTGGCGTACAGCGAATGGCAAAGATGGCAGGGTCATTGATGGATGGCATCAAAAGCTTCTGCGACACCGTGCCACTGGCCGCCGTGTCACCTCTGTAGACGGTGTGGGTCTTCCTGTAACGCTGCTTCAAAGTTTCGGCCAATTTCTCTGCGTCCTGCTCTTCAGCTTGTTGTCGACGCTGATCGTATTGTCTGTGAAGTCTGTCATCGTCCGCATCCAAAGCGGGTTGCACGGAGTCGTCGCCTCTTTCGATCTCACGGTCGTCTGAGATGAACTGCTCTCTCAAAAGCTCTGCCTCCTCGTCATCTTCGTCGAGTTCGTCCTCTTCTTCGTCGTCGACCTCGGCCTCGATATCAAGGAATTGGTTCGCTCTTCTTCTTTTGGCCTTTCTTTTGGATCCCACATCCTCATCCTCATCCGCCTCTTCGTCCTCCTCGTTCTCTTCGTCCTCCTCGATGTTCTGGTCTGCGCTGTCTTCGCCACCTTGATTGTTTTCGGTCTCGTTCAGCGCTGGTGCTGGCTCCTCCTGAGACTGGCTATCCTTGATGTGGTTGGCTTCGCTGGAGACTTCTGCTTTAGGGGACAGAGGCATGTCCTCAGAGCCAAATCCTGCATCTTCTCTTTCCCTCTTGATGCCGTGAAGCGGCTGGATTTCCGGCGAATCGTGGTTACCGTCAGACATGATGTTGTGGGTGCCGGTAGCTTGTGTGCGTGGTGAAAAGTTGGTTTTTCGTGTGTGTAGTGTGCAAACCGTTTGACTCGCAAGACTATATCCGCCAGCTACTACTGAGAACAGCGACCAATATAGAGTTCCGTATCGTGGCATCTCTGGTATGTAATGATTTCTGAAACAGTTTCTGAAACAGTTTCTGTCAGCATTGGAGGTCTTCGATATGTGGATCCCGAAAACTCCGCGGTCTCCTCAGATTTTGGCCTTTGGTGTTCTATTACCAACTTTTGTGCTTGGCTTTGATTCGAGTGAAGTTTCAGCTGAAAGACCGACTGTTTCAAAGAAGTTGATCTGCTGTTGGATTCCGCTTGTTGGCGCGTCATTTTTGCACCCAATTCAGGTCTGCTGCAGCATACCAATAATAGGGAATGCAGGTGCCAGGGCCAGATGAACCAAATAAAATGGAACGTGAATCAAGCTACCAAATACTGGGTCAGATATTATGTGGATTCTCTTGCTCCTACAAATTTCATTGGCAGTTGCCCAATTTCTCGGGTCGCACATCAGAGTCACCACTGTTGATTGCAACAACATTGTTAATTTCCCTTCCTCGGCAAAACACACCATCTTTCTTTGCACTGATAGCGATAGCATGATTGTACACTCCTACAGATTAGAACACCAGCAAGATACAGAAGATTCAGAGTGGTTGCAATTGAAGGTGGGAAAATTGCTCAAGCATACAGTCTCCAATAAACCAATGTCCTCGTGTTTGAGTACACTTCGGGGAGGTCCCGCTTCCAAATCCGTCACTTACAGCAAGGGAGTTCTGGCTTCTGCGGCCGGAGATTTGAAACTTCTGTACACAGACTCCTCGAGTTACAATCTCAACTTGGCGCCTTCTTATTCGGTAGGTGCCAGACTCGAGACCCAGATCGAGTACAAGTGTGATACGGTGGCAAACCAGACGCTCCAAATTCACTCTTCTACAACTACGTATAAGCTTGTGGGATGGCAATCCCGAACGGTCCGTGACTGTGATGGTGTGGTAGACTTTGGTGAATGGAAGGCTCTATCCAATGAGACTGTCATCGGGGAGTTCCACGAAGTTACCTGCCAGAGCCAGAACGCCACCGAACCGGACTTCAGAAAGGCGTCCTTCACACGGCCAGATGCATGCTAGCTGGTTATATTTTGATGGATCCGCTGACAATCGAGCAATCAGACGTGAATACGAAAGTGTAGATAATTCCGATGTCCGCAGTACCAGAAGACTTTTCGGGATTCGAATAGCAGATTATATACCAACTCATGTGGCCAGGTTCGTGTCGCTAGCGGTTTCATTACTGGCATGTCACCTGGCGGCTTCGTGCAGGATGCGAAGAGCACACATCAAGTCTTCTCAACGCTCTCCTCACACCAAAATGTCGGAAATCCAAACCATCGCCGCCGAGTTGAAAAAAGACTTGAAGCAGTTCCCCAACTTCCCCCAAGAAGGAATTCTTTTCGAAGACTTCTTGCCTATTTTTGCCAAGCCCCAGCTGTTCCAGAAGTTGCTTGATGCCTTTAGATTGCACTTGAAGGGTAAGAAAGTCGACTACATCGTCGGCTTGGAGAGCAGGGGTTTTCTCTTTGGCCCAGCTTTGGCCTTGGCTTTGAATGCAGGTTTCATTCCTGTCAGAAAGCCTGGAAAGTTGCCTGGTGCCACGTTGTCTGCGGAGTTCAAAAAGGAATACGGCACTGACGTTTTTGAGATCCAGGAGGGTGTCATTCCCAGCGGCGCCAATGTTGTTATTGTTGACGACATTTTGGCCACTGGTGGAAGCGCCAGTGCTGCCGGAGAGTTGGTGGCCAAGGCTGGTGGAGACATTGTCGAATACCTTTTTGTGATGGAGTTGGACTTCTTGAAGGGCAGAGACAAGCTTGGGGCTCCAGTTTTCACCTTGTTGAGCGGGCAAGAGGAGAAGCTCCAGTAAGCTGATTCTGCTGTTGCTTGTGCAACTATGTGTAGTACTACACCCAGACGCATGCCGTTTATACACTTCAGACGAATACAGTTTAAACGATCCAGGGTTCCAGCCGAATGCATCCATCACGAACGAATTTACAGAACATGGTCGTTTCAGCACATGATCAATTTGTTTTCACGGCCTAGAGCCACATTGCGTGCTCATGTAGACGCCCATTAATTACATGCACACCAGATGAGCCCCATATTAACACATTTGGGAGACTTGGGTTCTCGAATGGCCTCAGCCACTCTTCTGGCCAATATTGACTGTGAGCCGGCTGGTACTTGGTCTCAGCTTTTGAAAACGAGGAATGCCATGTCCCCAATGTAGAAGTAGGCAAAGTAGCCCTGCTCGTGAGTGACATAGGAGCCAAAAGACTTGCCAGCTATCACATGCCAGGAAGCCCCGTATTGCAAATCCAATTCCTTCTTGAGGTAAGTGGCAATATCTTTCTCCACTTTGTATGCCTTGGTCGCATCCATGGCCATTTCGAGAACTCGCGTCTGCATTTCTTCCGCTAGGTCTGAGGCCTTGAGAACCGCTGGCTGTTAGTGATATCCATGAGATGCATTGTGGAACATACGTAAAATGTCATTGCCGGACATGTTGTTGTGCGCTGAGACTGGGCGTGCTCATGCTCATATAGGAAGACCCGTACACCCGCCGGTTCTGGCCGCGGGCCTGGCGGCGTACTGCATACAGGAGCGCAACCCAGCAGGGGCCACGGCACACCGGGGTTGGGTTTAGCAGCCCATGTAAAGCTACCGCGCCCCGGCGGGGCCGGGCCTGCGCTGGCTAGTGCAGCATAGCAATCTGCGTGGCACGTGTTCCCGTTCACGCGCACCGCTCACGTGACCCCCCGAGCATATATCCCCTGGTCACTCAGACAATTAGGCTACCCACTGTTACGAGCACATCCACCATCGCAAGTTACAGTTTTCGGTACAAGAAATTTGACTGACGTGAAAAGAACAGCAATAAATACACACCCACCCCCTGCTCACTAATCCGTCTGAGGTTTCTGAGCACAATCACCAGCCGAACATTCTTCCCAACAAGACAGCCATGGTTGGCGACCAAATTCCCTTGCTGAACAATACAGGTTCGAGAGATGATTTGATTGAGATCGACAGCGACTGTGATGTTGCCAACGAAGAACTCGAAGAAGTCATTGGCATCGATACCTCTGACACTTCCGATCGTTCCGATATTGAAGTCCAGTCACGCGACGAATACGCCACAAATGTCTCCGGTAATTCACTGGGATCTTTGGCGCCGATTCCAATTGCTACTGACTTTAAGAATTTGGCCAATCGTTTGATGAAGCCTATCCAAGATTACCCCGTGAAGGGTTCTGCTCATTTTGTTTGGGAGATTGAAGACTGGAACACCCTCAAGAGGGAAAACAAAGTGGCCGGCCCTCAATTTGAATGTGGCGGCTTCAAGTGGAATGTTTTGTTGTTTCCTAGGGGAAACAATGACCTGATTTCTCTATATATGGAGCCCCATCCATGCCCCGACACTGATGGCAAGGTCGACCCCAACTGGTATATTTGTGCCCAGTTTGCCCTCGACATATGGAACCCTGACCACCCCGAGTCCCACTATCCGAGTGGGTCAAGCCATCGCTTCAACAAAAATGAAACTGACTGGGGCTTTTCATCTTTCATCGCCACCAGGGAGCTCTCCAGCCCTCTGAAAGTGAACCAAGCGCATCCTATTATGGAAAATAACAGGTTCAATATTACAGGTTTCGTCAAGGTAATTGACGACTCTTCGACTGGTATTTTATGGCATAACTTCATCAACTACGACTCTAAGTTAAACACGGGGTTCGTGGGATTGAACAACCAGGGTGCTACTTGCTATCTTAATTCGCTCTTGCAGTCATATTTTACTACCAGAGAGTTCAGAGACCTTGTCTACCAAATTCCCACTCTGAATTCATCGCTGGAGACATCCAAGGCCAACAGCAAAGCCGTTGCCATTGCGTTGCAGAAAATCTTCTCGTTGATGCAGCTGTCCCAAGAACCCGTTGGTACACTCGAATTGACGAAGTCTTTTGGATGGGATTCCAGCGAGGCTTTCACCCAGCACGATGTACAGGAGCTCAATCGTGTTTTGATGGATAAATTGGAGAGCGCCATGAAAGGCACCAAAATTGAAAACCGTCTAAATGATATATTTGTGGGAAAAATGAAGTCTTATATCAAGTGCGTGAATGTCCCATACGAGTCCTCTAGAGTGGAAGATTTCTGGGACATCCAGCTTAATGTCAAGGGATTCCAAAACTTGAAACAGTCCTTCGAAAATTACATTGAGATCGAGATGTTGGATGGGGAGAACAAATATCAGGCTGGCGAAGACTACGGATACCAGGACGCAAAAAAAGGTGTTGTTTTTGAGTCTTTTCCTCCAGTATTGCACTTGCAGTTGAAAAGGTTTGAGTACGATTTCATGGTGGACGATTTGGTGAAGATTGATGATTTCTACGAATTTCCAGACAGTATTGATTTGAGTGCATATCTCGACGACGACTTGGATGAGAGCCAGAAAAACCAAAATTGGAACTACAAACTTCATGGTGTTCTTGTGCATCAGGGAAGTATCTCCAATGGTCACTATTACGCCATGATCAAACCGGAAAGTAATAGCGATACGTGGTTGAGATTTGATGACGATAAAGTTTGGAAAGTGACTCCCTCCCAGGTTTTTCAAGAGAACTTTGGGGCTGCAGACCTCGCAGCAAGTCAAGTCAGACATCTAACTAGAATGGAGCAGAATGAGTATCTCATCCGCAGGGCCACCTCAGCTTATATGTTGGTCTACTACAGAGAGTCTGAATTGCCGAACATTTTACCGCAAGAAGTGGGGGCCATACCAGAACATATTTTCGAGCAGATCCAGGCCGAACGCCTTGATAATGAGAAGCAAGAGAGATTAAAAAGAGAGGCGCTCTACTACATTAACGTCAAAATTGTGACATCAAAAAATTTCACTTACTTCAATGGGTTTGACATCAGTCCCGATCCAGCTAAAGTGAAGGAATACGATCCCAAGATCTTCGATGAGAGATCGTACACGTCGGATATCTTGGTCCGCAAAGATGCCAAATTTTCTCATTTCTTGAAACTTTTGAGCCAGAAATTGGGATACTCCGAGTCTACCGAGCGGGAGGATTCTGGCGAGAATGACACAATTGAAGAAGATGATTTTGATGTTTCTGCGTTACCGTTCAAGTTGCTCACTATCAAGCAACGTAACAACAAGACGACACGTCCGGACTCGGAGATTCCGTCAGAATTGATGAGTGAGACAGTTATGCAAGTCTACAACAAGTGTTTTAAGAGAAAGTACGACGAATTGGCATTTTTTGTTCTCGAAAAGAGAGAGGAGCTTGATAACATCGAACCTCCCAAATCGCTTATTCAACCGGAACTTTTCAATTTCGATGATGTGTCACACAGAATCGTGTCGCAAACTTCCATCAACAAGTCAGACAATGACGACAATGGTGAAATAGTTTTGTTCATCAAATACTTCGACCCAGTGATCTCTCAGGCACGAGGCCTTACTTTTTTGACGGTGAATAAGGATGTTGTTATCTCTCTGTTGACGCCTAAAATCAACTCTTTGTTGGGCTTCCATGCTGAGACTCCGTTGTCGTACTTCGAGGAGGTATCGAGATTAAAGATCGAAGCTGTGGATCCCCTGCTAACGCTTGAAAAGAATGAGTTGAGCACAGGTGACATTTTAACTGTCCAACTCTCGGAATTGCAGCCAGTGCCTGGCAATATCAGCCGTGTGCAGGACTACTATAGGTTTCTCTTGACACGCTTGCACATAAATGTGAAACCTTGCAAGGTGAACGAAGAAGAGGAAGATAGTGATTTTGTGGCAGAAGAGTCACCGGCCTCCGAAAAAGAAAGCTCGGTAGAGGTCAGCGGAGAATCGGCGGAAGCCCAGGAAATCAAGCTTGCGAAAGAAATGAGCAAGTCTTTCGATATGTGGGTTTCCACCATCTACACATACCAAGAGTTGACCGCAGCCATTGCTAAGAAAATCGGAGACAAAACTGATCCAGAATACTTACGGCTTTTCGTTGTTAACAACCATGGAACAAGATATCCCTTGGCGTCAACAATGTCACTTACGCAGATCTTCAATCGGCAAGTGGCAGTTTCTTCAGTTTCCGAGTTTGAGTACGAAGTGCTCAACATAACCCTTAAGGAATACGAGAGCATGAAGGCCATCAAGATTTACTGGCTTAACAGCGTGCTCCAGACCCATTTGTTGGAGCTTTTAGTGCCAAAAACAAGCACAGTTGCCGATCTAGTTCTGAAGGTGGTTCATAAACTCAACGTTCCCCAAGAACAATTGGGTGGCATCTTGGTATGGGCAAGCGAGGAGAACAAGTACGCTGACCTCATCAAGTTTGATCGGTCTATTGAGGACATCAGCGAGAACTACGAGATCTTGTGTGGCTACTTTCCGGTGGAGGTCGAGATTTTGGTCATGCACGACATGTATAAAAGATACCAAGAGACCGAGACCAATGGCAGTGACATCAAAGATAATGTGACTCGCGAGGAGTTTAAGAAGGCACATCTTTTCAGCAAGCTGTTGAACATTATTCCAGTGTTCCACTTCCAGAAGTCTACCACATACACTCACAGCAAGCCGTTTGTGTTTGCCGTGTTCCCCGACGAGCCGTACGAAGAAACAAGGGAGAGACTTCGTGTGAAGTTGGGACTTGGAGAGCAAGCTTTTGACAAAATCCGCGTGGCTTTGGCTGACGCAAGTGATAAAGGCAAGTACCTCGACTCGGAGAAGGCCGGCCTCATCCTCTTTGAAGAGATTACCTCGTTTGACTCCCATGTTTCTCTCGCTCTAGACCATCGTGATAGAAGCACCAGGCGTGCCAACTTCCAAGATAAGGGTATTTCGATTGGATGAACATCTCCGACTATTCATTGGTTTGTTGAAGAATCCAGAGTCTCCTATCCAAGCCTGCTTTTCTTGACTGGAGGACGCAGCTCATACTCTGCCTTGCGCAAATCCGTTGAGCTCAATTTTCCTTGCCAGTTATTGTCGGCATTCCCATTCCCCCCGAGCACCTTGGCTGCGATCACTGCTAGGGGAGGCATGTCAACTTTTTGTCTATATTCATTCACAAACTTTGCTCCCTGAAGAGTTTCCTCGCTGATCACCAATGCATCGATGTCAGCGATGTAGCCTGTAGGCCCACAGATATCGTTTATCTGGTACATCACGTAGGACTGGTGGTTTTGAAACACGTCTCCAAGGAATTTGCTCACAGCAGCAATGCGGTAGTCTAGGCTCTGGATCATCAGGGCATATTTTTTGTTTTTGAGAAGCTCGGGCCCCGTAACCCCGACTATTAGCTTGGTTTTGGTCACAAACGAGGCAATGGAAAGGAGAATCTTGTGGCCGTCGTGAAGATGATCAAACGTGCCTCCAACCGCAACCGTCGAAAAAGAAAACTCCTCGTAACCGGAATCTTCTGCTTGCAAACGGGGGATTGGAGGGCTGGGGATCTTGGACACTTGTGCGTCAACCAATTCTTGGGGTACGGGCTCCAGAGCCTCCACGAAAATTGGCATGTGTTTCCTGGCATACAAGCGTTGCAGCGACAAGTTGTAGAGCACATCCACAGGCGTGGTGGCCCCAAAGCCGCTCCGGTTCAAGAACTCTCTCATTTGTGTGTATAGAGTCAGGAGCACAAGGTTCAAGTGGCTTGTTTTGGCAATAGGGTCAAGGACAATCACGTGAAAGAGGTGGGTGTCACGTGGGGCATTTTGGATGCACTCCTCAAGAAAGGAGCCGTAGTTGGACGTCAATGGCGTTTTCACGAGGATTAACATTGTGGTGTGGAGCGGTGAGGAGTGCGGGTTGGGGTCTATGGCGTATGTGCAGGACGCATGTTTGCAGCCAGTTCGAAAAGCGACCTGACGTGAAAAAAGAGCACTGTGCTTGTTTCTTTTGTCGTTGTGTTGTGGTGTACAGGCGTAGACAAGACCAGGAGAGCTCACATCGGTATACTGGAGCAGTGTGGCTATATGCAGAACCAGTATCTTGCTGAAAGTGCTATAATAGCGTCACGTGCGAAAAACCCGACCGACGTACGGGCGGTGGATTCGATTAAGAGCGATATGCCGGAAGGGTAAAAAAGTGAGCAGAAGTAGAATTACAGGATGGAATAGAATCACACAACGTTCACACAGTACCACTATGCAGTATCTCTCACTATAGAGCTCACACAGTATCACTATGCAGTAGCACTATCAGAACACAGTATCATGCAGTAGCACTATCAGACACAGTACAGAAATTCAACTATAGTACAGAATCTAGCTCTGTTAGCCACTGCTTCCGGCTCTGGGCGATGGAAGTTGCTCTATATGCAGGAACCAACAAGGTCAATCCAGCTATGGAAAAAGTGGCAAAACTGGCTACCCCGACCAGAACGGTCACTTGAAATCCACCACCCTTTCTGTGGATGCTGATTTTTCCCAGAGATAGTGCTCCTTATTGGGGCCGGTATTCAGTATACTGAGTGCAAATCTCAGGTTTATTGCAGACCATATACAGGTATAGCATCTACCACGGACACTACTAATCACGAGAAAACAGGGATTCCCAGACACCCGCTTCTGAATCATGCCGCCTAGGGCTCGGGTGTTAATTCAGCAGGATGATCCTGCACACAACGCCCAAGTTCTGGGGCTGGGGAAAACGGTGTCCAGGCTGAAACAGGGTACTAGAACGCTGGGTGTGGTGCTATTTTCTAGTCTGCATAGAAGTACCAAGAATCGCCACAGAAGGAAGAAACGTTTACCAATAAATCAGAATTATCAGTCTGCATTGCCGAATCAAACCACACAGAATGATTTCTAACAAATTTTCGGGAAAAGTAATTTGTTGAAGTAACACTTCCACCCTTTCTCTTTTTCTGCCTTTCTGTAGCTCCTTTTTGGTCATTGGTGTTGTTTGAAGTCCTATGCAGTACACATACTACTTCTTGCTGCTGATGTGAACTTCACTCTGGCAGCTATTTTTAGGTTGATACGATTTGAAGTCCATTTCTATTTAGCTCTAGGCGACCAGTTTATAAGTATTTACATGTTTACAGTCGACATCCATGTTACAGTCGACAGCAGTCGGTGCTATATACAGAATGGCACCTACTTCGTCTCGGCCACCGTGAAAAGTTTCCGCTGTGCAGTCTCGAAGGCTGCAGCGTCTGCAGCTCGCAGAGCCTGGAAAATGTCTCTCAAAAGAAGCATGATTTTCTTCTCCCGTTCACCGAGATCATCTCGGCCCTTGTACTTCTCATAGACGAACTCCATGGACGGGAGAATCAGCGCCGCGTACACTCGTTTGTCGGAAGCTTCAACGAGACTGCGTGGCCTGTACATGAGAATGCCGGACCGGATAATCTTCACGTGGAGCTCCACCGCCTCTGGATGATTGGGCATCGCATCCTGCCACGTCACTGCATACAACCGCCCCACCAACTTGTTGTAGGATTCCACAAAGAATGAGTCGACACTGGTGCGGCTAAACCGTACCATGATGCTCTCCATGAGCGCCTGCAAGTTGTCCAACACCTCGTGCAACTGCACCGCCGTGAGGGAAGCTTTGGCGGTGTTATCGTGGACTTTCCGTGCTTCGTTGACTTTTCGGCCCAAAGTTTTGTTTCGGTCGTTTAGCCGGTATATTTCCCGGTTGAGCATGGAGAAAATGGCGTTATAGGTTGCAGGGCGTGGTTTCAACTGCTTGCTTGTTGCAGTATTGCTGAGTGCAGAAACAACTTCCACGGCGTAGCCTGCAGGGTTGACCGCAAAATTGGCCTCGATTTTATAGATGAAATCCTCAACGAGGTTGATGTCGATGATGGAGGTATCTGGCGAGGAGCTCGTTTCATTTTGACCTTGAACAGCGTCAAGTTTCACCCGGGCGTAACCCTCGGGACTCACTGCACCGATGGCCATTTCGCCGCCGGCGATCTTGGCGAGGTTGACGTTCCTGATGCCGCCCCAGCGGCTGAGTGCAGTCCAGATTCCGACATAGAAGCTCTGCTGGAGTCCAAGCTGCATGATGATGTCGAAGTAATTGCGGAGGATGAACTTGTTGACTGCATGCAAGTCGGTTTTCGGGGCGTGGCTCTTTGTTTCGAATCGCCGATGCAAATCCGCCCATCTCTCACGTGTCAAGTCAACCAACGGCTTCTCCTTGCCGGAGAAAATGGCTCTGTTTTTATTTTGGGAGAACGGGCTCGGGGGAAAAATCACGCGTGGGTTCAAGTCCATCTCAGGATCCCCAAGCACCTGTTCGGGCAAAAATTCCGGCGCCAAACCAGAGCGCTGCACACGAAGGTCTGTTTTTCTTTTGATTTCCGGCGAAACCCCCGTTTGCAACGACGCCTCCTGCGCCTCCTGCATCATATCGCTGATTTCCGGCACCCACGCCTTCAAATATTGAAGTGCACGCTGTAAGTAGGCGTAGTGGCTTCCCGAGGACAAGCTCCACGAGGTGCCTGCTCCGGCATCCGCAAAACACTGTAGAAAAATCGTAACAAAGTGGCGGTCGATGTCCATGGGTGCAGTCTGGATTCGAGCCTTGTACGCCCGTAGAAGCTGGGGGTTTTTCTCGGCCTCTTCTTTGGTGGGCGGCACCGGCGGAACAGCCGCCGCCATCACCTTCTCCAAGACGAGCTGCGCTGCAGCCACGGTCTGGGCCTGGCGTTGAAAAAGCTGGGCGGTTCGCTGGGAGGCGGTTATCTGCAGGTCGGCTCGGATCAGGTCCACTTTTGCGCTCAGAAACCGCTGGATTCCGAGCAAAAACGTCAGGAAAGTCTGAATGTCCGGCGTCACGGCGCGGGCCTCAAGACGGCCCAAAAACTGCCACGCCATGCGCTGGTTTTGCGTGTAGTTCTTCATCAACGCCTTGAGCGCCGCGTTGAAAGCGGCAGTGGTGGGGTTTTTGCAGGCGTCGTAGCGGGCCACGACCGACTCGGCGGCGGCGTCGGACATCTTGCCCCACTCGTGGCTTTTGGCTACGCCGTCGAAGAAAATCACCGCGGTGTACGGGTTTTCGGGGATGGCCCACTTCCGCCGGGTCGCCATGAGCTTTTCCGCCTCGTCCATTTTGTGTCTTGCCAAGCACCACTCGAGAATCGAGTTCATGGCGACGGCCGCCGCATTCTTGGAGGCCATCCGGCACACCTCCAACGCACGTGACATGTCGTCGTCGTGCTCAAGGAGCTGCACGACATCACGTGTCACGAAGTAGGGGTCCTGGATTGTTTGGCGGTTGACGCCCAAAAGCGTCATGAGCAAATCGGCATCGATAGGTTTGCGGGCCATTTTGCGGATCTTCATGAGGTTCTGGAAGATCTCCGTCAGCCGGGGCTCTTTCATCTTCAAGTCCTGCGCCCTGAGCAGGCTCAACTTGAGCGGCTGTCCGTCCCGCGTCTGAAACGGGAACGTGTCGTATTTGGCCTTGAGAAGGAGGAGGGCTTTCTGGTGGGAGATTCCGGGCTGTTTGGCGGGGCGAAAAGCCTTTTGCGAGGCGCGGGCGCCTTTGCGGGCGAACTGGGCGGCGCTGTGTTTTTTGAGCTGGCCGGTCTCGATGTAGTTGTCTAATTTCCACTTGACATGGCTGGCCCTGGCGGTTTGGGCCGCCTTGTGTGCACCACTGAACATGGTGGATTGGGGCGAGACACGCGGGCCTGAGAAGGGCAGCGTCCTGCATGCGCCCCTCCTCCATCGCCAGCCGCGGACTGCGAGTGCACGTCATGACGAGAACGATAGCGCAGTTGCGTCCTGCATCGGCAGAGGCAGAAGTGCTGGCGGCAGCACGTGCCGTGGCCACGTGCCCGGCGCCCTCTTTGTGCAGGCAGGTCATGGCGGCCACGCTCGAGGACCGGCGCCTCATTCCGGTGATGGGCGCGTTGGCGCAGAAACTCAACGAGGGCAGCCGCCACGTTGGCGAGCTCTTGGTCACGCGCCTAGCGCTTGTTTTCAAGAAAGCCTATGTGTCGGACGATGGCGTGGGCGTAGACTATGCGGTTTCTTTTCTCTGTGAGCTTCTTCCCCGGAAGATTTTTGACGGTATCCTCATTCTCCAGATATTGCAGGTGCTTTTGAACGGAGAGCCCTCCGACGCGTCTGTTGCGTTGGCGTGTTGGATTCTTCGCCGGCTCAGTGTGCATATGGCGTGCTTGTCCAAATCCGGCACCATGATGGTGTACCAGCAGCTTGAAAGGTTGGCGCTGCAGGGGGCGCTTTCGGTGGCGAGCCAGAAGAAGGTCACGGAGTTGTTGGTGTTCAAGCGGGACTCGGTTGTGTTTCCGGATGAGTCTGACGACGAAGACGAAGTTCATTTCATCGATTTGTGCCTGCATTTAGACCCCCAAAGCCAGGATCCTGCGGCAGACGGGGTGGCGGAGCTTGGAGCAAAGCAGAAGCGGGGAATCGAACATGCTAGGGGGAGAGAAGAGAAATGCAGCTTGGGAGTGAAGACGCCGGAAACGGGGGGTGTGCAGGCGAGCTCGGAGTTGGAGCAGCCAAATGTGGAAACGACCAACCCGGAACAGCCAAATGTGGAAAAGACCAACCCGGAAAAGCCAAATGTGGAAAAGACCAACCCGGAACAGCCAAATGTGGAAACGATAAACCCGGAAAAGTCAAATGTGGAAAAGACCAACCCGGAAAAGCCAAATGTGGAAAAGACCAACCCGGAAAAGCCAAATGTGGAAAAGACCAACCCGGAACAGCCAAATGTGGAAAAGACCAACCCGGAACAGCCAACCCCGGAACAAGACGAGGCTCCTGCACTTGATCTCACCAACGCCAAAACCATGGAAATCCAGAAAAGCATCTACCTCACCATCATGTCTTCCATGTCGTCAGACGAAGCCGTGCACAAAATCCTCAAGCTTGTTCGAAAAGAAAACCTCGACTACGAAGTGGTGGTGGACATGATCGTCAAATGCTGTGCGCAGGAAAAGACATATCTGAAGTACTTCGGAGTCATTGGCGAAAAAATGTGCCAGTTGAGCCGCCGTTGGCACCAGGCGTTTGCTTCCGATTTCGCCGACAAGTACCACGCCATCTACCAGTACGAAGGACCCCAATTGCGCAACATCGGCAAGTTCTACGGCCATCTAATGGCAAGTGACGCCCTCGCCATCGCCGACACCTTGAAACACGTGGTGTTGACGGAAAGCTCGACGTCGTCTGCAGGACGCGTGTTCGTCAAGTTCCTTTTTCAGGAGTTGGTGGAGGAGTTGGGCGTGCCCGAGGTCCAGCAGCTCCTCCAGGACCTGCATATACGCCCGGCCATCACCGGCTTGTTTCCCGTGCTTGGCGCCACGCCCCGCGACGCCGACCACCTCATGTTTGCCATCAACTACTTCACGGCCATCGGCTTGGGCGTGCTAACCGAGGAAATGAGACAAGTGTTGGATCACGTGACCGACCGGGGCCGCAAGCGGTCCCGGAGCTCGTCGCCGCTGCGCTCGTGCTCGCGGCTGTACTCGCGGTCGCCGTCCTTCTCGCGGTCGCCGTCGCCCAGCGCAACCAGGTTCTAGGGCGGGGGTCCGCTCCTGCACACAACCCGGATCATCGCATCCGTGGCGCCGGAGATATCGGCCCCACCGGAGGGCGTGGCCCCGCCGCTAGCGGCCGCCAGCGGCGGCCGCAGTGGAACCCCGGCCGCGGCGCCACAGCACCGCGGTCAAAACCGGGGCAGCATCAAAACCGGGGCAGCATCAAAACCGAGGGCAGCAGCCGGCAGCAACCGGCGCGGCACGTGACGCCGGCACAACGCGCCGCGGCCAATGACAGCGCCGCGAATAATCATCGCATTCTCAATTGGCGTGCATGGGTTCTATTTAAGCAACAAAGCACCCGCAACATTTGAAACTTTTTCATACCACTTCCAGAAAACATGCCCGCCAAATTCGAGAAAGGATCCGAGAAAAAAGGTGCCACCCTTTTCAAGACCAGATGTTTGCAATGCCACACCGTTGAGGAGGGCGGCCCACACAAGGTTGGACCAAACTTGCACGGTGTTTTCGGCAGAAAATCCGGACAAGCTGAGGGCTACTCCTACACCGACGCCAACAAGAAGAAGGGTGTTGAATGGAGCGAGCAGACCATGAGCGACTACTTGGAGAACCCAAAGAAGTACATTCCAGGAACCAAGATGGCTTTCGGTGGTTTGAAGAAGGCCAAGGACAGAAACGACTTGGTTACTTACTTGGCCAACGCTACCAAGTAAGCACATATTTAATCATTCTGTATATATAGACAAAATCCCGGAGAATTTAGCAACTGAGCAACTTGCGACTTGGCGAGTTTGCAAATGTAGTTTTTAGGTTTTAAATGGCTTTGGCGTGCAGTCGAAGTCGATGTCGTTGGATGTTGATGAGAGGCAGGTGGCTGGTGTTGTCGCTATTACGACGGATGTGTACTGATGTACTGATGTACTGATGTACTAGTTCTGATGTACTGATGCACTAGTACTGATGTACTGATGTACTGATGCACTAGTACTGATGTACTGATGTACTGATGTACTGATGTACTGATGTACTAGTACTGATGCACTAGTACTGATGCACTGTAGTACAGTGGTACTGTAGTACAGTGGTACTGATGCACTGATGCACTGATGTCGGTTTGACGCCCACTCCGCCTATTGACGGGAAATCTCCCACTCCACGTTCGTGACACTCACCTCCTGGGCCTTGTTGTCATCATAATCATACCATTCAGCATCCTCCAAATCAACTTCAGTAAACACAGTTGGCGAGTCAACTGCTTTGCACGTCCATTGGCCCTCCGGAAAGAATTGGAGGAAATCCACGCCTCTGGCATCGATTTCAAGGATGTTGGCCGTAGAGTTTTCGCCGCTGAGTTTTTCCTTTGTTCTTGTAATCAGCGCCGAATGTTCATGCTTGCAGAAGGAACACCGGAACACGAAACTGGCCTCGCCTTTGGATCCGCTGATGTCGTGCTGCTCAAAACGATTGATGTTGACGTTTTTTGGGTGTGTTTCCCTGCACTTGGTGCACTCGATCTTGAACGTGTACTCGTAGGGACTTTCCGGCGAGTCCAACGGCTCGAGATCTGTGACGTTGGAAAGCTCGGCCTTGATCTTGAGGAAAAACTTGACCATCTTGCTGTCACCGTGCTGTGACTGAGACTTTTATCCCGCGCTGTGTGCAGGCACGAGCTTATATGCAGGCCCATAACAGCCTGCGTCTCTGTCTTTAGCTGGTCCCATAACAGTCTGCGTCTCTGTCTTTAGCTGGGTGCCGTCAAGACCCATTCTGCAAGCTCCAGCCGCCGCGCCTGGGTGGGCGTCTGCCAGCGGCGTTCCCACTGGTCTTTTGTGATTGAACAGGAAGAAATCACGTTTGTATCCTTGCTATCAGCACAGCATTAGCTCGCACTGCCTTGCATCTTTCTTTCACCCGCCCTTATGCTTAGGGATGTTCGGGTCTCTCCTGTCGACCGCTTGCGTTGGTGGTGGCCCCAGCGGGCCTGCATATAGCCTCCCGTGCCTAGTGCGCGAAGCGAAAGCTCTCCGGTCTCTCCGGGTTCATGAGCTTAAACGACATCAAAGTTCCCGTGGAGGTCAATCCGACCGAAGACACAGAATGGAACGACATTCTCCGGGCACACGGAATTATCCCAGAACGCCCGAAATCCCCCACGGAAGAGCTCGAGCAGATGTTGGAAGAAGCCGTCAGAAGCCAGCACGAAAACAGACTCCAGGACAAGACCTTGGAGCAGTTGGAGGAGCTCGAGGGCGAGGAAGACGAGGACTTTCTTGAAGAATACAAAATGCGTCGTTTCCAGCAACTCAAGCAGGTGCAGCAGCGGGCCAAATTCGGAAGCGTGTGTCACGTGACCAAGCCAGAGTATGAGGACGAGGTGACTCTGGCGTCGCAGGAAGCGTTTGTCTTGCTTCACATGACGTTGCAGCTGGCGGTGCAGAGCCGGCTTCTCAGCTCGCTCATGGTGACGTTGGCTGGCAAATTTCCCGAGATCAAGTTTGCCGAAATTCCGGCCAACCGGTGTGTGGAAAATTACCCGGAAAGTAACTGCCCAACGCTCATAATATACCACAAGAAGAACATTGTCAAGCAGTACGTGACATTGACCGAATTGGGCGGTAGCGACTGCAAGATCGCAGATTTGGAGCGGGTTTTGGTCGATATTGAGGCGGTAAAGCTGTCAGACGAGCGGCTTGTGATGAACATGCAGGACGAGGACTTGGAGGAGGTTCACCGTCTTAGATTTGTCAAGAAATCCATTCGGGACGACGATGACGACGATGAAGATTTCTATGAGTAGCCACATGCTCCGATAGCATGAGTAAGGATCCGGGGTAACCTGAGGTATATTTTTTCGAGTGCCAGAGTGTATCGGCAACCATGACCATCAAGTGGGAACTAGACGAACGAAAATAACTCAATAATCAACAGAGGAGTTGAAGAACTGGTTGACAAACTTCTTGATTCGAACCCGAGGTTGTAGTAGGTCACAGTAAAACAGAACTCGACCCATGGATGGAAAAGAAGCCCATTGAAAGAGCAGGAATTACTTCGGATGAGAAGTGCCATAGTTCGAAAACTCAGCGAAAATCCCCGAGGCTGGACTAAGATTAACCGCCTCCACATCCAGGAACAGAATTTGACATTCATCATTTGCTCTGCAACTGTGTCAAAATTCAGATGCAGGCAATGATGTTCAGCCACGGTCACATGATAGTCGCGTGCGGCGGAAATCGTTCCTGTGCCGATAATGCGCGATGTGATCTCAGGTACCCAACCACGGCTGGCCCATTAGATTCGCTTCTCGGCATCGAAGCGAAGATTCTGCAATAAGGAGCTGCAGAGGTCGCTGATTCTGCACACAAGACCGTGTTTGTCCCTTACGTCACCACTTCATCAGTGCCACACGGTGCAGAACAAAACCAAGTCTGGTGAATCATTCGATGGTGTCCAATCTCGGCACAATCCAGCCGTGTTCGCATCTCCAGACGGTGCTCAAATCCAAAGCAAATGGCACCATCAAATCCACATACCAGCAAGCTGTGGCAGTTTCCGTCAGCATCAACCCTAGCATCCAAAAATGCGTGTCTTACACCCAAAGCAAAGACCAGCAGCCGGTGAAAAAGAAAAAATTGAACGAGTATAAATCCCAAGTGCTACGCTGCTCGGAATGCTCGGACCCCAATTTCTATTCGGTCTTCATATGTTTGCAGTGTCCCAATGTGGGATGCTATGCTGAACATGCTGCTGCTCATGCCAGCTCGCAAAATCACATTTTTGCCATAGATTCCCGGAATGGCCTTATTTTTTGTTTCCAATGTATGGATTACAAAAACCATGGGGAGTTGGACGCCATCAGAGTTCTGGCTATCCTAGAAAAGACCGGCCAGTCCCGCCTTGCTCTGCTGGTGCAGGATGAGAAACAGTTTTCGGAATCGGACGAGTTTTATGTCAAACCACTGAGCCTTGGTCTTCTGGGAATCAAGGGAATCATTAACCTCGGGTCCACGTGTTTCATGAGCTGCATCTTGCAGACTTTAATCCATAATCCATTGGTCAAAATGCAGTTTTTCAACAATGATGACCACTTCTTCAATTGCCCGTGTCAGCCGGCATACAGTGCAGGAGATCCCATCGAAAGCTCTCTGGCATGCATCACGTGCTCGGTAGATTTGATTTTCCGGGACTTCTATACCTCGTCGTCTCAAGAAGGGTACGGGATAACCAACTTGCTTAGCACTGCATGGTATAAAAACCAGTCCCTCGCCGGATTCCAAGAACAAGATGCACACGAGTTTTGGCAGTTTTTGTTGAACGAGTTCCACAATGACTATGAGCACATCAACTCCTTGCAGCCGAACGGCAATGAAAATGGCCACTCTGATGGCAACTCAAAAGTGTGTGGGTGCATCATGCACTCGACGTTTCTGGGAGAGCTTGAGAGCTCGGTGGTGTGCTCTTCATGTGACTCTGCTACCAAAACCGTGGACCCATTGATTGATTTGTCGTTGGAGATCATCAACAAGCACAAAAATCCGTCTCTTATCGACTGCCTTGACCAATTCACACGCAGTGAGATTTTGGATGTGGAGTATCAATGCCAGTACTGCCGAAGAACCACCAAGGCGCACAAGAGCTTGCGAATCAAGCAGTTTCCCAAGGTTTTGAGCATCCAACTTAAACGATTCGAGCACAATTTTTCCAACGACAAATCCACAAAGATCGAGGACAAGGTGGGAATCCCGTTTTTCTTGGATCTCTCTAAATATGCATCCGAGCCAGCGAAAGGCGAGGCGCCGAGAACCGAGAAAAAGGTGTATGAATTATTTGCCATGGTCAGCCATTCCGGGCTGGTCAACACGGGCCACTATATTGCGCTCATCAAGAGTGGGTCGGGGCAATGGTTTCGTTTCGACGATAGTGTTGTGTCTTATGTATCTCAAGAGGATGTGAGGAATACCAATGCCTATCTCTTGTTCTATATTGCACACAGCATTTGAATGGATGAAACCGACTTTAGTGCCGGTGAGGGAAATTTTCAGATCCGGAGATGTGGCCGGGTTTTTGGGTGCCTTGATTTGGTAGTTGATTCCCGCTTTTTCCCAATTATTCCATGGAAAAGAATGGAGTAGATTTCTGGTATCAATTCGGGGGTGCGCATGTCCTTTATAGTTGGCGCCAGACATGGCTGCAAAAGATGAAACGCGCGCGCTAGAGCCAAAAATTATAAAAAGCCCAGCTTGCGCCCTTATTCTAGAAAAATCGCACAATTTTCACAAATGATGTTTGACAAGTAGAGTTTCAAGAGGAGACGAAGGCGAAGAAAAGTTCGGAAATCAGATCGTTAAATTGGCGATTCCTCAGTATAGAATGGGATAGAGCTGAAAATTTAGAGCTTGGCGCTGAAAGTGTCCCTGAAAATGTGATCCGAGAGGTTTTTGGAAGGGGCGCTGCAGAAAGAAAAATGGTGGTGAGCAATGGCCCTAGAAATTTGCATCAGGCGCTAGATAATTACGGTGGGAAAAGGCGCTAAAAGGCGCTGGAAATTGATGATGAGATTGTTTAAAAAACAGCAGTGACAACGCTAGAAAATGGCGCCAAAATTCATTGAAGATGGCGTTAAAATTACTGAAAATGGCGTTAAAATTCATTGATGGCGTTAAAATTCACTGAAAATGGCGCTAGAAAATACTGAAAATGGCGCTAGAAAATGGCGGGATCTGCCAGGAAGTTACTGTTTGAATGAAAATTTCTGCAGCCGGAAAGCTGGCGCCTCGGCAATTGAGATTAGAGCTTGTCGCGAGGTAAGAATGGTGGTAGAAATTACTGCCTAGGCAATGGGAATTACTTCTACAGGTATGAAAATGATGCTTTAGTGGTAGTTTACTGCCTCAGCGGTAGCGAAGCTTGCAGTGAAAAAATGGCTTTGGCGGTAAATTTACTGCCTCAGCGGTAGCGAAGCTTGCAGTGAAAAAATGGCTTTGGCGGTAAATTTACTGCCTCAGAGGTAGCGAAGCTTGCGGTGGACAAAATGGCCTTGGCAGTAAATTTACTGCCTCGCGAGTGAACCTGAATGCTCCAGCATTATCATTTTAGCGGCGGGATTCTGCTTATTCCTTCTGGCACTGCCGTGCGAAATTGATTCAGCATTAGAAGCTACTGCCCCGGTACTAAAACTTAGCGTCAGTAATCTCCGCGGCAGGTCTCCGCATTGCCATTATTAACCATCAGTGCAATAATCTAGCGCTAATAATCTAGCGCCTCCTTCGGTGCCTTGCGTTAAACGACAGGGCCCAAGGCGTTACCGCCTGGGGCTAAAATTTACAGCAGAGGCGGGCGCGAATGGAAAGACGCACCGCAAGCAGGAGGCAGTAAGACAGTGCGGTAAGGCGATAGGGCAGAAGGGGTACGGTAAAAAGGCAGAGGGCAGTACCCAGTGAGGCAGTACCCAGTGAGGCAGTACCCAGTGAGGCAGTACCCAGTGAGGCAGTAAGGGTAAGGCAGCAACCCAGTGTGGCAGTAAGGGGTAAGGCAGTAAGGGGTAAGGCAGTAAGGGGTAAGGCAGTAAGGGGTAAGGCAGTAACACAGTGAGGCAGTACCCAGTAAGGCAGTAAGGGCAAGGCAGTAAGGACAAGGCAGTAAGGACAAGGCAGTAAAGCTGACTGCTCATGTCGCGTTTTGCGCCAGGCCACATGCCCCGCAGCACCAAGTCTAACGCTCAAGAGTGACGAGAAATACGTTAATGCCTTGGCGCCAAAAACCAGCGCATACTTACTCGCGACTGCTAATAACTATTTCGCCATCATCTGCTACGCACACCATCGGCAATGCAAACAACTAAACAAGGAAATGAAGAAAAGTTCCACCTTCTCGTTCCAAAGAGGATTAGTTCAATCCAATCCTGAAGCAATCACCGGAGGGAAAATTCAGGAAAGTCCAAATCGTTGGACATTTTGTCCAAGTTACAGAGATTTCCCACGCTTTTTCTTCCAATGACACAGATGTGGCATCATGGGGAGCTTTTACTTGATACAAACAGGCTATATTGACGAAGAAAATATGCTGATTTTCAGCCGAGGAGATTTCCAGAAAAGCCACCCAAAATAGAGAGGATTTCGCCCAATAGAAAAGAGCCGAAAATGACCCAAAGTTGGGCCGAATTGGGCAACATTTTGAACACAGGAAATCCAAGACTCCCGCATGAAGCAGACGCCGAAATGAACAGTTGGGTCGTTTTCTTAGTTTGAGAGGCCGACTTTGCGGGGGTGTGCACCAAAGCGTCCAAATGTCCGGGCCGCTCAAAGGGCATAGAAATGATCGTCGAGTACCCGAAATTGAGTACAACTAGTGACGATTCGTCTAATACCAAAAATCGGATCAATTGAGCAACAAATTGGGAACAAATGGGGCATAGACGAGTCTCATAAATTTTGTGCCAGTCAGAAACTTCAGTGAAATTACCTAATTCAAATCAAAACACCTTTCAGTCAGTAAAGGCACAGGGAAAATGACAGAATAGAGGACTCGGATATACCTTCGCAGAAATTACATCCACAACGGTTACTTTCTTTGACGTCCGGTTTGAGTATTAGGTAAAGGTGGAGATAATCTCAACAGAACAAGTCTTAGGGTTTAATTTCCAGGGAAGCCGTTTTAGAACGAGCTAGTGAATAATGAACAGCTGTGGAGCCATTCAGCTGGACTCAATTAAGCTATTAGTGTTGAAATATGGGAAAGTTGCACGATAAGGCGGTACGTGAGGAAACCATAGATTAATGAAGCTGAACAGAGCAACAGAGCAACAGAGCAACAGAGCAACAGAGCAACAGAGCAACAGAGCAACAGAGCAACAGAGCTGAACAATAGAATAAGAAAACACAGCGAGAAATTGCAGTCATTGACCAAAAATCGTGCTGTTTTTGCGGGGTATATCTATGGTTCACGAAGATTCAGGAGTGGACAGAGTTTGGAGAAACAGGCGCTAAAACGTGGAAGTGCATCTTCTCTAGCGCCTGGCCTTCTGGTTCAGTTTACCATGCAGAAAGCCCAAACACGAGCAAGTACAGACTATCTACAGTACCAGTGCAGATTCGGATCAACAGGAGCAGTACGGCCTGAGTCGTGTGAATTTAGTCAGTTCTTGGAGTCCGTTTCCAAGATTCCTCTGAAAGGCGATTTTTCCTGATATTCCTCTGGTTTAAAATCTGATTAGTCTCTCTCTCTCTCTCTCTCTCTCTCTTGTCACCTCCCCTGAACCTTCCGAATCTAATACTCTAATCCCCAATTCCTGTTCTTCTAATCCCCTATCCTCTTCGCCCTTATTCCCATTCTTGATTTGACTACTGACCTAATGAATTAACCGCAAACTAAGTAAAGAAAATAAAAAATAAGGAAAGATGCTAGCGGCACCAAGAATGAATGCAACAACAGTCGAATAACATGAAAATGCACAAAATAAATGAATAGCAGATAAACAGAATAAATAACAGATAAACAGAATAAATAGCAGATTAACATGGATAGAAATGATACTGGTGAAAAGGAAACAGAAACTGGGAACCGTCAAAATGGAATGCATATTGCAGACTCGCAACACTACATGCACTACTCCGGTCCACCCCAATTCCAGTGAAGCTAATTCTGAGCCACGTGAGTTCCCTGCATTATCCCTATTTTTATGTCCCACCCATATTTTATACTACGGCGATTGGGTGAATACTCGGCGCTATTTCCGGTTAGAGTCTTCCACGCTGGCCTGTAAGCGGGGTGCTGATTCCCAGATGAACAGAACATGAACGAATGAACAGAAAAGGATATTGACTGGAGCCACAGGAGGAAACCGTGGGTGAACAGATGAACAGATGAACAGAATGGATAAAAATATGAACAGGAATAAAATGGATAAAACTATGAACAGGAATAAAATGGATGAACAGATGAATTTTATGGAATGGATGAACAGGAATGAAATGAAAAGATGAATAAGAACAAAATGGATGAAAAGATGAACACGAACAAAATGGATGAAAATATGAACACGAACAAAATGGATGAACAGGAATGAAATTGAATGAAAAGATGAACAGATGAATTTTGAAAAGATACAAATATGAACAGGAATAAAATTGAATGAAAAATGGAATAAGAACAAAAGGGAATGAAATTGAATGAAAAAATGAACAGAATGAAAAGATGAACAGGAACAAAATGAAAAGATGAACAGGAACAAAATGGATGAACAGATGAACAGGAATAAAATGAATGAACAGATGAATTTTATGGAATGAAAAGATGAACAGATGAATTTTATGGAATGAAATGATAAAAATATGAACAGGAACAAAATGGAATAAAAAAATGAACAGAATAAAAAGATGAACAGATGAACAGAAACAAAATGGATGAACAGGAATGAAATGGAATGAAAAAATGAACAGATGAACAGAATAAAAAGATGAACAGATGAACAGATGAACAGAATAAAAAGATGAACAGATGAACAGACAAAAAGTTGAACACGAACAAAATCGATGAAAAAATGACCTGGCAGCCACTGCTCAACAAACAACCCCATTCCTTCGCTCAATCGACTCCCATGAATCAAAGACATAAAAGACCAGAGTCGAAAAGCTATCGAAAAAGCTATATTTATTAGCTACATAAGGCCCTGGTGGGCCGGCTTTCTTTAGCCAAAGGCCCGCTAGACTCGCTAGCCGGGCGTGAATATCACTTGGATATTCCTACATTCTGGCCTTCGTCCCAGAATGGCCGAATCTGGACAGCTCCCAGCTTTTCCATCACTGGGAAAGTGCTGCACCTTCTCCGGACTGGCGGTGGCCGCGTGTGTAGGCGTGGAACTTCTGCATAGATCCACTGATGACCGTCTCCCATCTGGCCTTGTGCTCCCGAATGCCAGTGTACTCCGCCTTGAGTCCCTCCACACTGCGATAAGAATCCTGCTTCAAGTCCATGGCCTTGGCGCGCTGGATGAAGTCCACCTGATCAGCGGTGGAAGCGCACTGGAGCTTCTTGTCGATGTACGCCCTGGTCATCTTATCCTCCTTCTTCCGATGGAGCTTGCGGAACTGGTCGTGGCAGCCGATCTTCAACTTGACGGCCTCCTCATACTGGCTCAAGATGTCGGACATCCTGGTGGTATGGCCGTCTTCCATCTTGCGGATGGCGAGATAGGCACTCTTGACCATGGAGTCGAGCTTCAGCTGCTTCTCCCGGAACTCGGCCAAGTCCTGCTCAATTTCCCCGTGTGTTTCCGCCCCGTTCTTGCTGCGCAGAAACCTATCCGAAGTCTGGACGAACTCGCTAGCCAAACCATCCAACGTCGCCTCAATAAGGTGCAAATAGTTGCGGATCATGTCGAAGCTGCCGAAGTATTCCTGGAACTTGACCTCGCATTTCTTGAGGAACTCGTCCTGTGACGCCACAAAGTCCACCATCTGCGAGACAAGCCGCTTCTTGAACTTCCGGCGCTGGGACCGGTCGCATGCCCTCATGTGGTCTATTGTGATGTTGATGGTGCTGACGAAGTAGTCGATCTCAAACTGGGCCTTCCTAAACTCGCACTCCAAGTTGATGTCGGGGATCCGAAGAATGTCTTCTCCCACGGGCGAAACCCGTTTTAAAATGCCCTTCGCCTCTTTCCTGCTGCTGGAAACCCCGCTTTGAGCCTCGGCAACGCCGCCTTCACACTCCACTTTGGTTTTCACACTGTGGCTGTCGCCGTCACTGTCGCCGGCTCCAAACTGCACTTTACTTATCCGAACCCGAAGCGGAGAACATTTCCGGATCGAGCTCAAAAGACGCCCAACGGTGTCTGGAGTTGGCGAATCCACGCTGGAAACCAGCGCGTTCGACCGCAGTCCGCCGTCCACGTCGCTCCGCCGCTGTTTTTTGATCAGTTCCCAAAGCCGTCCTGCTAGCCTGGACGCCAGCAACTTCTCAAAACTCAGCAGCATGGAGCTATTGGACGAGCGAGGACTGGGCGGGATATCGCCTGCCTCCGCACCGCCGTGGCTCTTTTGGCCAATCCTTCCATGGATCCCTTTCCGGGACTCGAGAGCGTTCACCTTGGACTTAACTTGCGGCCCCGAATCCACGACTTGGGCCTGTTCCTGCTCAGGCGTCACCACCGGTCCTCCGGGCTTCAGCTGAGCGCAATCAGAAACACAAGAAACTGGCAAATCTCCCAAGAACTCACCTCCTGGAGTATGGCACATTTGCGCAATCCGGGGACCCTCCAGGGAAAGCGCAGCTGGAGGATGTCCCGAAAAATGGCCAACACAAGAGGGCGTTCCTGGGAGACTCTTCAGTTTCTGTGCGTTTCGGACTTTGCCAGCAAGCCCTTTGACCGAGTCACGCACCGAGCGGAACAGAAGCCTCTGTCGCTGTTCAGTGGCAACAAGCGTATCCAACGGCTTCGTTCCCTTCTCGGCCTCAGTGTTGGGAGAAGTAAAGCTTAGTTTGGGCCAAGACAGTTTCGGCTTCACCACAGACGAAAACCTCCGCCAGGAATGCGAAAGCTTTGTTTTCGAGGTCTTCAAACCAGCGTTTTCAACAGGCACTATTGGTGGCTCGACCAGAGGTCGGACCGTCAGTATAAAAAGAGAATCAGGCACTTGGGGGACAACAAACTTGGAGGGTCTGGGACAGAAAGCTAGGACTTTTCGCATGAAACGGACTCGAATTCTCTCCCGAGGTCGACTCTCGGGCGGATCCGCTTCGATGGCAATGTCCTTGGCCACTGTCCCAGTCCCGGCATCAAAATCACTTACTTTTTCAGCGACTTTTGGAGTCGGAATCTCGGGCAGCCGAACCAGAACCGTCTCCCGAATTGGAGATTTAGGCAGTTCTGGTTCACATATCGGTGGGACACACATTCCAGAGCGAAGAGACTCTTGGGAATGCTTCAGGGAATCATCATGTGCCACAAAGGCAGGCACATTTTCAGGCACACATTCACACTCGGGCTTAAAACCAGAATCGGGTTTTTTGGCCCTGCGGAAAAACGAAAACAATCTGGAAAAACTAAAGCCAGACTCTTCCTCATCGTCGTCGTCGTCGTCGCCTTCCACGTCTTCGAGGACAGGCTTTTCAATCACGACTTTGGCAAGGACGGGCTTTTCGATTTTCGTGGAACAGGGGGAGCTGGGTCTGGAAACAGAAGGCAAATGAGGGGCAGTGCCAGAGACGCCGGATTGGGTCTTTTGCGAGAAACCGTCTTCCGAGACCTTGGTTTCTGCATCCTGGCGGGCCTTTTTGAGCGCCTCCTCGGCGGCCTTTTCCTCGGCCAATCTCTGGGCAGCAAGCTCGTGGAGCTTGACTTCAGCCTCTCTGATTTTGGCCTCCAGCTCCTTGATTTTGCGCTGCTCGATCTCCTTTTTTTCACGGAGGCGTTTTTGAAGCGCCAAGGCGTTTTGGCGCCTGAACTCGAGCGTCTGCTCGCTGGGACGCTCTTTTCTGCTGATCTCAAGGCGTTTCTTGGTCAACTGCAGAATGGGCGCAGCACGGGTGGGTTTGGGCGAATTTTCGTCCTTTTCCTCCGCCGTTTCGTCCTTTTCGTCCGCCTTTTCGTCCTTGGCCCCTTCTGGAAGCCACGAATTCACACGGTCCTTCACACTCTGAAAGCCCGAAACGAAAACCTGCGGCATGCTTCCAATGGCGCCGGCAGCGGCTTTTTCCGTCTTGGAAAACGTGCCCGGAATGGCCTCGGCCAAATAATCCCTTTTGCAAGGCCGTGGCGCGCCATAACTGTGGATGGGACTGCCGTTCTCGGTGACTTTGTACGAGACAACGGGCTGGGTGAAACCGGGAATGCGTCCATAACCAATGTGCCTGGTGTACCCCGGAGTTTCAAGGCCACGGCTGCGTCTATAGACCGGATCGTCCGCATATCCACGGCGGTCGCCATAGCCACGGATCTCGACTTGAGGAGTCGAAGGAGGCGACTTCTGGAGACGATGGCGTTCTGCCTCCTCCTCCTCTCTCTGGAGAAGAAGTTGCCGGGCCTTGGACAACTTGGTCTGGGACTTCTCGCTCGAATCCTTCTGAAGCTCTTCAATCTGACATCTGAGGTAGAAGTCGGTTGGAACATACTCGGAATTATACCGGGGCTTAGCGGGCTTGTGAACGGTGCGTGTGTTCGATTCTCGCTTGACATACATCGTTTCAAACTCGTACGGATTAATCTTTTTGGGATTATCCGGATAAAAGTCTCCTTCACGGGAGACTCCAGAGGCGGGATCGGGAGTGTTCATTGGTAAACTGCTGATCGGTACTCTGTTGCGGAATTGAGAAGTGCGGATTGCGAGAATATAAAGACGGGTCCACATACACAAATGCGGCTGCGGCGCCACAAAGGGCCTGGCGGCTGCAAAAGGCCGGGGCCGCAAAGAGACGGGACGGAGTGCTGGGCTCAAAAGCACGGTGATGAGCGAAGGCACCCACCACGCCCAAAGCCTTCCATTGCTTTTCGGCTGGGGAATGGCTGCAAAATACTGCAGACAGACCGGAAATACTGCAGACAGACCGGAAATACTGCAGACAGACCGGAAATACTGCAGACGGATAGGGAATCTTGCACACCGGCCGCCCGCCGATTCCGGCCGTCTTTAAGCCACGGATGGGTCGGCTGGCACGGATCTGTTCATGCCTGCGCAAGTTTGGGCTGCCTTTCGGCGTCTCCGTTACCGGCGGCAGAGTGAATATCCGCGCTATGTGCACACCTGCAGAAAAGGCTAATGTTCCCGCTGGCTCTCGCAGAACCGGGACGAAGTATCTTGGACGGATTCGACGGGCTCCTGCAGGCGGTCTCCGTGGGTTCGGCCTCCAAGGCATCGCGGCTGCTTTTCGCAGCCATTGCAGGATGTACGGGTTTTCACGAACAGCGTCCGTCTGAAACCACGCCACGCTTTCGACAAGGGAGTCATGTCCATTTCAAGAGTTTCAGCGGCTAACGGAATTTCCAGCTCGAAAATTCGGCTCACGGGCCCTGACACAAACGGCAAATTGAGCTGGTCCGTAAGATGAGACTAGATGTGTCCCAGGCACGAATGTGCCCCAGGCACGAATGTACCAAGCAATTCACTAAGCGTGTGAATACATGACACGTGCCTCGGACACGTGCCTAGCATCACTGCTGGCTTTGCAGTTTTGGGAGGCTACCGTGCAATTAGCCCAGATTTCCAGTCACCGACAGCCATGGCCAAAACAGACATCTAAAAAGCACGATTCAGCCAAAACGGCGCTCTGATTCGGGCCCTGATTCGGGCCCTGATTCGGGCCCTGATTCGGGCCCTGATTCGGGCCTGCATCGAAATCTATTGCTTTTTCGTGGGCCTAGGTTTGCAGCACTATGGGAATTTAATCAATTTGAATTAGTTCAGTTGGATTTATTTCAATTTTGAGTTTCAATTGGATTTGTTTCAATTGGATTCATTTAATTTGGATTGATTTCAATTTTGAGTTATTTCAATTTTGAGTTATTTCAATTTTGAGTTCCAATTGGATTCATCTCAATTGGATGATTTCAATTTTGAGTTTCAATTTTGAGTTATTTCAGTTGGATTTATTTCAATTGGGTTTGTTTCAATTGGATTTATTTCAATATTGAGTTATTTCAATTTTGAGTTTCAATTTTGAGTTTCAATTGGATTTATTTCAATTTTGAGTTTCAATTGGATGATTTCATTGGATTCACTGATTGACCATACTACAGTACAATCGCGGATGGCCAGCTATCATATGCATATTCATTATCGGTCACTGACCGGGCTTTACAAAGTCGTCTGCTGAAATGTGGGCCTTGTCACACATATTTTTGAACAAGCCATTCTGCCTGTAAAGCGTCCAAGGCGTTCCCTTCTCCACCACCTGCCCATTGTCCATGACCAAAATCCTGTCGTAATTCAAAATCGTCCGCAACCGGTGGGCAATACACAAGATGGTGCTCCGGTTGAACTCTCGGCTGATGGTGGTCTGGATCTTGGCATCGGTCTCGTAGTCAACCGAGGAAGTGGCCTCGTCCAAAATCAAGATCTTGGAGTCCCGAACCAAGGATCTGGCCAATGCAATTAACTGCTTTTCTCCAAGCGAGAAGTTCCCACCGTCGTCGTCCACAATCTGGTCCAAGTGGTATTTGTGGAGCATTTCGTAGTTGTTGCCCTGCAACGCGGTGTTCTTGATCTTGGGCAAAATGTCCAGATCGATGAGCCCGGACCGCCGGATGGCATCCCACAACATCTCGTCGTCGAATTGCTGGAAGGGGTCCAAATTCTTGCGGATGGAGCCGCGAAAAAGGACCGGGTCCTGGGGAATGATGGACAACTTGGATCTCAAGTCGTGCAAGCCCATCTGCGAGATATCGAGCCCATCGATGGTGATGGAGCCGGACTCCAACTCGTTCAACCGGTACAAACCGCCCATAATCGACGATTTACCGGCGCCGGTACGACCACAGATCCCCAACTTCTCTCCCGGATACACTCCGAAGTTCAAGTCCTTCAACACGAGCGGCAAGTCCTCTCTGTATCTCATGGACACGTCGTTGAACTGGATGTAGCCAGCAATGGGCCATTCCTTGGGTGGCTTGGTCTCCGACTTCTGGTAGGCGGCTTCCTGGGGCAAGCCGAACGCGTACGAGTGCAATCTCTCCACGGAGTTCATCTCGTTTTCCACCTGAGTCATGGATCTCACAGTCAACGACAAAAGCCCCACAATCTGGATGACGTAGTTCAACAACAAGCCAGTGGAGGACGCCGAAATGTTGAATTGGTTGGTCACACACAACAACGAGATCAAGAGCGCAAACGTGGCGGCGATGATGTCCAAGTAAACACACAACCATCTCTGGTTGGCGATGGAAAGAAAGTATGCTTCGTTCATGCGGTTCAACAAGTAGTCGTTTTTCTCGATGAACCGCTGCTCGGCCTTGTAGGCCTTGATCACCGCCATTCCACTCAACAGCTCGTTGAAGTTGTTGTACACCACGGACCGCTGCACCGCCTCCAAACGCTTGATTTCCCTGGACGACCCCGAGTACAAACTGGAGAACACGCTAAACATAAACACCAAAAACGGCACGGCAATGAGGAACCACGGCAAGTAGCAGCAGCAGAGAATGATGATCCCGATGATCGTGGCAAAAGGGAAAATGAACAAGCGTGTCTGCTCGCCCAACTCGTTGTCCAAAGAGTCGGTGTCCTTGGTGAATCTGTTGAGTACTCTTCCCAACGGATTGGTGTCCATGTAGCTCATGGGCACGTGCAAAATCTTCTCCACAGCCTTGACGTTCAACATCTTGGCCGAGCGGTTGTTCATGTAACCCAACATGGTGAACTGAATGCCGGTGAAGAAAACTGTCAACACCGCAAACACAACGTACAATGTGATGTACATTTTCTCCAGCACATTGCTGAACTTCTTCTCCATCCAAAACGATAACCAGGTGTTGGTAAACAATTGGCAGAACGTGGAAAGAGCCACAAGCAAAAGGAAAATGGGGGCGGCGAAGATGCCGAAGACTCCCGAGCCCAACTGGATGAATTTCTTGTACACGTCCCACGAAACTGAGTTGACGGAAACGTCTTCGTCCTGTATGGTCTTACCAAACTGCTCGATGGCGTTGGCGGGCTCCCGAGTCACGGCTCTCTGCACCTCGTCGTCACGTGCACGGGGGGTATAGTTGGCTGGCGCACTTCCCGGCAAGAGACAGAGGTTTTTGCCCATGTCGTCATTGGAGATGCTGTGTTTCTCCGACACGTTATCCTCTTCCTGCTGTCTAGTGGCTTCGTCGCTGTGTTGCACCAAGGTTTTGAAGCCGCTGTTTCTCAGCAAAAGCTCGCTGAACGTTCCACAGTCTGCCGAGCCGTCTCCGTTCAAGAACACGATCTTGTCGGCAGTGGAAACCAACGACAACTGGTGCGTGGCCAAAATCCTGGTGTGGTCACGCAACAAGTCGCCAAACAAGCTGTTGATGATGTGCTTGCCCACTCTGGAGTCGACGGCAGAGAGCACATCGTCAAAAAGAAGAATGCTGGCGTCATGGTACACCGCACGGGCCAAGTTGATTCTAGCCTTTTGTCCGCCCGAAAGCGTGACTCCCTTTTCGCCGATTTCCGTCATGTCGCCGTGGCTCAACACCTTCAAGTCGTCTCCCAAGCAGCAGGCCTCGATCACTCTTTGGTATCTAGCTGGCTCAAAGGCGTTTCCAAAAACAATGTTATCACGAACAGTGGCGTTCTGGATCCAGGGTGCCCCGCACAAAAGAAGGTCCGGGCTGACCTGGAATTTGGCAGTAGCTGGATTCTGCAAAGGCATGAAGCCAGCAATAGCGCTGAGGAGCGAAGACTTGCCCAGTCCGATGACTCCGGTAATCACCACAAAGTCGCCTTTGCTGACGGACAAGTTGACGTCGAAAAGGCCTCGGAACATCTTGGATCCGTTCACAAGGCTCTCGGAGGAAAGGTCCAGATCCAGGTTGTATGACGAAACCTCCTTGACGAAAGTGTCTTTCTGGAGGTTGTTCTTGCTTCTTTCGCGGGCCTTCTTGTCGAGCTCCTCCCAGAGCGAGTCCGTAGCAGAGCCGCTGTGGAAGTTGTCCCACACAAAGTCAGCGTGGGCAATGTCGATGACAGGCGCCTTCTCGTCGCCGCTGGCGTTTTTGGCAAACTCAAAGGTCGAGGCCGCCCCGCTGGGAGCCCTGGTGTAGTACAGGTCGTCGGAAACCCGCAACTTCTGCTCAAGAGCATCGTCAAACTCCGAAGCGCCCAAAAAGTCCGTGCATCGGCGGAAACCAATGGTGGCGTCTGCGCCCGTGGCCAAGGCAATGGGCAACAACATGATGGCCTGGGCCAAGATCGAGAACAACGACAACGAGGAAAACACCTGGCCCGCAGCCTTCATGTTTCCCAGCGCCCACATGGTCACAAACGAAACCATGGAGGTCAAGGTGGGCAAGGTCACAGCATAGGCGGTGATGAAGTTCCTCAACACATCGATCTGGAAGATGAACAGCATCTCCCGCTGGCGCACGCGCGTGATGTTCTCCTTGTAGGCATCTTCCCACGCGTAGAACTTGATGACCTTGAGGTTGTTGAGCACCTCTCGCATCAAACTGATGCGCTCGTCGGTGTACTTCACCACCTTTTCTCTCAAGAGGTAGAGCTTGGAGGTCAAAACCACACACACCACCAACGACAAGATGAAAAGACCGATTCCCGCCAACGAGGTCACGCCGATGTTGTGCAACAACAACCCCACCGCAATCGCCACCGGAATCGGGAAGCAGAGCACAAGCGGCTGGAAGCCTATGGCCAAGTCGATGCGCGAGAGATCCGTGCTCATCAAACTGGTGATGCGGCCCGTGGTGAATTTGTGTTTCAGTTTGGCCAGCAACTTGAAACTCTTCAACATCACGTCCTTGGTCAAGATGGACTTGCTGGCCGCGCCCACCACCATGGCGTTGTGGAAGAAGTGGTTCAACAACATTCCGTTGATGAAGATCAAGACCACCGCGCCAATGGTGTAGCCCACGCCGTCCTTGACCGAGTCGGTGATGCCAAAGTAGGAGTACTCCACGTAGTCGATGATGCGGCGCGTGATCAACGGTGCGCACGCCTGGCACGCGAACGACAAGGCCAAAAAGAGACACAGGAGAGAGTACTGCCACTTGAAGGTGAGGAAGAGTGCATATGGGATGGCGTGGCGGGGCCACTGGTAGTGCGCAGCGCCCGGGCCGCCGGCGGCCTGGCGCAGCTTCTTGGCCCGGTCCTTGCGCAAGATCTCCTCCAACCGCTCCCGGAACCGCCGGTGCATGTCCTGCACCGTCAACTCCCGCGGGAGATACCACAAGTCGTTGGGGACCAACGTGCGCTTGTATCCCTTTTTGATGATGGGCCAGAGCCACATGAACACGATCTGGGAGTAGATGGGCGCCAGGAGCCACGGGTACGGCTGTCTTTCTTCGTCGGTGGGAATGGGCGGCACGTCCTTGCCGAACATGAAGCTGAAGCAGCGCTTTTCGTTTTTGAGCTCGGCGGCGCCGGACTCAAGCGCCAGGAGGCGTTCCAGGTGGGCGTGGATCTCCGCCTGCTTTTTGGCCAACTTGTGCTGCGCCATGCGCCGCCGCTTCTCGTGGTTTTGGCGCCTTCTTTCGGCGTGGTCCGACTCCTCGGTGATTTTCTCGGGGAGGATCTTCATGTGGCGGGGCGACCGCCGGACTCCGTCCAACGACAGCTCGTCCAGCTGGTAGTCGACGTATGTGTAAGTTGTGTCGGAGGGAGCGGACGACGCAAGGTACGACTCGCGCTTCTTGCGGTTGTTTTCGATCTGGTTGTACGGCGTGCTTTCGGTGATTTCGTGGCCGTGGCTGTAGCGCTGGAAATACGGGTTCTGTTGGTTCTGGGGCGTGCGGTCTTCTGGGGCTTTCCGCTTGTCTTTTTGGAGCCGCGAGTAGTAGTCGCTGTTGGATGCAGGCATGCTGGGGTTCGGCGAGACGCTCGCTGGGTATGGTTTCGGTGGTAGGAGACGGAATGGGTCTCATATAAAGGGATGGCCTGGGTTTTTTTGCCCATGCGTGGTGCTGCGCGCTGCACATCGCCGGACATCACTATTGCTGCTTTCAGTCATATCACAATAGTGGCGCGCAGCAACGGGCGTCATGGAGCGGGCGCGTCCTGCACCTGACGCAGCCCATATACTGCGAACAGAAATCTCCCTGAGGAGAGCCGCGCTGCGCTGCGCGCTATGCAGAAATCCTCTGCGCCCGTGCTCCCTATGCAGGCAATCTCCGCCACATGCACTCCCCTTGCCTATTCCAATTGTGGGGAACGCCGAGAGGGGACTTGAAGCAACTTTGGGACCTGCTCTAAGCGAGCTCGTCCCCTCATGTCTACTGCTGTGATGCAACTGCTGCATGCACCGTTGTTCTGTTCCCCGTGACCTTCCGGCTCTTTCGGGAAAATCTTTTCCGTGTTTACACAAATTCCGCTGCAAATGGTCTCCTGCCCTCTGCAACATTCCCGTTGTACCTTCAAACGGCCTCCTGTTAGAAAGACATTCTACATCTGGAATGCAGAATCCGATGGAATTTGGCGTGCCAAATGTGCCAAATGCGTGAATCTAAGACCGTGGCGGAATGGCTTTTGTTTTGGCTCCATGGCATTTTTGTCCTGGAAATCTTCAAGACTGTTATTAAATCTTATAAGAATGTTATTAAATCTTCAAGACTGTTATTAAAGCCATCTATATAGAGGGATTGGGGAATGGATTTTTCTGTTTTTCTTTATTCAGTAAGTCTTTTTTACCAATTTTGACAATTTTTTTCTTTTACGATAGCGACTAAGTAATTTTTACTAAAACCAGTTTTCATCTATACTACTACTTTTTACTTTCATTTTTACCTCAACATATTTTGATCAATTTAAACCTTTACATTACCCTTAATATATAAATTTTTATTTGCCCCCAATAGAAATTTTTATCTGCCTCCAATTTAAATCTTTATTTCTCTCTCAATATATAAATCTTTATTTCTCTCTCAATATAAATCTTTATTTGACCCCCAACATAAATCTTTATTTGTCCTTAAATTTAATCCTCCATTTTATATCTATTATATAAGTCTTTATCTGACCCCCACCCAATTTATATTTTTGTCTGGCCCCCAACAGAGTGTATAGATTTAATCTGGCCCCCCAATATAAATTTTCGTGTGGTCATGCCCAATATATATTTTATTTGGGCCCCAACATAAATATCCCATTTTCTTATTAGCAAGCACTTTTTACCAAACTGACCAAAAAGGCAGACTCCTTTTATTAGCAAGTATTTTTAAACTCCGATCAAAAATGTTTTGTGATATTGACTATTAATCATAAAATATGCACAGAGCCACCCTAGTCTTTGCTACTTTACTCAATCTTTCACTAGCATTTCTTTGGGGTAATGAAACCAAAATTTTATTGGGTAGTTGTAACTCACAAGTTCCTTTAAATGTATTTTTTGGTTATAACAGGGGCAACAAAACAGAACAGAGCAAACAAGACGGTTTACAGGCAGTCAACAATTTTAAAAATTGGTTAAACGATTTTTCTGACAGATCTTCTTTCAGCTATAAAACCAATAAAATGTATGGCTACATGTGGGTTGGTAGTATGATTAAAAACTCCGATTTTTCAAATAGCAATGCCTTTAAAGTTATACATGATGAAATAAACACTAGTGGAATGCCACAAATGTTGTATATCGAATATGTAGCTGGGATCCAATGAAGGGGTTTGGTGTCATGTTGACCACTAAAAAGGACAGTTTTGGCGATGCTCAGAAAGCAGTTAAATTGTGGAGCGAAGGTAAGGCGTATAATACTTATCAGGGTTCTAAATATTATAAAGCCAAAGTTGTTTGTTATCTTTCTTATTCGAATAGAAAAAAGATTAAGAATGATGGTGAGGCCGGCGAATGTGATTATTTCTTAGTGAAAAGTGGAGAAAACATTGCTGCGACTGCTGGAGTTAATGGCGAATCTATTCAAGGATACAATCCTAACCTTGATTTTAGCAAATTAAATGCTGGTCAAAAGCATCCTATTAATTGTTTTCGGCCAGCTCTAACTCTAACATCGCAATTCTTAAGGGTTTTCGCCTAACTTAAATCAACTCATAGTCCCTACTTTTTTAGGCTATTTATTACACCTCTCTACACTCCCTACCTCTTGTACACTTATTTTATCTTTCTCTAACATATCTACCTATTCTACACTTATTTTATCTTTCTCTAACATATCTACCCCATTTTAGCACCCTCTAACCTACCCACACTATTTTAGCTTCCTCTAACCCACCCATTTTATAAACCTATACATGGACTATTTGCATTCAAGTCTCCTTCACAACTTTTTCTATCTCTCTTTCTTTTATTGTAATTAAGCCTTTCTTTAACATAGTGTATATGTATTTTGCATCTTTCTCTTCTGTCACTATCATTTTTAGGTGATCAATTGACACCATGTAATTTGGTACGCCTTTGCAATACACTTTTTCTTTTATTTTATTTTCGCTATCTTTGTAGGAATAACCATACATTTTTGGTCCACAGATCACCATCTCAGATATTTTGTTATCAAAACTACCTTCTATTGTATCGTCCAAAGCTCCTAGCTCTGTGTTGCAATTTTTCTTAAACACACCATAATTTATTGACGATTCTCTTATAAAAACACTATCAGTATCGCTATATATTATTTCTAAACCATCAAACTTTTTGCATAAGCAGTATGGCCTATATCTAGAGCCACCTAGTATTGATATACCGTTCTGAGTTGCGTATACAGGTTTGTTTATGGTTTCTATTATCATTTTGTCATAAACTTCTCCATCCAAATTAAAGAATTCTGGCATATTAATTTTTTGGTTGTTGTGCCATAAATTTTCAATATCCGTCTCTAAAAATCTTCCTGCCACCACATCTCTTTTCACTACGTATACTTCTTTCTCTATTGGTTTCTGCACAAATTTTCCATATCCACCACCATTTAGAGCCATTTTTGCTATCATTCTTATAGGACAAGGTTTTTCATCGCATTCGCAAGTCAGGTGATCATCCTTTAATTTATATAATTTGTCTATAAAGGCGTTAAATATATAATCTTTGAGAGGATATTCGACACCCTCTATACACTCTACAGTAAAATTTTGGTCTCTAGCAATTAACAAGTCATAGGTGTGATAAATACCTACATGTTCTTTAAACCAGTCCCACTTCAATCTTCCATCATCACCTCTTCTTGGTACGAAGCTTAAATAGTCTTTAGGCATCAGATCCTGATTATGAGTTAATTTAACTTTGTATATACCATGTAAATCCCAGTTTATTTTATTTACATACTTAGGTTTTCCGTAGCAATGCTTTAATAATTTCATTGCACTAGGATATAACGAAACCACGTCAGCATAAATTATATTCTCTTCATAGACCCCATTTTTAGCTATAACTCTACCTCCATACACAGCTTTGCTTAAGAACGAGTATTCATCAGTTGAAGATACGTACAACTCGACCCTATTAGGGAACAAAGATTGCATTAAATTCATGCTTAATTGCGATAAAGTGAATATATTCTTTGAAATATTTATGCTTAAATTTTCTTTTATCAAGAACCTGAATTTTTCCCAGACCTGCTTCATAGCCAAAACATCTAACTCGCAGTACTCAATAGCTTTCTGCAATATAGACTTATAATTCCTATCTTTTTCGTACTCCAATCCGTATGTAAGAGTGTCGACAATTTGGCTGATTTTAGACCAAAGAATTCTGATGGTAGCTGTCATAAATACAGTGTGAAGAATGGTGATTCTTGTTCTTTTATTGCAGCCAAGTTTTATCCGCTAACTGTAGATGACATAGAAAATATAATTATGATAGGAACAGTTGGTTAGATTGCAATTATCTTCAAGCAGGATACGATTTGTGTGTAAGTGACGGTACCGCATAATATGTGATATTATAATAACGTTGACTAAATGCAAGTTGTCATATTATTGCTAATTATCGGCATTGTAAATTGTTATCAACATGTTCATTTGCATGCTAGAAAAATATTTCCTAAACCCTCTAAGAACTCGGACGACTCTTGCGCAAGTTATAAGGTAATAAAGGGCGATAGTTGTTATTTGATAGCAGCAAATCTTTTAAGACTGTTATAAATCTTTTAAGACTGTTATAAATCTTTTAAGACTGTTATAAATCTTTTAAGACTGTTATAAATCTTTTAAGAATGTTATAAATCTTTTAAGAATGTTATAAATCTTTTAAGAATATTAAATCTCTTTAAACTGTTATAATCTCTTCGTGAGGAATATGGCTGTCCCACTTTTTCCAACCACTCCTGCATATAGCGCCATTTCCTTCAAGATGAACTTGGCGGTTTCCGACGTTTCAAGAGTGTCGGGTCGAATCAGGAGGTCGTTGAGCTAAAATATCTTGTTTCGGCGGTGTTTTGCACTCTGTCCGCGATTCTCGGTTCTGTAGCAAAATGGAAAAAAACCTGAATTCTCAGTTAATTAAGTATTTACTTCAGTGCCCGTGCATTGGTCTGATGGTGGCCTCTACGGCGAAAACCCGGACACCCCACTGGTACGGTCTCGTCCTCTGTCCTGCATATAAGCACCAGTACCAAGGCTCAGTATTTGGCCGGGTGCCGGTGTTATGTGCAGGAACAACCGTGCGAGACCAACATGCAGGATGCGGTGTCCACACGTTCAGTTGCAGTGGGTGGTCCGCCGGTCAAAACACTTGTAAATAGTCAAATTAAATTGTAGCTGTGTTATTGCAGATGGATTGGCTCGTCGACTAGGCATCCCCGTTTCTATACAATCCAACACTCCTCTGGTGGACGCTTGTGCCTCCTGAGCCTATTCTGCCACTCACGTAGAAGGATCGGAAATGCTCAAGTACTTGTAATTCTTCTTCGTGATGTCGTAGCAGTCGTTCAAGGCATCATTATCCACAAACCAGGACACTTTGCCGGCTGCGCCCTCGTTGACGATGGAGCTAGGCAAGCCTTTCTCGGGTCTCTCCATAATGGTTCTCATGATGGGTGCTTTGGTCAAACCCTCGACCACAAAACTGACTCTTTGAGCATGGCAGATGACAGGAATCGACAATGTAATTCTGTTTTCAGGTCCCAGTGGTGCGTTCAGCACTGGCATGCACCAAGCCAAGTCCTCTCTCAATTGTTCACCGTGATTGGGGAAAAGCAGCGCAATGTGACCGTCGGGAGCACAGCCAAGAAGCAAAAGGTTAAACATGGGAAGCTTGACCGAGTCCTTTTTGGCAAAGTTGCCAATGAGGAGTTTTTCATAGCTGTCGGCACATTCTTGCGGATCTTCAATCAACAGCTCATCTATGTGGTAAACATTGGGCTTCTTCTCCAGTTTGATCAAGTCAAAGATTTCACGCTTGGCTGTGCCATAGTTCGAGTCAGGACTGTCAAACGGCACCAAACGCTCATCCGTGAAGTAGATATCCCACTTATCCCATTCAATAGCATCCTCTCTGGGCAACAAACCCTGATGCAAGATCTTTATAAGGGAACCACCACTGATGGCGATCTTAAAGCGCAATTCCAGTCTCTTCTTCAATTTCGGATTCCGCCGAGAGTTGACGGCGGCGTTGTTATCCAAACCACCACTGCTGTTGCTTCGGGTGTGGCCCACAGCTGATCCAGAACTCTGAGCCAGAATTGAGCTCAGCGAAGGATAATCCAATATGGCGGGCCGAGACTGTTTTATTTGCTGAATCTCCTCTTTATCCAAGGTATTGTAGAGGGTGCTGTTCTGCGCCGTTATTATGAGATCGGCCACGGCATCAGCCACACCATCAAATTTGGGGAACGAGTATATCAACGGCACGTTGGTGGTCATGGCAAGTCTTGGGGAGTTGAGGGGCGGGAGTTTCGGATGGTCACAATTCGCAGGGCCTCAATATGTTAGACACCTGTTTGATGCTGGCGTGAACGAGTATCTGTAGTGGGAATAGCAATGGTTAGCAAAGTTGATCAATTCGATATGATTGACGTTTGTTGGAACAAAAGTGTGTATCAACAAAACCAGTCAAGTCACGCGGAAAAAGAGCAAAGTCGGCCACTCCTCAGTCACATGCGTCACAGCACGTGCGGTGCTGGCGCCCATGCAGGACGCCACCTGTTCTCGCACCCCACAGTCTCATCCCTCAGTCTTATCCCCATGTCGTTTTCTGCTGTGTTAGAGCTTCTAGGAAACTTCCTCAAGCATCACCACGTGCAGGTATCCACCACGGAATCGGGTCACTCTGCGCTATGGCACAACAACGCAACCAAAATTTCAGTGACCGCCATTAGCGACCACCAGTTTCTTATCAGCATCATCCGGGGCTCTCAAGTCTCATCGGCAGTGTATAATTACACAAAGAGTGACGACGCGGAGTTTGGAAAGTTCATGTTCAGCAGTCTCTCGGAAGGACTTTCCTTACTCTCGCCCAGTCCGGTGAATGAACTCAAAGTACCAGGACAAAGTGAATCGGGACGGAAACTGGAACCCACACCAGTCGAGACTAGCAGGGGTCTTGACCCGAATCCTGACGAGTCGAAGCCCTCACAATATAAAGAATCACATCCAGAAGGAGCTCCCCAAAAACCCCTGGATATGCCCGGATTTGACGACGAGTACCAGCTCAAATCTCGCAATGTGCGTTCCTCTGGCGCCCCATTCTCCATAGGAGATGGCGACTTGTATCCCGCAGGAACTGGACCACATCCACAGCTTAAGCCGTACAATGATCCACTCGCTGCGCCGGGAAGCGGCATGATACCGGCCCCAAACCATCCCATGTTTGGACAAGGGAGTAGCGGGAACACCTCTCGTTTAGGCGTTCCTCCTGGTGCCAGATTTGATGATCCGTATGGCGATGACAATTTGGACGACATGGGTATGGGGTTGCCTGGAAACCTCCGGTCCCCATTTGGTGGATCTCGACCGGGACCTGAATTTGGAGGCCCGAGATTCGGAGGGTCCGGATTTGGTCCACATTTCGGTTGAGCCGTTAAATAGAGAAAACATAAAGCTCATGAATGGATCGTAGCGTGGTGGCATCACTCAATATCAGCTTCTGCCAACGCCTATATCACTCTGTCGAAGTACTCGTTGTCCACATACAGTCCCTTCATGGCCAAGCGAACGTTTCTGGAAAAGGCCTGTGGATTTTTGACCAAGGTGTTGGCCGCATCTTTATTTAGCGGGTCGCTGGGGTTGAGCTCCAAAAAGAGAAAATTGAGCCCAAGAAGAACGGAGTTGAGCGAAAGAACCGGCGACCAGTCCTCTCTCAAGATGTTGAGACACACGTTGCCGTCGAGGTCGATGTTAGGGTGGTATATTTTTTGCACACACTTAATCTTGGGCGGATCGATGGGAAAGTTGTCGGAAATGTCCACAGTGAAGCGGAAAACACCAGAATGGTAGTGGCCTTCCACGGGAGAAATCTCGATGAGGAAGTTGAAAAGATTCCCGGGGTCGGGGAACTGAATCCGGACCGACGGCGGCAACTCCAACTCCGTGATGTCTTTCTGAAGCCGAATTTGTGCTGCAGACACTTTGTTGTGGATGTGGGTGGGACCGGAGGACTCCTTTGCTGCCTTCTCCTCCTGCTTCTGTTTTTGAAGCTGTCTAATTTTGAGCATCTGGCTAGTCTGCTTTCGAGGGCCAGTATGACGGATGATCTCGCGCTTGGGTGCGCGGATGTACTGGTTTCAGACAGACAACAGAGCTAGAGCATCAATGGCTCTAGAGAAGGACGGGTATAGCACTGCAGATAGGTCACGCCAAGACCCGAGCTTGTAGGTAATTCTGGACTTTTTCTATGCTCTGGTTTTTGAGCAGGCTCACTTTTTCTGGGTTCAAATGCGGTACCAATAGCATATAGGGCAGAAGCACCTCACACTCCACAGCCACAAGCCACCGAAGATCCTCCAAAGCATCTTCCTCCGCAAGAAAAGGTGGCCCGTTATCACAGCTGCATGGACCACGTGAATTTGGAACGAGCGCCCCAAGAGCAAGTTCGGAGTCCTGATAAAGCTTGAGCCCAAAACGTTCAGGCGGTTGGAGTAGTTTGCCGTATAGAGTCCACAAACTGACATCACCCAACAGCGCCCGGCAAGCATCCCTCAACAACAGCACAACCGACTCTTTTTCGAAGCAGCACCCACTCATTTGCGCCATCTGCACCATCCACGCAAATGTATAACAGGCGCAGTAGTTGGCAAAATGGAGAGTCATGGAACGCATGGTCAGCCGTAAAGTGGCCAAGAAGACGGCTTCGTCAAAGTGGGAAAAGACCGTTAGCACGGAAAGTCGCCGGATCCAGTGCCACAACATAGGGCTTTTGTTGATGCGGTCCAACCGCGACGTGGCCAACGCCATCATGAACTTGAAATCACATTCAACAATGGATTTTGATGGCGATGCTAGGAAATCGCTCGCCCCCGGCCTTCTGGCTTGGAGCTCCACCACCACCTTCTCGTGGATTGTCCACACACTGGAATATTCGTTTGTAGTCAAAAGCACCGAGAGAGTGGCTAGGTAGCACGAGAACAACTCCGTGGGAGCCATGGCCTGGGCCCGGAACGAGCGAAACCTCCCCAAAGACTGCAACCCCGCTGCTCCTTCTCCGCAACCGTCAACCGGCTCGGATTTTGGCTTTTCTCGGAAATAAGAATGCCCTTCTTTGAAGAGCCTGAGGTAGTGGCTCTTCAGGAGCCCTATTTCACACGTGTCGTTCTGGGTGTCGTCCTGTACAACAATGCCTTCCGCTTGTGGGATGACTTGGATAATCTGATTAGAGCATGGGGATTGGCTGACGATCTGAAGGAGTTGTGTGGTGAGTGGGAAAGCCATGGAGTGCACGCGTTCCGAAGAAGTGAGGTGCGGATTCGCGATCCCGGCTGCAATGGGCTTTCTGAGGCGTCAGGAATACATGGGGAGTTTCCGCACCCTGACCCACACTGTTGGGGTTGTTTCAGCCATGAGAAGCCGCTTGTCCATGGCACCCAGTCTGCAGGATGGAGTCCTGCATTTTGGAAATAATCTGTGGCTGGTCTTTTGAGCTAGTTTCCGACAATCGGCTGGCTTTCTAAGAGTGGATTCCAAATATGCTCTTGTGATCTGAAGTCCCAGGGTTGTTGGGAACGCCGCTTCCTTTTCCTGTTTTGGCTCCTCCTGAATTCAGTTCCTGGCATCCGGGAGTATGGAATTTTTTCTACGTTTTTTCTCGGGCAGCCCCTGAATACCGTTCCTGCGGACACCCCTTCAAATGCGGATATTTGCAGCCAGGACCAGGGTATATAAGCCCTTTCGCGCCCCCAAAAATTACATCCAACTCCAAAAAAAGCAGACAATTCTGGAAAGCTGCAAAAGCCCAGGGAATTCATCCACCCTCCGACTTCTCCGACTGGTCGACACGACATTTCTCGCGCGCCTGCACACACCCCCAACCACTTCACGTCTCATCTCCACACATCGGCGTCATGACTCCCGCCCGCGACTTTCTTCCGCACGATGACCTCAGCGAAGCGCTATATATCAACCGGAAGCTTGAAACCGAGTTTGGCAGCAGCCTGCGGCACGCCGACGAAGCTGCGTCCCAAGACCATCATCAGAGCATCGTGCCCAGCCTGCAGGACCCCCAAAGAGCAGCCCCCTCTGCCACGCGCCATCAAAACTGGAAACTACGCAAGGTGTTGGCCGGTGCACACCTGGGATGGGTCCGGAGCTTGTGCGTGGATCCTGTGACCAACGAATGGTTCGTGTCCGGGCTGTCGGATGCGCTCATCAAAGTGTGGGATCTTGCGACCAGCCAGCTCAAGGCTACGTTACCCGGCCACATCATGGGCGTCCGCTCATTGGCCATTTCACAGAGAAACCCGTATCTTTTTTCTGGTTCTGAAGACAAGACGCTTCGATGCTGGGACTTGGAGCGCACCAACGCCGCCGCCGGCTGCCAGATACGCGACTATCACGGCCACGTGGGCGGAGTGTATGCTCTTGCGCTTCACCCGGAGCTTGATTTGCTCTTCAGTGGTGGAAGAGATTCTGCTATTCGTGTGTGGGATATCCGGAGCAAGGCCCAGGCAATGGTGCTTACCGGCCACACCAACGACGTGACAAGCTTGGCTGCACAAACTGGCGATCCACAAATATGCTCTTCCTCCATGGATGGCACCGTTAGGCTCTGGGATGTGCGTATGCAGCGGTGTCACTTGACTCTCACGCAACACTCGAAAAGTGTGCGGCTGATGCAGCTCCATCCGACAGAATCCACGTTGGTTTCCGCAGATTCTACCGGCAGCATCAAGCAGTGGGTGCTTCCACAGGGAGCGCTTTTGAACGCGTTTGGAAACGAGTCCTTGGACCCGAACTATGACGCTAACATCATCAACACGCTCGCCATCAACCCGGCCACCAACGAGTTGTTTGCCGGATTCGACGATGGCCGAATGCAGTTCTACGACTATGAAACGGCGCAGCTCCTTCAAAAAACGAAAACTGCTGCTTCCGAAGGCACTGCTAGTGCCAAGATCTACGCGTCTACGTTTGACTGTCTGGGAATGCGGCTTATCACGGCTGAAAATGACAAGAGCATCAAGATCTGGGGCAATGAATAGTTTCAAGGGCATCAAGATCTGGGGCAATGAATAATTTCAAGGGCGTCAAGATCTGGGGCAATGAATAGTTTCCAGAGCATCCGAATGTGCTGGAGGCCAAGTCTAGAAACGTTCCCCGCAAAGCTGCATCCGCCTGGTCAGATCCACGACAACGAGCAATGCTTGAAGAATACTTGCGATTCTACCACAGACTGAATAACTATTATTTATATTCAGTCACCACCCAAATCTCAACTGGTTGGCGGTGAACGATGGAGGCGTCCAGTGCAAGCGGTCGAATTCGAGTTCGTGTTTTTTCTTCTCCTTGATTTTCTTGATCATCTTGTCATACAAAGCCATGATCTGATCCGTGATAACAATGATGTGCTGCCCCCGATAGTATTTGATGATTTGGAGCGTCGACAAGGTATGTAGCACATCGGTGGTGGTCATGTATAGGCTGTTGGAAATCTCCTCGATGGTGATCTCCGAAGGCCCACTGGCACTGCGAGGCGGTGGCGGCAGCAAGTCCAGATTCTCCTTGTCTTCATGAAACATGTTGTTTTTCTTCCACAAGTGTGGGTTGGCGCGTTCCACCAAAAGCTTAACCAACACATCGGTCCAGTACGCTCGATAGGAAAGAAGCCCCAAGTCGGAAAGCGGTTTTTCCGGCGACCCGTTCTTTTTCTCGATGCGTGAAAGCATGTACGAGAATTGGATGAGTATCTTCCCGTACCCCATTTTTTGGTAGCACGGAAGCGTCATGATACACGCCACATTATACCCGTCTGCAGACTCCTTCTCCTTGGAAAAATACCCCACCACGTGATGTCCCTGTTCCAGGCGCTTGGTCATGATGTAAAACAAAAACGGATCCACATCATAATACAAGGTCTTGTGATCCAAAAAGAGCTTCGAGAGCAAGCACAAGTTGCGGCACCACGTGCGCTGCTTGCGCCCGTCAATTTCCCAAAAACTGACCTTGTCGTCACGATATATCTCGTTTCCGGGCGGGTGTTTCATGGAGCACTTGGCCCGGTGCCGCTCAAACTGCTTGCGGGACGAAAAATACGCAAGCGTGAAGTCACACACATAGATCTCGTCTTCTTCGGTGAGTTCGATGGGGTACGGCGAGAAGTACCACGGCTCGATGATGTACTGGCCCAAGATCACCAGCGACAAGTTCCTGACCCGTGCCACCTCCGAGTGGTTTTGGATCATGGATCCGCTGGTCCGGAGTTTTTTGATTTCGTCTTCTCGGGAGACTTCTTCGCCGGGCCGCTTGAGGCCCTGTACATTGAGGTTGTCGAGGTCCATCTCGTCGCCAGGCGTCGATTCCAACGGCGTTCCTGGGCCCACTTTGCCATTTCCATGGGCAGCTTGCGGGCGCAGCTTCAGCGGCTGTTTCAGCGGCTGTTTTGAAACCAGTTTCAGTTTCAGCTTGCTAGATTTCTTCTCCTCGGGTGTCTCTTGGGGAAATATCAACTGCCGGCTGAAATCGATCCGATCGCCGGCGATCCACTCATCTAAACGCTTGTTGTACTCGTCATAATGGACATAGAAGCGCTTTTGCCCTTTTTTCATGTGTTCTTGCAAAATCTCCGCCAACCGGTGTTTGTCTTCTTTGAAGACGTACACTTTGCACCCGGGGACAATGTCTTCCACGCTAAAGCCCTGCTTGACGTTCTGCGCATCGTCCACGTTTATGGTGTCGCTGCTGGCGATTCGGAGCGGTGTTTTGGAGTCTATGACGTCAGAGGTCATGCTGAGTCGGATGTTGTTGGTGTGTTGATGATCGCACGGGTGCGCCTATGTGCAGGTCCACCCACTAGATGCCTGGACATGCCGTTGATACAGGCCGGAGATGGGCTGAGCCGACAGCCTTCGGAAAGCGGGATGGATGCTGATTCCTACGTGTGACTACTGATTCCTACATGTGACTACTTCGTCGAATAGAAGCCTATGGTCACAGACGCCTGGCTTGATGTGGTAGGCAACTTTTCTGATTCGCAGCTGGTACGGCCATGCTGTGAGGCGTGCTGCATTGGTGCCGACCACGTGGCTAAGCTGTACTCCATGGGATTACCAGAGCCTTGTGTGCAGTACAGAACTGTCCTTTCATCTCATCTGCAACGCCCATACAGTATTCTGCATACTGCCTTGAGACGGTGCTATATGCACTCCCACACTACCTCACGGTGGTGGCCTAGCCAGGCCACCGAGCCGCTCTCCCCGGCTGCACTTGTTGCCGGTTGAAAGGTACTGCACATAGAGCCCGGATTTGGGGCAGGGCACGTGACCGCCCTCGGAGCTGACTCCTGCCAGCACATTTGGGGAATTGGAATGCTAGAGGTTGGACAGTTGGGATTACCGGATACAGCAATTAGGTTGTTAGTCCTATGCAGGCTACGCTCGTGTTTATTAGCAGACCCAGGTGGGTGGCTATATACAGTACCTTCAAGAGACTTAGTCAGTCTAAAGCAAAGCACCCAATGCTTTGGCAGTGGAAAAAGCGTACAGCAAACGAGCAAAGTTAAGCGGGAAAAAAAACTACATCTTGTGTAGAATACACTTCTCAATGGACAAAATTGTGCATTAGTCGGAGTATATTGAAATCACCCATCGCTAAGCCATTCTTCGGATCTGGATGTGCATCCAATCACGGTTTGCACCCAATTCATTGCTTCATTGAAGGCGCTGCCCATAAAGACTAATCCATGGTTTATGGCTTGCTGGAAAATCACAACATACAGACAAAAGCTCCCACAATGACACTCACAAATGTGGGTTTCCACACATAGGCTTCATCTTGGTACAGCACAGTGTGTGAAGTCCCAGTTGCCGCCAGAACAGAGGCCTTGGAAGTGGTCAGAGTCACAAAGATTGTCAATTGAACGTCACTCTCACTTGCTCTTTCCGAAACCTGGGCATCTTTATTGGTCTGGCTTTTATCCGAAGTTCCAGATAATGTTTGAATCTGTCCATTGTGAGATTTTTCAATTTTCTTCCCAGCCATATTCTGATTTCCACTCGAGTTATTCTGATTTCCACTCGAGTTATTCTGATTTCCACTCGAGTTATTCTCATTTCCACTCGAGTTATCCTCACTTCCACTCTTGGAGTTTTGAGGCTTTGCATTCGCAGGAGCCTTGGTTTCACTACCCTCGTCATCCGGGTTCAACCTCTGGAACTGCTCATTGATTTGGTCAATCCTCTTGCCAGTCGGAGAAATGGCCTCAAGATTCAAAGCTCTTCCAAACCTCTCACCCTCATGAACCATCAAGTCGTATTTTTTACCGGCAATCATCTTGACTGGAAAAGAATGTTCTTTTTGGTCCTTATCCAAGAAAACCTGCTCGCAAGTGGTGCAGTTTTTAGAGCATCCCACAATGATCCGGGCCACACATTCGCAGTCCACATGAAAGATGTAGGTTCCGTTTTCACTGGGCGTAAATGTTCCTCCGACTTCGTTCACCACGTTTTTGGGGGCATCGTTAGAGGCTGCGGGGATGACAGCAGTGGAAGGTTTGCTCATGGAAACAAACGTAGTCGAACTCCTGTTGGTGGTGGCATGGAAGTTCTGTGCAGGGGCAACACTGCTGGGAGTGGAGTTGTTGGAGCTGCCACTAATTCTGGATGGCGTGAAAGCATAGGAACTGGTACTTTCAGATGCCATGGAAATCTGGGAACTGGTACTTTCAGGTGCGGTGGAAATCTGGGAGCTGGTACTTCCAGGTGCGGTGGAAATCCGAGTGCTGACAGTAGAAGCAGCAGAAATCTGAGTGCTGAAAGTAGAAGCGGCAGAAATCTGAATGCTGAAAGTAGAAGCAGCAGAAACCTGGGAACTGTGACCTTCAGATGCCATGGAAATCTTGGAACTGAAACTTCCAGGAGCAGCGGAAATCTGCGAACTGAGGCTTTCAGAAGCAGTAGAAACACGAGTGCTGAAACTGTCTTGTGTACTGGCGAATCCCAGTTTGGTAGCTGAAGCGGACCCGGCGAGCTCACTCGCCAAGGAAGAGCCAATTGGACCATGGGATGTGACGAGAATAGATGACGCTAAGACCGAAGAGTTGGCAAAGACAAAAGAACTCATTGGCGCAATTGTCTCTCTGGTCAAAGCAGACAATGAAGTAACGTAAGAGCTTGAAGAAACTGTGGACTGTTCTGTCGAAGTAGAGGCTTCAAAAGTTGATAAACTGTAAGCTTCGTGTGCTGTAACCGAGGCAGGGGTTGCAGAGCTGCCAAAATCAGACAAGTTCCTGGAACTAGCTTCAAAACTACCGTCAACGAAGCCAAAACTAGATCCATAAACACCAGAAGAAGTAGCGGCTAAAGACGGCCTCTCAAAGCCAGTCATCGAGGAGTTGAAAGGCTTGCTAGAGTTTGATTCTGCCGATGAAATCGTAGGCTTGCTGTACGCAGATACAGACAAATCATGAGCAAGAGACTCGCTGTAAGAGGTAGTATGGGTGGCGGCGTCAGGTTGGCCTGAATATGATTGACTGTAAGCAGAAGTCTTCTCATTTTGGTCCAGAGAAGTCGAGTTTTTCTGGAAAGGGTATGCAGAAGAAAAGCTTGTTCCAGACACTGTATCACTTGGGCTGAAGCTTGCGCTGGACACAACAGTGGGAGAATATTCATAACTGCTTGGTTGAGTTGTGACTTCAGAAATAGAAGATCCAGACAGGGTGGAATAGTGGTCAGATTCATCAGTAGAGGCCATGCCAGACTGTTCACTCACAGAAGATGAGGAGAATTTAGAAGCAGCAATGGCTGATGAAAGCAAATCTGGTTGATAAACAGCTGGAGAGTGCACAGGTGGAACTTCTGGCTGATAAACGGCCGGGGAATGCACAGGTGGAACTTCTGGTTGATAAACAGCTGGAGAATGCACAGGTGGAACTTCTGGCTGATAAACAGCTGGAGAGTGCACAGGTGGAACTTCTGGCTGATAAACAGCTGGAGAGTGCACAGGTGGAACTTCTGGCTGATAAACGGCTGGGGAATGCACAGGTGGAACTTCTGGCTGATAAACAGCTGGAGAATGCACAGGTGGAACTTCTGGCTGATAAACAGTTTCATCGATTGGCTCGTTTAGTTGGGCTTGGTTGTCAGGCTGGTCATTTGGTTTGATATCTTGCTCAACTGGTTCAGTAACTTGATCAGCTGGTTCAATAACTTGATCAATTGGTTGAATTGGTTGAACAATTGGTTGAACAATTGGTTGATCAGCTGGTTCAATAACTTGATCAATTGGTTGAACAATTGGTTGATCAATTGGTTGAATTGGTTGAATTGGTTGAACAATTGGTTGATCAACTGGTTTAATAACTTGATCAACTGGTTCAATAACTTGATCAATTGGTTGAATTGGTTGAACAATTGGTTGAACAATTGGTTGATCAACTGGTTTAATAACTTGATCAATTGGTTCAATAACTTGATCAATTGGTTGATCAATTGGTTCAATAACTTGATCAACTGGTTGAATTGGTTGAACAGTTGGTTCAATAACTTGATCAACTGGTGGAATTGGTTGATCAACTGGTTCAATAACTTGATCAACCGGTTGAATTGGTTGAATTGGCACGTCAACTTGTGGGATGGGCTGTTCTTGGTTAATGTCTTGAATAGCTGGCTGATCTGGCAGAATTAGCTGATTTGGCAGGACTGATTGGACTTGTTCGGCACTTGATTGAAATTGTTGATCCACTTGTTGAATTGGCGGGAAGTTTTGAACCGGCTGAGCCAGCAGACTCTGAGCTCCATCTTCTGGTTCCGCAGAGACTTGTGCCTGCTGATATTCAATCTGCTGAGCCTGATTGTCAATTGGCTGGCCATTTTGTTGAGACAACTGATCATTTTGGGGAACTGATTGATCTAATTCTTGAGATTGTTGATCATTTGGCACCAATTGGTCGAGCGGTTTTTCCGGTTCTTCGTTTTGTTGAGCTGGCTGATTAATTTGTTGGAGCGGTGCATTGCTCGATCCAACTTGCTGAGCTGGCTGCATATCAGGGGAACTTGAAACGCTAAGAGATTCTGAGCCATCTGCATTTTGACCGGGGGCGGCAAGATTGTCTGGAACATTTAATGCACTGGGTTCCACTACCTCCGGATTGGTTTGAACATTTAATGCACTGGATCCCACTACTTCCGGATTGGTTTGAACATTTAATGCACTGGATGCCACTACTTCCGGATTGGTTTGAACATTTAATGCACTGGATTCCACTAATTCCGGATTGGTTTGAACATTTGGAACCGCTTGCACTTCAGGATTCGGCTGGATGTCAGGTGACAATTGAACAATGGGATTGGGCTGGACATTTGGACTCACTTGAATATCAGGACTTGACTGCACACTAGGAAGCAATTGGTCTTCGGGATTAGTTGAGATCACCTGCACTTCAGGGTGAATCTGAATTTCCGGCGACGCTTGAGCAGAGGGATTCAATTCATTAGAGTCGAGCTGAAATTCAGGATGTGACTGGATTTCCTGGTTCGACAGCGCATCCGGACTCACATGAACAAGATACGGAACGGAATTTTCCGAAACCGCTTGGCCTAATGGGTTAAGTTCATTAGATGATACACCATTAAGAACAGGTGTTCCGTGGCCATTGCTGGTTTGAAGCCATTCCTCTTGACTAGGTCCCACATTGAATTGCGACTCGACATCGGCAGCTTGGGCCAGCAATGCCTGCGCTAAAACGACTAAAAAAGCCAGCGAAAACTTCATTAGGTATTGGGGTGAACTGGGAAGAAGGGACAAAGCGGGATTTAAATAGTTTGCCAGAGACACCCTCAAGAACAGAAACAATCCACGACAAGCTGTATGAACAGAAACAATCCACGACCAGCTGTATGAACAGAAACAATCCACAACCAGCTGTATGAATCGAATGAAGCACGTTTTTAGCCATTGATAGTAACTGCATGATCCATTATGAAACACGTTTTTTGCCAGTAACTATGAGTTATTGATTCTTTGAAGCAATGTTGACAGCAGTCGCCAGAGATTTCTCCATTGTTTCCTGCACTTGTTGCATACTGACAGAGCTAAATCCCGGCAACTTTTGGCGGAGTGACACACAGCGTGTGACATCTCGGCATGTGAAAGAAAACGTGCCTCTGGTGCCATTGCGATGCCGGGTATAGTTGCATCTTGACATGCGTAACAATGGAGATGAGTATCACGTAGAACTGCACAAGTGTCGGAACCAGATCTGGGTAAAAAGTGTCGGCTTTTTGACAAGCGGTGTGCAAAGCAGCACTGCAGGTTCATTTGGCAAGCTGCATTCGAGAAAAACACCATGAAATTCCGGCCAAAAGTATGGCGACCAATAAGATTGTCACGTTATCCCCATTGTTCCAAATTTAACCTCAATGCGGCGACTGTCCACCCCAGCTTTCTTGGGGCCACTGGCTCCTTCCGAATTCACACAGTAGCTTTCATTTAGCGTTTTATAAACTCTTGTTCACAGTATCAAGCACTTTCTGATGGATGGTGGAGATTATTTGTAGGCACGAAGGTCCGATGCAGTCGAAGTCTTCCAAATTCCCATCTCCCAAATCCCATCTCCCAAATCCCATCTCCCAATTCTCATCTCCCAAATCTTGCAAATTTTCTTGGATTTGTTGGTATCTGAAAATCTATTCCAGTCGAAGAAGGAGAAAGTCACCCTCTTATATAGTTTCGCGCGGCGGGGTATGCGCTCTGATTTTGCAGCCACATAATTAAGGGATGAATTTCGCTTACTAATTGTTCCCAAATTTACAGCTTTTTTCAGCCAGTCCTTTTACAACCGGTATTACAGCCAGTCCTCAACCGGTATTACAGCCAGTCCTCAACCGGTATAACAGCCACCATTTTACAATCAGTCCTTTTCAACCACAGTTTCAATCCCCATTCACTTGAAACATCATCATTCAGCTCAAAACATCGTTTCATCTAATTGCCACCTATTCCTTCAGTACTTCATCATTTGTCTCATCCCTTGTCAAAACCACTTATTCAAAACCACACATTCAAAACACATTTTCAAGGCAATTATAATTGGCCCCTATCAATCTGCTATCAAAAGGACACATTGGAACGCATCATCGAAACTGACGATTATTCATAAAATATGATCTCATCATAAACTTCCGAGCCTATAATGCCACCTTCAGTCTGCCAAAAACACCGATCCTGGATTCGAATCACTGGTTTCTCCACTTGGCCAACAGGGAATTATCTTGCACGAGCAGCGGAGCCACCACCAAGTATCCGATATTGCTAGTCCGGAAATCCATTATGAATTTGAACAAACGGAACTTCATATCTGTGACAGCATTTTCCCTTTCGATGATCGAGCCAGTGCTCAATACATCAACCATTGCAGGAAGGTCCCAAATCAAGTTTCGCTCAAGACACGCCAAAACACACTCCTGTGTGCTCAAATCCCAAATGTTTCCGTCGCCGTTGAGTCCGCTCAAAAAATAGTTGTCCACACACAAGTAATTGAAATAGTGCTGAAGCCGATTTCGAAGCACACTCTCAGGATAAAAGGAGCTGGGAATGTATTTCGATTTGAGCCGGAGACTCGTGCAGAGAAGTGACACATGGGCCGAGGGGACGCTGTATGCAGTCTGGAGAGCATAGTCGGCGGCGGGCATTTGCAAGGCCAACGCAGACAAGCGCTCGATGTGCTTTTTGGGCCAGATTCGTGGAAGAAGCGACGGAAGCACACACGTGGACGGAGTGATTTCCGGAAACGCATAACAGAGAATAGGCGTCATCTCCATGAATATGGTGAAGAGCACAGCAAACCCAGGGATTTTAATGAAGTCTCCAGGAGTCCGCCGGAGCAACTGGTATGTTTCCCGGGTGATGCCAAAAAGTCCAACTTCCGTGGAGCCAAGAACCACATTTTCGGCCTCTTTCGTGTCACGGCGAACAACATAATTGTCGGCGTCCTTTGGGCCACTTTTCTCCTGAACCAAGCTCATATAAATGGCCTGCGCCATGCATTGTGTGAGGACTCTGAAGTTTGGAATTTGAACGGCAGTTTCTCTGCCCTCTTTGTCCAAGAAGCGCTCGAGAGCAAGTTCCGAACGCACCATGCGGCGAGTTTTCCGCTGATTTTGCCACACCACCGAAACTCCGTGCTTGTAAAAGCGAAGCAACTGCTTGGCATACGCAACCGACTGTTTCGTCTTGATTTTGAGCGGCAGCTGACCCTGGTTCTCGGCGCCCACCTGCAGGTAGAGCGCTTCTTTGGAGCTGATTTCAAGCGGCATCGTGGAGGCGCTGTTGATGGAGCTCTTTGCAGAGGGACTCCTCCAAAGTGCCTGCATAAGCGCAGACCCTTGGGCCTGCGCAAGGAATGCACTCCGTTGACTGCCAAAGGAGAAGAACGCCATGTCGGTGCAGGACAATGAGCGAGACAGATGGGTGGGCCCGTCCTGCAGACAGCCACTGGCTGCCCAGGGAGATAGACCGTTTTCTCCCATTTCGGCACCCCGCTCCACCACCCAAGGTCTTCCGCCCGCCTCCCCCGCCGGGCACACGGCCCCTCGTTGTGCCGCCATCCCATTCCGTCGTTGCTCCTGCACCCAGACGGCACCCCAGCCTCACTCGCGCAGTGTATACCTTCTCCTTATGCTTTCCGACAAGTGCATTGTGCTGCAAAACGACCTCGATTCGTGGACAAGTCTGCAAACCCTAAGTGGTCTTCTCTCGTTCATCCAGTCGCTACAGCTGGCGGTCGTGGGCCTCGCAAACGACGCGCCCGTTGCAGAGAGCCCGGTGACGGCTCAACTCCACGGTCTCTTGGACTCTGTGGAAGCGTGCATCGACCAAAACCCCGTGGTGGTGGAGAAGGACGTGTCCCGGTTCGGAAAGGTGGAGTTCCGAGACTTCTACAACGCCGTGAAGTCCCTCGACATCGACATCGCAGACGCCTCCGTTGACGTGGCCGACGACCAGCGTTCCGAGCTCAAATTCTACTTCCAGGAGTCCTGGGGCAACCCGACACGCCTAGACTACGGGTCCGGCCACGAACTCAACTTCGTCATCTTTCTCTACGGGCTTCATCAGACAGGCTTGTTGAAGCGGGCGCAGCATGCAGGAGCGGTGCTTCACGTCTTCAACCGGTACATGGCGACGATGCGGCGGTTGCAGCGGACGTACTGGCTCGAGCCTGCAGGCAGCCACGGCGTGTGGGGCCTTGACGACTACCACTTCTTGCCGTTTCTCTTTGGGGCGGCGCAGTTGGCGCAGCACCCGCATTTGAAGCCCAAGCTGATCCACGATAGAGAGCTTGTGGACACTCTCTGGCTGCAGTACATGTACTTCGAGTGCGTCCATTTCATCAACTCGATCAAGTCGGTTCCCGGCGAAGACGGTGGCCGCACGCCGGTGAGTTTACGCTGGCACTCGCCAATGTTGGACGACATATCGGCCGCCAAGTCCTGGAGCAAGATCACCGAAGGTATGGTGAAAATGTACAAGGCCGAAGTGCTCAGCAAACTTCCCATTGTGCAGCACATTCGCTTCGGGACCCTACTTGTTGCACCGGAGAACATTTCCAACATCAGCGAGATCGACAGCGACTGTGGCCACTCTCACCAGGCTCGCAATACCTGGGGGGACTGTTGTGGTATAAAGGTACCCAGCGCGATCGCTGCGTCGCAAATGAATCAGAGGGTTCCGTTCGATTAATCCGACGAACATCGGAAGTATCCGATACACGGCTCTTCGGCGACTTCCATTCGAGGTGGGAAAAGTGCAGCGATATAAAGCACAAGCGCTTATCCCCAGATCCCGACCCGAGACTGGGCCACATTGAAAGAAGTTGCTTCAGAACAGTCTCCATTTATGCCACTCCACTGGAGCGATTCTTTATGCCACTCCACTGGAGCGATTCTTTATGCCACTCCACTGGTTTGAGCGATTCGGGGAATTTGAGCAAATGGCAGGGTATTCGCTCTGAAGACACCATCTGACCCATCTTGTCCAGAACAGGCCTTTTTGTCCCGAAAGTGTGGATGGTGCATGTTGCATTAGACTAGCTATACTCCAGCCGCAAACGGATCTATTTACGCTTCCATACTGGGAATATGTGCCTCGTCACTTGGACGTGCCGGCTTTGGAATTTGGCAGTCACTACTTGCGTCAAATACTGCGAAGGCTTGTCGTCGAAGCCAGTCTATCATCATTACTCCGTGTATCCGATGTTGGTTGCAATGAGAACGTTCCGTGGAATCTGCCCTGGAAAAGGCAACAACAAAGACATCCGCTTTTTCGTGTCGTCGACCTTTGAAACGTGTGCATATCCCAAGACACTGCCATTGAGCAATTCACGCGCCGACAAACGGCCGCTTGCCAGCACGGGTACGTGGGTAATGGCAAGAATCGAGTTTTCCAAGTTGGAACTGCTCGGATCATCGACTTTGACAAAGTACTTGTCTAGGGAGTTCTCTTCTTTCTTCCCGTCCAGCTCCGTGCTCTCCTCAGCGGTGTACAGGTCGCCCGAGGGAAGAAACGCCATCAGCAGCGAGTAGTCCAGGAACTTGACTGGCTTGTATATCACGTGGTTTTGGAGATCAACGTCGGTCTTGTACGGCGACAACCGCGTCTTATAATTTCCGTTGAAATACTCCTTGATGGTGTCTTCCTGGGCCTTTCGGATAAAAGAGTCCTCCACTTCCGCCACTGCACTGTTCCGATCCACCTTGACGATGGAGAGGGTGTCTTTGTTGACTTTGTGCAGGAACTTGCGCTTGAGGTCCACGGTGAGCCGGTCGTTACCGGCAACGATGATGGTATCGACCTCAAAATCGGCCACGATACTCTCGATCACGCCGACTTCCTTCATGGACAATGGGGGCGTGTCAATGATGATTCCGCCTGTTCTAACGCTGTCGTCCTGGGCCATACGTGAGAGCGACGCCACCCCGAGCTGCAGGATTTGGTACTTGAAGAGATCCAAGTTCTCGCCGATGTCATAGAACCCAAAACTCTTGACCAACGGCTGCTTGGGGTTGTGGAACGTGGCTCCTGACGTGGTGGATCCCCCCCATCCATTAACGCTCTCCAAGTCAAAGCTGTCGCTGATTGGAGTCGCTGTGAGCGACCCAGGAACAGAAAACACGCCTTGCTGAGGATCCAAATTGACTAGAAGCGGCACGCGGTCCATCTTGACGGCGTATGCGGCCAACACCTTGGCTAGCGCCGTTTTGCCACTCTGTTTGTTGCCGATAACAAGGATTTTCGGGCCCGTTTTTTCCGCCGAGATGGCCGCCTCCTGCCGCTGCACCTCTAGCGCAAAATGCAAATTGGTGTACTGTGGCATGGGGCTTTCGTCGCTGACATAGTTGGAGATCTGACTATCTTCGTTCATGGCGTTCAAATTCTCCTTGTTGGCAACGACTTCGTACTGGAGCCTGCACCCGCCGGCCAAAGGGGCGTACACGGCGTAGTTGCACCCGGACAAAAGAACATCGACGTCGTTGGGGAGCTCGGTTCCGAATATCTCGCCAAGACCCTCTGTGACTCTGAGCTTCATTATGAGTTTGAAGGGAACCTCGAAGCGGAACTCGCTGCATGCAGGAACCACGATCTCCGTGGCGGCCGCAGGCTCGCCGAGAGTCTCCGACTGGAACCCTGGAATGGACATGCTGGTGTGGTTGGTTCGGGTGCGCGCATTGATGTGTGCGGTCACGTGGCGGGGCACGTGCCCACGGCCACTATGCAGTCCGGCCATATCACCTCAAGCTTACAAGGCGTTATCGGAGCAGCACCTGCAAAGCCTCAGCCTCGGTACCAATAAAAAGAGACTTGGGGAATTACAGAGATAGGTATCAATGGAGTGTATTGTGAATAAAACAGCTAGACACTAGTCAAATGAAGATGAGCGTCCCCAACTTGGAAAGTTTGATAGAAAGTCCGCAGCCCCAAACCATCATATGTTGGAAAAGTCAAGTTTGCGTGGCTTGTGCTTTCGTTGCGACTCCGTAAGAGGCTCCACGGTTCGTTTTCCCGTCCGGTGGTTGATCAACTCGAGGTGGGTCTCGTGGTTGACTGCAGAGTTGGAGTTGAAGGGGTTTGAAGCTCTGAGTCTGGGTGCAGGTTTCGGACCATCGATAAACGGATTGACCAAGCCAGGCGCTTCAGCGTCCGAGTCTTCATCGTCGGAGAACTGGCCCTTGTAAGATTTTCCGTACCATTGTGCCACCTGGGCATCGGATAGGAGCTGTTTCTCGGGCGTTCCAGGCTGAAGCGATTGAGCTTTGTCCACGAGGAGGGCTTTTGGAGTTTGTGGAGCTTCTGGAGTTTGAGCTTTTGGTGTTTGAGCTTTTGGTGTTTGAGCTTTTGGTGTTTGAGCTTTTGGTGTTTGAGCTTTTGGTGTTTCTGGAGCTGGAGCTTCCGTCTTCTGGAGTACTTCAAAGTCCTCTTCAAACGTCAAGTTCTCGTTTAGCCTGGAACGCTCGGAGAAGTCAAGCGAAATAGGCGCCCTGAGCGTGTTGGCATGACTCCTGGCCGCTTTCCGTCCACTACCAACAGTAGAGTGGTTCGGGAGAAGCAAAGAGGCAATGGAGTCCGTGGACGATGTGAAGAAATCGTCAAGCACGCGTCGTTTTCTGCTCGTCTTGGGTGATTTTGCTGGCGTGTACTCAGGAGTGAGCTCAAGCGATGTGGCTGGCGTCTTGGCCAGAAGGGAGTTTTTCGCCAGCGTCCCGAGTTTAGTGTGTGGGGTTTCTGGCGACATGGTGGCACGATTGGGGGTTTCAAATAAGGAGCTTTTGGTAGTTGCCGGAGTCTGAAGCTGATCCATGGCTTTCTTGGTCGTTTTGGGCGTCATGAATGCCGCCTTTTGGCTGCAATCAAGTTGCCCCAGCGTTTGAAACGCACTGCCGCCATCGGGGAGGTTGAAGCGGGGGGCATGCTGGATTCTTTGTGTGCTTTTGACGGTAGTGGGGGGAGTGGTTGGCGACCGCATAGCAAATCAGACCGGCTGAAACGAACGACACGGTACTTGGAACAGGAGATTGAGTAGTCTCTTCAAAGCGCAGTTTTGCAGTCTGGATGAGCAGTGTTGCAGTCTGGATGAGCAGTATTGCAGTCTGGATGAGCAGTATTGTAGGAGAAGTGCAGAATTGTAGGAGAAGTGCAGAAGTGTAGAATTTCGGGAGGTGGCTGGCTACGCGCTGGGACGCGCGTGGTGCACCCGTGCACCACACCCGTGCACCACGCGTGTGTGCAGTTGCCCTGCCCTGCCGGGGAAGCACAGGCCGGTGCGGCGGGTGAAGCGGCCGGAGGCTTGCAGCGGCCGACAGCGGCAGCGAGATCCGAGGGCACCGGGGCGGAGCGCGGGGAGATCCGGGGCGCCGTCCTCGAGTTCCGGCTCGTGCTTTCATCGCGCACAAAAATTCCCACCAAAATTTCCGTAACATCCACCAGCCAGAGTAACCTGCACAATTGAAATCTTGTGCCATCAGGTCGCCAGGCACAAAGACACTTGACACCAGTACCTCCCAGTCCCGGCGAGCACGTGACCGCGGTCCCCAAACGTCGAGCACCTGACAGATTTGTGGAGCAGCAAGATACTCGACACCAGTTGATGCCAACGCAATAACTGCACTTCTCTCAGTTATTATGGGCATGCTTTCCTCCTTCCTTTGCTGTGGCTCAGCTGATGCCAAAGACGACTCTGACGACAAGTGCCACAACCAGACCAGGCGAGTCGCTTCCAATCCCGCAAAAACGGGCCAGAGTAACACGCCGCCAGGCCCCGCCAAGAAAGGCGCCAAGTCCGAGGCCGAGATTGCCGCCGCCGCCGCCCAGTCCAAGTTGGGCGACGACCCGTCGCTCAACGAAGGTGACACAATCACCAACACCGACAACAACCACACCACCAATACTGCAGACAAAGACGACGCCAGCTCCGAGGTGGTCACCGAGCACGTGAAGGCGGACGACGGCCAAGCGACTCCCGCCGACGCGGAGGATGTTTCAGGTCCAGCTAGCGCCCAGGCCGTCGCCGAAGCAGAAGAGTTTGGCGAGTTGGGAGATTTGTCCAAGATGCAGGAGGGTCAATCGTTCAACCCCGAAACCGGATTCCTCTTGGGACGCAAGGACACCAAGCGGTTTGGCAGCAAAAAATGCCTCATTCTTGATTTGGACGAGACTCTTGTGCATTCATCGTTCAAATACTTGCGAACGGCGGACTTTGTGATCCCCGTGGAGATCGACGATCAAGTTCACCACGTGTACGTGATAAAAAGGCCAGGGGTGGATGAGTTCTTGCGCAAGGTGGGCCAATGGTATGAGGTGGTGGTATTCACGGCGTCGGTGGCCAAATACGGCGACCCTTTGTTGAACAAGTTGGACATCAGCAAGAGCATCCACTACCGCTTGTTCCGCGACTCCTGCTACAACTATCAGGGAAATTTCATCAAGAACTTGTCGCAGATTGGACGGCCATTGAGCGATTCTATCATCATCGACAACTCGCCTGCTTCGTACATTTTCCATCCGCTGCACTCGGTGCCCATTTCCAGTTGGTTCAGTGATACCCACGATAATGAGTTGTTGGATTTGTTGCCGCTATTGGAAGACCTCTCGAAGCAAAATGTTGATGACGTGAGCTTGGTGTTGGATATAACCATTTAGTGCATAAGCAGGACTTATGGTAGACAGCGCTCTAATCGCCTCCAATTCGTGGCTGTCTGTGTTGTCGTGATAGATAGGCATCAATGAATAAATGTATTAATACTGCCACGTATCAGCTAGTAGGCACAGCCACGACTGGTGTAGTCACGGGCCACTTCAATCAATACAAAAGTATCCGAAAATTGGCTGACATTGGGGTAGTTGGGACATTGGGGTAGTTGGGACATTGGGGTAGTTGGGACATTGGGGTAGTTGGGGCATTGGGGTAGTTGGGACATTGGGATAGTTGGGACATTGGGATAGTTGGTGAAGTTGGTTTTGCTGCCCCTGTAGCAAACATGACCATGATACACACAAGTAGTTGAAAAGAGGTAGCTCATGTTCAGTAACCATGCGGAAAAGTCAAGCCACCTGCCCAAATAACGCTTCCGGCCTAATTATAAGTAGATTTTGCAGTATCCTCCTAGATCATTGTCAGATAAAAACACTAGGGAAATACCAGACTCAATAGTGATCGTATTCCAAACCGGTAAAAGCTTCAACTGTCCAAAGTAAAAATTTGATATCATATGTGGGGATAAGCTCTTTTATATTCCATATCACAGATCTGAAACATTCAATACCACGCACTCAGGGGCTTGCAGTGGTTGCAAAACCACAGTATATAAAGCCCGCGCTCCTTCCTTTTTTCCCCTATTATGCCTTTTTCCCCAATGTGCCTTTTTCTGTACAATTTCTCTGTTCTCGGGCTGTGACAATTGGCCCCCTTCGGACCCAGAGATACCGACAACCACCAATCAGCCCAACAAATGGATCTGGCAAATATCGAGACAAGAGCGGCGGTGGAGAGGTACGGGTGCGCAGGTGCACAGGCGCGAAGGTCATCTCAAAAAATGCTACACATCCCTTCTACTGGTGAAATGAAAGTCAAGACGATTAGCAGATCCGCGGACGCATACATTCCTGCCAGAAACACCCAGGAGTCCGCGATGCCGCGCAATTTGGACCCGGCTCTCCATCCATTCGAAAGAGCCCGGGAGTACACCCGGGCCGTGACGGCCACCAAGCTCGAGCGCATGTTTGCCCAGCCCTTTATTGGCCAGCTCGGCGAGGGCCACCGTGACGGAGTCTACTGCATTTCCAAGAACTTCAAAACCACAAACCAAGTTGCCACTGGCGCCGGAGACGGTGTGATCAAGTACTGGAATCTCACGTCACGTGACGAGGTTGTCAGCTTCAAGGCTCACCAAGGCATGGTCACCGGTCTCGCGGTGACCCCCCGGCGCGGCCTTCTTTCGTGCGGATCCGACATGACGGTGAAGTTGTGGTCTGTGGAAAGCGAGGACTTCGGCGAGGAGGTGGATGACTTGGATGTTTATCGCAAGAGCGGCAACAAGCAGGGACTCCTCAAGACGTTCGCAGGCCAGCACGCGTTCCTGGGTCTAGACCACCACTTTAACGACGACCTTTTTGTCACGGGAGGAGCATCGATCCAGTTGTGGAATGCTCACCGTGGCAACTTTGTGAGCGACCTCTCGTGGGGCTGTGACAACGTGGCGCAGGTCAAATTCAACAAGACCGAAACAAACGTGTTGGCCAGTTGCGGCTCGGATAACTCGATTGTGTTGTACGACATCCGGACCAACTCGCCTATCCAGAAGGTGGTGACCAACTTGCGAGCCAACGATATTGCATGGAACCCCATGAATGCATTCAACTTTGCCAGCGGCCACGACGACCACAACTCATACCTCTGGGACATGAGGGACTTGCTGAAATCGCTCACCATCTACAGAGATCACGTGAGCGCAGTGACCAGTCTTGACTTCAGCCCCACGGGCCAGGAGTTGGTGACGGGCTCGTACGACAAGACCATCCGCATCTACCGGTCGAGAGAGGGCCGGTCACGTGAGATCTACCACACCAAGCGGATGCAGCGTGTTTACGCGGTCGCCTTCACCACCGACAACCGGTACATTCTTAGTGGATCGGACGACTCCAACATCCGGTTGTGGAGGGCCAATGCGTCCGAGAGAGCCACGGTCAAGTCGGTGCGGGAGCAGAACAAGCTCAACTACGACGCCAAGTTGAAGGAGCGCTTCAAGAACATGCCGGAGGTGCGCAGAATCGCCAGACACAGGCATCTTCCAATGGTGGTGAAGAAGGCCGGCGACATCAAGCGCATTGAGGTGCAGAGCTTGAAAAGAAGAGAAGACAACGAGATCCGCCACAGCAAAGAGGGTTCCAAGGTGCGTGCGCCCGAGAAGGAAAGACACATTCGGGGAACCGCATTCAAGCAGACGGAACAGTAGCAGCGTGTTGCGGCACACGACCCGGGAGGTCCATGTATAATACTTCAAGGCAGCAAGAACGTGTAGGGTGTACAGGTCCGGTCCAGAACGGCTCCGCGGTACGGGTGTTCCTTTGTTCCGGGTCACGTGCCGCATCACTCTAGGCTCGCGCGAGCATTTTCTGGTACGCTGCTGTGTGCACTTGTGATAGGCTCGCGCGTTTTTGGCAGGAACTCAGTTTACGTAATCCTAGCCGCCGCCCTCTACTGCAAATTCCTCCAGCACGTGCACGGCGATATCCCGGAAACGAGACCAGCTACTGCCAAAACGATTCCGCCGGCCGTTTTCTGCTGCCACTTTTACCCAGTCCGCTTTTTTTGCCGCCGTTCGGGCCCTCAGGAGGACCTCTGCCATACCGGATAGAGCAACAAACAACCAAAGGAGCAAGATTGATCTGGATCCTTTGGCCTCAGATACCAGCGCCCTATATACTGCATTCGGGGCTCAGACAGGATATTTAGGCGGAATCTCAGCCACTTCAGACTCCCCAAGCAGTTCAGACTTCCGAAGCAGTTCAGACTTCCGAAGCAGTTCAGACTTCCCAAGCAGTTCAGACTCCCCAAAAACACCTCCAGCTAGACCATAGAAGAGCTCGCTATGCCAGACCGAAACGTGCTCAAGATTTTCCTGCACTTCAAGCAGGGCCCAGGCCACGGCAACCCCAGCACACCCAGCAATCCACCGCCCGGCCAGGCGGCGCCGCCGTCGGAAGCACATCTCCGGCCGTCCACGTCCAACCTGTCGCACAACGGCACACGCAAGTTCTTGGGGTTCCAAATCGGCAAGCACGAGTCCGGCGAGTCGCTCACATCGCCCGTCCTCACCAACTCCTCGGACCACCGGGAGGCGTCCACCAGTGGAACCACCGTTCATTCGCCAGGGCTTTTGGTGCAACACACGTCACAGCAACACGACCGCATGGCCAGCGCGGAGGATAACCCCGTCAACAAGTCTCACAGCATGGTGGAAATCAAGCGGCTCTTCAAGCCCTCCCGCAAGGTGTCTCACCGGCAGCACTCGCCCAACCAGCTGATTCACTCACAACATGCGTCGGCATCCGTCAGCCGAGACCAGCTGGCGACGTCTTTGGTGGCGCTCATTCAAAACACGTCAACGCAGTTGCTACATCAGCAGCAAACCAAGCGCAAGGAGCCGTCGATACACGAGCCCTTCACGCAGGATGAGTCGCCGTTGGTCAAGAAATACGGCAAGGTCAAGAAGGAGTTGGGGCTGGGGGCCGGTGGGTCAGTGCGGCTCATCATGCGGCCGCTGGACTCCAAGACTTTTGCCGTCAAAGAGTTCCGGCCTCGCCGAAACACCGAGTCGTTCAAAGACTACACCCGGAAGTGCACGGCGGAGTACTGCATTGGGTCCACGCTCAAGCACCCCAACATCATCAAAACCATCGACATCATCCATGAAAACAACCGATACTACGAGGTGATGGAGTATGCGCCCATCGACTTCTTTGCGGTGGTGATGAGCGGGAACATGTCACGAAACGAGATCAACTGCTGTCTCAAGCAGATCTTGGAGGGCGTTTCATACTTGCATTCGTTGGGGTTGGCGCACCGCGACTTGAAGCTTGACAACTGTGTGTTGACCGAAGATGGCATCTTGAAAATCATCGACTTCGGCAGTGCCGTGGTGTTCAAGTACCCGTTCGACCAGTACGGCAGCAGGCTGGAAATCCACAACGCCCACGGCATTGTTGGTTCCGATCCGTATTTGGCGCCGGAGGTCTTGAGCCATCTGAACTCCTACAACCCCCAGCCAGTGGACTTGTGGTCCATCGCAATCATTTACTGCTGTATGACGTTGAAGAGGTTTCCGTGGAAGATCCCCAATCCGGAAAAAGACAACAGCTACAAGCTATACGCCATGGAGGACGATAACTACCACGACTACAACCTCTCGAACGAGTGCCACAAGTTGTTGTTACGGCACCGACACCTCAAGAACATGTTGGCACGGCTGAACAAAAAACGCAAGCTTTTGAAAATGAAGGAGGACGACGAGGAGCCTAAAGAGGGCCGGTCCGAGGAGCTCGAGGACGAAAAGGCCAAGGACGAAGAAAAACTCGACGAGAAGCTAAAAGGACTAGAAACTGTCGAGGTCTTGGAGCTGTCGCAGGTACAGGAAATCACCATGGAGCTCACACTGATTGACAAGCAATTGGAGGAGTACGAGGCCATCAAGAATGCCAACAAGGCCAGATTCCTCGAGGCAAAGCAGGAGCCGAGCGAAGGAGACGAGGACAAAGAGACCGCACGCAGGAGCAAGTCCCACAAGCAAATCCACGGCCCGTATCGTCTCATGAGGCTTCTACCACACGTGTCTCGGCCAATCATCCACAAGATGCTCAAAATCGATCTGAACCAACGGGCATCGATAGAAGAGATTATGAGCGACAGTTGGATCGAGAGCATCAAGTGTTGCACGTTGAGGCAAGCACAGAAATTGGCGGAGGTGAATATCGAGGAAACGGAGTATGTTGTTTTTGAGAAAGGCAAGCCTGAGCATGAACACACGATTGTGTTGGATGATGATGAGAAGGCCGGATGATACGAGATTGAGCGATGATGAGAGGCTGGATGATACGAGATTAAGCGATGATGAGAGGCTGGATGATACGAGATTAAGCGATGATGAGAGGCTGAATGACACGAGATTAAGCGATGATGAGAGGCTGAATGACACGAGATTGTGGTAGTTGGAAAAAGCGGTGATGAGAAGCTGAACTGGAAACTGTGAACTGAATGCAGATAGTCGGGATACGAGAGGAAGATGCTGTTCAAAACAATCCAAGTTCTTCAGATTATCTGAGGCAATCAAGATCGACCCGGGTGAGATCGGATGCGCATTCCCAGACGACTCCATCGTATCGTTGCCGACAAGTATTATATAATCGATCAGCACCCTGATCAATATCAGATCCCGAGCAGCAGCGCTGCTCTACTCCAGTATCAAGCGTCTACCGCAGATAGTGGTGTACGGAGGCGCACAGGAGATTTCTGCGCACACTAATGAACCACCCCGTCAACGGCACACGCCTCAAAACCACGCTCAAAATGGCCATTTCCAAGCTCAGGTTTCTCCAGGAGAAGAGGCTTGCGCTTGGAAAGCAACAGCGGCGCCAGTTGGCCGATCTCTTGGCCCTGGGCAAAGAAACCAGTGCCACCATCCGCGTGGAGAACATCATCCGGGACGATATCTACGTGGAGCTTTTGGAGTATCTAGAGCTCTACTGTGAGCTACTCCTTGCGAGAATGCTGCTCATTTTGGACTCTCTGAGAACAGAAGTGGATCCGGGAATCAACGAGGCCGTGGCGCTGGTGATCTACTCCTGCACGCACGTGGAGGTCAGGGAGGTGGCATCTTTGGGCGAGATGCTCAAGGCGCGGTACGGCTGTGACTACAGCCGCCGTGTTTTGACTCTGGGCGACGGCGTTTCCGAGAAGGTGGTCAAGCGCTGTGACATCCAGCCGCCGTCCGCGGAGTTGGTGGTGATGTACTTGAGTGAGATTTCACGTGCCTACGAGGTTCCGTATTCGAAGGACGGGGAGCGGGAGGCGAGGGAGGCGGGGGAGACGCTGGAGACGCTGGAGACGAGGGTGCAGGAGCAGGTGCAGGAGCAGGAGCAGCCCAGGGCATTGAGCGAGTTCGACCAGTTGAAGCAGCGCTTCGCCGCATTGAAGCGGTGAGCAAAAACAACCAAAGGACGCAAATCGGGCGAGGATGGTCAAGTCGGAGTGCTGTGTCGGCCAGAGAGGCCTGCATGCAGCGCCGCGCAAAACATCACCTCCACTCAACCCAAACACACCCCTACATGAGCATCTTGACGCCGCGCCAAAGCGACGAGCTCAACCAAGCGCTTTTGCAGTACCTCCAGCCGAAGCTCGCAGGAAACACCAAAACATACGAGCTTTTGGCGCAGCTCCTAGGCGTTCCCGGGGACCACTCGTCGGTGCCGCCAAACTTCCTCGAAAAGAAGTGGTCCACGGTGCTCCGCTTGCAGAAAAAGATATTGGACTTGCAGAACGAAGTGGCCAGCTACAAGACGTTGGTGGAGCTGGCCAACCGGACCGGCCCCGATGTTTTGGCCCGCAACAAGCTAGACTGGCTTCCGTCCGCTCCAAAAAAGGTGTTCCCCACAAGATCCACGCAGATTGCCAATTCCGTTGCCGTGCACCCGAAATTGCCGTTGTTGGTGGCTGGATGCACCGATGGCTCCATGGTTTCATGGAGTCTTGCCGCAGACGACGTGGCGCCGGAGAAGCTGTGGCCGGCACATCTGCGCTCGGTGCACAAGGTGCGCTGGTCGCCGGCAGCTGTGGATGTGGATGACTCTGCAGATTTTGTTCTAGCGTCGTGCTCCTCGGACTTGTCCATCAAAATCTGGAAGGGCGATGTCTTGAAACACGTGCGCACGTTGTCGGGGCACGAACACACGGTTTCTGGCGTGGCGTTTTCCATGCACAACCGCAACTTGCTCTACTCTGTTTCGCGGGACCGCTCGGTGAAGATCTGGGATCTTGAGGATGGCTACTGCATCAGGACCTTTGTGGGGCACTCCGACTGGGTGCGGGATATTGACGTGGTCAGCATCAACGCTGCGTTGGCCATGGACGTGCTTCGACGCTCTGAGGTCGCCTCGCTAGATACCGGTGACTTCTTGCTTACCTGCTCCAACGATCAGTCGATCCGCTTGTCCCACCACTCCGGCACGGGACTAGCCATGCTTTTGGGGCACGAGCACGTGATCGAAACCGTTCGCTTTGTGCCGCTCCTCGCCAACCGCTATTTGGACACCCACATTCTTCTGCATATGGACCGCTTTCCGTATCTTTCTGCCGCAATTGTGGAGAACCCCGTCTACCTGCAGGTTCTCGGCTTCAAGTACTGTGTTTCTGCCGGCCGTGACAATCTCATCAAGGTGTGGCTTCTCCCGCCCCCTACGCTACAGGCACACCGGCTGCCTATGCCTGCTTCGCATAACAACATGCAGGGCTGGCACTTGTTTGATCTTCCGGGCCATCAGCTGTGGGTCAAGAGTCTTGATTTCCACCCCAGCGGGCGCTATTTATTTTCGGGTTCCGACGACAAGACCATTCGCGTTTGGGACTTTGTTTCCTTGCCCGAAAAGGGCGTGGTGTCTTGTATAAAGACGTTGACTGGTCACGAGGGTTTTGTCAACGGCGTCCATTTTGCCGGTTTCGAGGTGGATGCCAACAAGGCGATTTTAGAGTACAAACGGAAGCAGGGCCAGTTTCTGGAGGAGAGGGCTGAAAAGCTAGACCACATTCGGCAAGAAGATCAGTTGCTGGAAACAGACGGACAGCGTGTGTTTCTGGAGGAAAACAAGAGCCACAGCATGACGCTGGAACTGAAAGAAGTGCATTTGGACGTGAATGTGGATCTCGGCGATACGAGGGCCACGCTGATTGAAGCCTCCATGAGGTGTATTTTTGCAAGTGCAGGAACCGACAATACTGTCAGAACGTGGGCATAAAAAGGACTGGAAACAGATGCAAGAAAAAGGGTTCTTGATGCAAGAAAAAGGGTTCTTGATGCAAGAAAAAGGGTTCTTGGTGCAAGAAAAAGGGTTCTTGATGCAAGAAAAAGGGTTCTTGATGCAACCTGAGAATGCCGTGGTTCCTGAATAGCCTGCGTGTATCTTGGGAGCTTGGCTACAACTTTAGAATACCACTTCAACTGACCGGACCATTTCAGCTACGCCGGCACATTGACGCTCTTCTGGAAACCCAGTCTATATAGAATTACAGGTTCTTAGCCCGAAACAGCCAGCGAAAAACTGCAACACAGGCATGTTTCACTGCACGCACTGGCTGCAGCGGGCAGCCTTTCCTCCGAGAAGACAAGACGCGTCCACGCTCAGTAGTTCGGGCATTTGGAAGCTCATCTTCACAGCAAACATCAGTCCACCAAGCACCTTCATCTCTTCGCTTTCTCGATCAAATGGGGCGCCCGCTGGGCCCATTCCGTCCATGAACCATCGTACACCCGAATAGGGAAGCCCGGAGCCACCTTCTCTATGGCCAACTTGAGTATCACAGCAGTGACACCCGTACCACACAGCACAATAATGCCTTTGTCGTCGAGCGGCGCAGACAAGTCCATTCCAAAGTCACGCTTGAACAAGTCGGAAATCTCCCCCGCAGTCTTGAAGTTGCCGGATTCGGAAAGCACCTTGGAAAGCGGAAGAGAAAGCGAGCCGGGCACGTGGCCAGACGAGAGGCCCGGCCGCGGCTCGGGCTCCTGCCCCGAAAAGCGGCCCGCTGACCGGGCGTCGTACATGGTGTACTTGGCCGTCAACTCGCCGCTGGAAACAAGATCCGCCAATTCGTCAAACTCAATGACCTGCAGACGGTACCGGTCGAAGAAGTCGTCCTGCAGAATGCCGCCGTATTGCAGAACCGGCCGGTCCACCGGCGGCTCGTCGGTGATCTCCTCCGGATACTCCCGCTGGAAGTCTGCATAGTGGTCCAACAAGTAGACGTCCTTGTGCCCAAAGAGCGAAAAGGTCCAGGCGGCCCGCGGCCCCGAGAAAATGCCCGATCGGTCGTAAACCAACACCGAGTCGGACTGCTGAATTCCCAAGCCCGAAATCGCCTCGTTGAAGATGCGCTGCAGGGGAAGCATGTGGGGGTACTTGCTTGGCAGCGACACCTTGTCCAAGTCAAAAAACGCCGCGTTCTGGATGCGGTTTTGGCGATATTGGGCGTGGGCGTTGTGGGGATTGTTTGGCATGTACCACGTGCAGTCCACGGGAACCACCGACGCGGGGCTGGCCAAGATCTTGGATGCCGTGCTGGCGGAGACGACTCTGACCGACATGGATTCCGGTAGAAACGCAGGGATTGCGGTGAACGGAATCCGCACGTGGCCGCAGGACGCCGCGTGACCGCGCGCACGTGACCGTGCTACTTCAACGGGGCCTTCATGAACTCTCTCAAGGCCATCGTGGCGTAGCTGCTCACGCCCAACTGCATGCGCAAGACCACCGCCGGCTTTTCGGCGCCGTCCGGCGCCGCGATCACTCTCTGCAGGAGCCCCTCTTCGGCCCGTGCCCCGAGCATCTCAAGATCGGTGCGGAGGATGCTGTCGTCGTCGTGCTTGTACCTGGCCATGGTGTAGGACACGTCACGTGCACGCGCCATCAACTTCCGGTACGACCCGGCCAAGCTGAACTCGCGGATTTTGCGGGCCATTTTGTGGGGATCGAGCGAGTCCTTCTTCATTGCCTGCTCGTAGACCTGCATCAACTGCGGGTTGGTGGGGTACTGCACATCGTGCCCCGGAGATGGCAACACCACGTCGTAGATACTGTGGGTGCCGGCCTGCACATCTTCCGCCGTAAGCGCATGCACCTTGGACGCGCCGGTCTCGGCCGTGTCCTCGGCAAATCCGTGTTCCTCTTTCTGGGCGTACACCAAGTCGCCCTCCTGCACCGAGAGCCCAAAGAGCTCCATCCGTTTGGAAGCCACCAAGTTCCACACGTACGACTGGTAGGCGTGCACGTAGATGAGACGCAAGTTGCGGGGGATGTTGAGGATTGCCCGGAAGTACATGTCCGTGGTGTACGGCTCATCTGTCTTGTTCTTCGCCAACAGCGACAACACAGCATGTTCGGCCGAGCAGCGACGCGGCATGAGCTTGAGGGCAGCGGCGGCGTTGCCTGTTTCGGCCCATGTCCGCCGGGCATCCACCGAGTCGGGCACCACGCGCTCCTGTTCGGCCAAAATGAGCTCCACGGCGCCCTTCCAGTCTTCCCGCAAAAGGTAAACTCCGAGTTCGTGGGTGGAAACCAGAAACGTTCCAAACCGCTGGAGCCCAAAGTAGTTGATGAAGCCGGTGCTCTGGAGAGATTCAAAGCACTTCTGCACCACGGACGAGAGATCGGCGTCGCCGTCTCCAAGCACCCGTGCATCGCGGATGGCAATGACAAACTCGTTACCGGCAAGATCGCCAAGATCCAAGCCCAGGTCCCTGTACTCAAAGCCGCCGAGAATCGTGCCCCTCAAGGCCTTGTTCAATGACGCCACCCGGGCCACCTTGGCCTTGTGGATGCAGAACCGCTGGCACGTGACGCCCCGCCGGTCCTTGGTGCCGGAATACTTGACGGTTTTATTTGGAACCCGCAAGAACTTGGTGAGCGTATTTGCCACCTCCATGGTTTCCTTGTTCTCCTTGTACACCGTGAAGTGCAAGTAGTTCTTGTATGGTCCCAAGCCGTAGTTGATGATGCCGTTTTCGTCAACGTGGTTGACGTGATTGTTCTTGCGAGTTTGGGTGTTGTTGGCGTTTTTGGGCACAAACTGGAACCGATTATCTGCAGACGTGCTACTTTCCAACTTGCCATCGAAAGCCTGCCTGAAGAGCTGGTGCAATTGCGTGCGTGTGGCTTTGTCGTTGAATTGGGTGGAGGTTTCCATCTTGCCACCTTCATTCATGAGCGTTTGAAGGCTGCTGATTTCTTCACCGGACAAGTACTCGCTGAGTTTTTGCTGGTACTCTTCGGAGAGAGAGAATGTCTCCTTCTCGGCACTTTTTTCCTCTGCTCCTGCCTTTTCGCCATTCTCCGTTGCTTTTTCCTCTGCTTCTGCCTTCTCGCCATTCTCCGTTGCTTTCTCTTCTGCTCCTGCCTTCTCGCCATTCTCCGCTCCTGCCTTCTCGTCATCTCCCGCGTGGCGCTCCGCCTCCTGTTCCTGGTCACCTTTGTCGCCCGCCTCGTTCTCTTTCTCCAAAGCCTGCCTTCTCTTTTCCTGCCGCTTCTCCTTCAGCGAAATCCCAAGAGCGGGCCCCTGGTCTTTGAGATGAACAACGCTTCCGTCCTGGTCAAGCTCGAACACCTGGAAATCCGAATACCGTTGCTTGATTGCGCCATAAAACCCCACGGGCGCCTGGTTGATATATTGCGTGATGCCAACATCCACCTCCTGCACAACTTTCGGAGGCGCTTTGAGATCCACCTTCTTGGCATCCTGCGCAGCAGGCTCGGCTGCACGTTTCAAGAGACTTGCCATTTTCAACACTCGGTTTCTGGCAATGCTGGCTAGTCAAGACGACATGGGCGATGCGAAGAGCACGGCACCCGTACCTCTAGCAGAGGCCCGTACCTCCCGCCCTAGCAGGCCCGTACCTCCCGCCCTAGCAGGCCCGTACCGCGCGCCTCCTTGTTGGCTGCGCCGTGGTTGCAAACTCCACTGGCTACCACTTGCTATGTTCACCCACGCTGCCGCCGAAAGCTCCACGTGGCACGATGATATGAAGCCCAGTGGCTTGAAGCTAAACGGATACTTTGCCGCCGCCGGTTCCGCAAACCTCCGTAAACGCACCATGGTCCGCAAATTCCTTTGTGACCAGATGCTCCGGGTCAGGGAGAAAACACCAGCATCGGCGCTATCCCACAATAAGAGCTTGACGCTCGACGGGTTGCTTCGGCACGACACTCCCTCCAAGTCCTATTCTTGCAAGCTGCTAACAACAATGAAGCTGGTGTCCTCGGTGGCGCTAAAACCGCCCTTGCTGAAGCTGCCTCAGTACGACCCCCGTGTGGTTGCCATTGAAGGGATGTCACGGCACACTAGCCCGGCGGCACTCGTGGCTGCCATTTCGGGAGGCGCCTTGGAGAAAATTGTGTTTCGCCAGGAAAAAACGCCTTTTTTGGAGGTCTACTTCTTGGCCGGAGAAAGTGCAGAGAAGTTCTATCGCAGCAGCCAGCAGTGCGACTTGAATGTGCATGGGCGGCAACTCCGGGTGACGTGGCCGGTTGGGCGCAGCAAATCCGTGCCTCTTGCCTCATATATCCGGCACGAAATCGAGCAGTGGGGCGCTTCACGGGTGGTGATTTTGAGCAAGCCGATCTTCAACAAACGAAAGGACCATGGCCCAAAACGGCGGTATCCGGATGCGGCAGCCAACTTTTCGAGCGAGCTCAATGTGGAAGCCATCAAGTGGGACTTTGTGCAGTTTGGAGGCATTGTGGAGGTGTGTCCTGTGATCTCCAGCAAATTGAGCGTCAGTATCCAGTTCACTGACATTCGCAGTGCCATTTTGGCAGTCACCACACTCCGCCTGAAGTCGCTGCTTCTCTACTTGAAGTACAGGAACTGGCACCATAAGTACGACCGTGACGTCACCAACCGGCCCAGCGTCATCAAGTGACGGCAGTCAAGTCGGGAGGGTTGCAGGCTGGTGCTATCTGCAGGTTGGGGCTATCTGCAGGCTGGGGCTATCTGCAGACTGGTGTTGTGCTATCTGCAGACTGGTGTTGTGCTATCTGCAGAGATGGTGCTATCTGCAGACAGGATCGGGCCTCACGACGGAATCGCGGGACACAGTCGCACGTGAGGTGCGCGCTAAATGCTCGTGTTTACTTGAGCTCACAGACTGCAGACATCAGCCTTCGGCCCCGTATAACAAACGGCAACACGTGATTCCAAAACCCATCTGGGACATCCGAAAGAAGCACCAAACAAGCACCAAGCAAGCACCAGACCAGCACCAAAAAAGCACCAAAAAAGCACCAAACAAGCACCAAAAAAGCATCCGAAACGCCGCTTGCACCTCCATTCCAAAACAATCGGATCTCAGCAACCCAGCATGCGATCAAGCTCCTCACTCCAGGCTTCCAGTGGCAGGTCCACCCCCTCTACCCGAAGCAGTCTTGTCGATTTGAAGCGTCCGGGATCCTCGCGGGGTTTCCGCCCCCAACTGCCCAAACTCGTACGGTCCAGACCCAGCTCTTCAATGGGCAGCCGCCCCGGAACGCCGTCTTCGCCATATCGGTCGGAACCATATACCGGAACCATCAGCGTTAGTATCCGGCCAAATCCCTTGCTCGCCGGAAATCTGAACTGGTTCATCGATGAATTTGCAAATCTGATCACAAACGTCGCCGACAGCTCGTCATATTCGTTTGACAATGTGTTTCCTGCAGCGGGCAACATCACTAATTCTCATGTGTACGACAAAGCCTGTGCACATTTGGTGGACAACTTTTTAAACGAAGCCTACAACTGCACTCTTTTTGCATACGGCATGACTGGATCGGGAAAAACCTACTCAATGCGTGGTGAAGACAGCGACCCCGGATTTGTGCGGCTTGCCATCGACGACATTTACCGCAAAATCGACGCGGAGCAGGGCTCTAAGTCTCACCTGTTGAACGTGTCGTACTTGGAGATCTACAACGAGAAAATCTTGGATCTTTTGGCCCAGGGACTGCACCCGGAACTCAAAATCAGAGACGACGCCGAGTACGGAACAAGAATCGCAGGCATCACATCTGCAGATGTGCAGTCCAAGGATCATCTCTTGCAGCTAATAAAGGCTGGCGACTTGAAGCGCAAAACCAGCGCCACCGATTTCAATTCCCGGTCCCTGAGATCCCACGCCATCATGCAGATCCGTTTGCACACCGTGGATCGAGTGAATTCAGCGGAATCGCACTGCACGCTCTCTCTCTGTGATTTAGCGGGATCCGAAAGAGCAACATCCAGTGCAGAACGCCGAAAAGAAGGTGCCTTCATCAACAAATCGCTCTTGGCGCTTTCTACCGTCATCAACAAACTCTCTCTTATGTCGACAAGCTCTGGGAGTATGGAGCATATTCCATACCGGGACCTGAAACTTACACGGCTTCTTCAACCAGCGCTTCTGGGCTCGCTGTTGATTCTGATCTTGTGTACAGTTCACTTAGGGTCAAAGGCGCCTGCTCAGGAGCTGCAAATTGCTACTGAGACCGCCAACACGCTTCGATTTGCCGCACGTGCCAAGGATATTGTCATTTCTGTCAATGCTAACAAGCGCAGCGTGGAGAGCGATTCTCAGAAGACAATTCTGGAGCTTCGGCAGGTGATTGAAAGCCAGCAGCAGGAAATAGCGGCACTAAAACGAGGTTCCAGCAATGCAGGAAAGGTTGACGAAAAAGACGGTGTGAGAGGTTCGGTGTTCAGCGACGGCCCAGGAAATGATTCCATTCTGAAGCTCCAGGCAGAAATCCATGTGCAAAACGAGCGAATCGCACATCTCACTCGGTTGAACGACTTGCATCGGACGGAAACGGTCTTGCTTCGAAACGACGCGTTGAACGACATTTTAGGACTCGACATCGATGGCCTGCCAAAGCGAATGATGGCAAATTTGGAGGAGTTCTACAGCAGGGTCAATTATGAGATGCAGGAACATAAGGCTTACATAAGCAGTCTAGAAGGCCAGCTCCAGGCGGCCCGGCAGATACAGGCTCCCACCCGAACCAGCCACGTTGACGAGCTACTCAAGGACCAGGAGGAGGAGATTTGGCAATTGAAGGAAACCATCAAAGACAAGGACCACGTGATCCACAGTTTGACCAAGACTTCCAAGCTACGGCGGTTGGTGGACTCCAACTCGTTCAAGCACGAGAAGGAAAACGGGTATTCAAAAAGCCCAACAAAGACGTGAGTCCGAATTCGCTTTTCCAAGCCGGGGGATCCTCTTTACTGGGTTGCTGATACTGATTGCTGATCACATTGAGGAAACCTATTGTTTGTTCTCTTGACACTGTGGTGATGCTACATTTCAGAGGACGAAATCACTGTGCTGCGGGCTGTTTTGATACGATGATTCCGATCATAATCTTGATGGTCTATACCCATGAGTTGGAAGGACGTTCCTGACCGCTCCGAAGCTTTGCCCGTTTCAGACGAAGGGGAGAGCTGTGCAAGTCCTCGTGTCCCCGTTTCACGGAAGAATTGAAATTTTCGTGACCCAGACGATATGAACCAAGGGGCTCCTCTAGTGCCGTGGGCCGAAGCCTTGCGTCGCTGGCATCAACACTTAGCGGAGAAACGAGTGTTTCCGGCAGCCTTTCGCCGGCGTTGAACAACCCAGTGGGGTCATTGATGGTGTACACAAAACTCAACAGCTGGTGGATTTCCTCATCCACCAAGAAATCAATTCGGTCCTTGTTGAAAAGCTGCACCTTCTTGTTTTTGCCCAACTTGACGCCGTTGACGTAGCACGAGTTTGTACTGAAATCTAGAAGCCATACGTCGTCAAGGCAGTGTGCAGGACTCTCGTAGATGGAGCTCGCCTCCACGGGGTGCCGTTTGCGGGCAAAAAGACAGTGTATTTTAGACATGCGGTCGTCGTTGATGAAGGTGTTGCACGCCTCGTTGCGCCCGATGGTGTACGGATTCACACACTGGCGAATGTAGATTGGCTTCTTCATGAAGCTCTCGGCCAACGGCTCAAGCGTGACAAACGTGCTTGTAGGACTCACCTTGGACGAGTCCGGGCTCGGCGCCTCCATCGCCGGAAGCTGGGACTGTGGTAGCGGCACGACACGCTTTGGCACTTTGAACTCCTGGTTTTTCAACGGCCGCATCATGATGTCGTCATCCAACTTGCTGGAGGCGTTGATATGCACGGCATTTTCGATTTTGCGGGACTTCTGGGAGGTGCTCTGGCTCAAGCTCATCTGCGACAGCGGCTTCGACTCGTCCTCGGCCTCCAAGATCCACGGATGGCGGAGGGCGGCATCGGCGGTGGCCCTGAGTGCAGGATCGACCATCAAGCAGCAGCGGAGAAAGTCCCGGCCGTTTTCCGAGATGTGGTAGGAGTCCAACGGCGACTCGTGGTACTCGCCCAGCTTGATTTTCTGGAACATTTGGGACTGGGTTTTTCCGTTGAACGGGAGGTGTGACGTCAAAAGCACGTACACCAAGCACCCAAGCGACCAAATGTCCACGAGGTTGGAGTAGTTGGTGGAGCCCTGGGACTTTGCCTGCAGGTCGCACTTTCCCGTGACGACCTCCGGGGCCACGTAGGCCAAGGTGCCGCAGAAGGTCTTCATGAAGGTGGCATTGTCGGAGATCTTTGCAAGGCCAAAATCGGTGATCTTCACCACAATGGGGTCGTCCTGCAGGATGAGGATGTTGTCCGGCTTCAAGTCCCGGTGCAGAATGCCCAAGCGGTGGACGTAGGCGATTCCCTCGAGAACCTGCTTGGTGATGACCTGCACCGCGTCCTCGCCAATGGCGCCGTTGGCCGCCACAAAGTCCATCAAGTCGCCTCCCGGCACCAACTCCATCACGAGGTAGTAGTTCTCCGCGTCCTCGTAGAACGACTTGGATTTGACAATGTTGGGGTGGTCGAGCTGGCGGAGAATGTCAAGCTCCCGGTTGACGCCCGCCATGGCGCCCTTGCCGCCGGCGTGGATGGCCCGGCGGCGGTTGATGATTTTGACCGCGTACGAGTCGCCGGTTTTGCGCTCGATGGCCTTTTTGACGGTGGCAAACGCTCCCTGGCCGATGGTTTCGTTCCGAACAATGTAGTCCTTGTGGATTCCGTCGTCCTTGATCACCAGCGCGTTGCTGGCGTTGGCGGGGTTGTAGACGTCGGAGAGGAGCACCACGAACCGAACCACGTCTTGGGGAACGCCGACGCCCACCAGGAGCTCGTCGCCCTGGTTGAGGATGTAGTTGGAGCCCTTGACGAGCCGCTTTCCATTGAGGTGGGTGCCGTTGGTGGACGTGTCCTGTATCCAGAGCGTGTTGTCGCCACACGAGAACCACACCCGGAAGTGCTTGTTGGAGAGACGCGTGCAGGAGCTGAGCACCATGTCGCATTCACTGTTACGGCCGAAGATCCATGTAAGCCGGCCGTTTTCGCTGTTTTTGGTGGTCTTGCTGAGGTCAAACTGCAGGTACTGTCCGGTGGTGCAGATGAGCCTGCCGATGTGGTTGCTGTCGAAATCCTGGGTTTGCGTGTGGGGCGATTGTTGGGTTGGCTGCGTTTGCGTGGGCTGCGTCTGTGTGGGTTGGCTGGCCGACATGCAGTCTGGGACCTGGGAGTAGTTGATGTGGTGGTACGCGTGCACCAGTACACCGCGATTTGGAGCCACGGAAGAACTGGAGCGATGCTGGATGGGGTGAGGGCGGAGGAGAGCTGTAGCACGTGATAGGACCGGCAGACACTGCTGCTGCTATACACTACTGCTCTACTGCTACTATACACTGCTACTGCTACTACTACTATACACTACTATGCACTACTGCTACACTACTGCTACACACTACTATACACTAATACTACACACTACTATACACTAATACTACACACTATACACTACTACTACTGCTACTACTACTACTATACACTACTACTACTATACACTACTACTATACACTACTACTATACACTACTACTACTACTATACACTACTACTATACACTACTACTACTACTATACACTACTACTACTACACACTATTACTATAAACTGGCTCAAAAACTACCAGCTAGCTTGATTTGAGTCGTACACGTAGTATGATTTCTCCTATCACACTGCATCACCACATCTGGCTCTCATACACTTTTCTAGTTTACCTCAGAAACGTGCTCGGCATACAAAATGCTGCTATGTTCTATTTACTACACATCAAGAATACATCTTGTCACCACAATATTTCAGTAGTTGAGCAACTTTCAAAGCTGATAATTCATTCAAAAGGAGGTACTGTATACTGGGAAGATCTAGCAATCCAAATCTGGAAATTCCACTAATAGAGCAGTTAAAACTACTGGTCAACCGAGGCACTGACTGGCTGTTGCCAGACATGCGTCAGGAATGTTGCCTGCAATTATGACTCTTTTGATACTCTCATGGCCTGTGACTTTGAACTTAACTTTGGTGACATCACTGCTGAGAAGTTGCAGAAAACGAGACCTAGCTGCCAAACGGAGCTTATGGGCATAGCATTGTTATTCATATACCATAAATTTTATGTTATTAAATTTATCAAAAGTTCAAGTATTAAATCTAATACATTGTTTAATTTTCCTTAGGACCTAATCTAGTAAATATTTTAGGTTTTTTTGAATTACAATACCTTAATTAGCTATAGGCATAAGGCATGGCATATGGCATTATGGATATAAGGATAATATTGATTAAATTTATTTATGTAAAAGAGCAACGAGTAGATGGTTTTTAATATATATACAAATGAACTATACTAGTATTATATTTATATATAATCAATATTAAAAGTTAATTACCATTATTAATTAGTCTTTACAATTACTTAAATAAATAAGTATTGCTGTGAATATGTGAAGGGACGCAAGTATTATGCTTTTGAATTAGCTGCTGCCTGAGTTGAGCTTTGTTTCGGCATTTTTGAACTTGATGGAACAAGTTTCCTTCTTTGGATGAAACACTGACGTCTGTCCGCATCAGGTGACCGTCCTATCCAAATTCTCGATGGAGCTAAGGAATTTTAAAAAGATTGCAGCACCACAATTTCACACATGGTCTCCCACTGCATTACTCACTGTGGCCCTAAGTGGCTTGACTAACGTTGATCGGACGGGAAACAGTATTTTCCACTTGGTATGGCCGCAACCGGTAGTACAAGGAAACGTACCCGCTCTGGCTCCCAAACAAACTCCCCAAAGAAAGCTTTACGAATACACTACGCGGAGGTCCCGCGACCGCAGGTCACCTGCCCTGATACGGACTCTCGCATGAGAGTCCCAGCCGCTGTCGTAAAGGATATCTCGACGGATCTGCACTCGTTCTAGAACTGATACTCGTTCTAGAACCGATACCCGACTGCAAGAACACGCCTCGTGCAAGAGGCCACGTCAGAGAACTCACAACTATATAAAGAGATACGGAGCTCCCTATTGAAGGCGAGTTCCTAGGAGTATCCCGATTAGCCAATAAAGTGCACATAATCCGAATCATACTCCGTATCCTAACACTTGGTAGCGCAGCGTTCTTTCCGAATCAGACATGAGCCCCAGTTCCGACTTCAACCACTCCCCTGGCCGCAACTCCGCCAGAAGCCCCGCCCCACTCGCCCCTTCTGTTGAGGACGCGACCCGGGACGTGGGCCAGCTCTCCATCGTATCCCCAGAGGATCCAGCCCCAGCGCCCCTCGACCCGGAACACGGTACCACCGCCCGGGGCCCGGATCCTGGCGCCAAGGACCCTCACCCGGAGCCCTCCGAGGAGGAGAAAGACTGGGAAAGGTTGAAACCCTTCTTGCCAGCCTTAATGAAGCTAGTTCAGGGAGGGTCGGAACGGACCAAGGGTGGTGAGACCAATCACACCCCTAAAGAGGAGGGCCCCCTGTCACCTGAAGACGACCACGACCAGACACCGACAGAATCACCCGACACGCGTCGAGCCAAGGACTTGGGGCAGTATCAAGCAGTGCAACGGCTGCATCTCCGGAAAATCTCCGGAGACGAGAACGCCAGCACGATTGATGACTTCTTCAGAATGGCGGATAGAGAGGCGCGGCGCGAGTGTCTCGACGATCGCTTCAAGGTCGAACTCGTCTCCGTGAACTTGACAGGCCAACTTGCCGCGTGGTCCGAAACGTTTCTCAACGAACCCCGATTCGCAGGAACGGGACCTAGCTATCGGGAATACGAACAGGAACTCCGCAACCACTATCGGATCATCAGGCCCCGCGTCAACCTGGCAAACTTAACTTTGATTTACCTCAGACAGCGGTCCAGTCTTGAAGAGTACAAGAAGGAATATTCCCGCCTCTTGCTGCTCGCCGATGAGTGCTTCGCCTCGCCAACCATCGCTCTCGAACACTTCCGTGCCGGCCTCCTGAAAGACCTTCGGGACCGGAGCCTCGCAGTGGAAATTCCAACCTGGCAAGAGCTCTACCAATGGGCCGTGGTGGAAAAAAAAAGAGATCTCCTTTACCACAGGGGCTGGGACTCTCATGCGAGAGTCCGTATCAGGGCAGGTGACCTGCGGTCACGGGACCTCCACGTAGTGTATTCGTAAGGCTTCCTTAGGTGTGTTGATTTGGGAGCCGGAGCGGGCCCGTTTCCTAACAGTAGTATTGCACCACCCACTCTTTATGACATACTGCCGGTTTGCGTATCTCAGATTCTATAAACGTGATGCATGCAGTCACAAACCGGAACACATCGAAAAGGGTTTTATCCTAGACTGTAAACTAATACACACGCGTAATACAAGACATAAACTGTGGCCAGTTCAATCTCTTGCAATGCTAATATCTCCAGCAATGAGTACTATCACAGACGTCTGAATTGGTTATTCCATCTGGCTTCAGAAAGGACGGACTGCATGTAGTGCGGGTGGTGCATTGGCCGTTAGCCAAGGCTTCATGTGGAATTTAGTTGGTGTTATTTTGCTAGTTGTGCTATTTTGCTAGTTGGTGTTATTTTGCTAGTTGGTGCTATTTTGCTAGTTGTGCTATTTCATGGTTTGTAATCCTAAAGTGAAGTTGATATTTGGCCTGATTTGGGGTGGAATGGCTACGCGCAGTTCTTCAATTATACATTATCTAGTCATGTCTCGTTTAGCGCAACTCCTTGATGGAGTGGGACACAGAGGAGATGGGAGCCAAGTCGTTGTACTCATTTTCCGCCACGTAGTCCAACTGGTTCAACTCATCCTCCTTGTCGTTGTAGTGTCTGAAGCACAACCAGAAACACACACCCGCAACAAAGCACGCAATGGCCAAGCCGGCAAAAGTCCACACAAACTTGGGGTTCTCGGAAGTGGGCGAGAGGGCAATTCCAAGCGCCGAACCAAAGGCATTGGTAAGCAAAAACAACGACATGATGAACGACTTCATGGACGCAGGCGCCTTGGTGTACGCGTACTCCAAACCGGTGATGGAGGCAAGAATCTCGGAAATGGCAATGAGAACATACGCCGGCGTCTGGATGGCCACGTGCACGTGGTTGGGCACGGTAAGGTACTTTTCAGCACACGCCTTGGGAAAGTCGTAGCACGGCCCCGCACTGTAGATGTAGTGCTGCAACACCGACGCGTAGACCATGGCCCCGGCGCCAAACATGAAGCCCCAGAAAATCTTGGTGATGGCCTTGAATGGCGTGAAGCGGCGGATGAACGGATACAAGAAGCGCTCAAAGATGGGGATGAACAAAATGATGGCGATGGAGTCGATGGCCTGCAAGATGTCGTTGGGCAAGCCGTGCAACTCCATTTGGCCCGCCTGCGAGATGAAGTTGTTCAACATCTGGCCGTACACCACCCAGTAAATGGGGTAGAAAAGAAACACCTTGCACGCGTAGATGGAACGCACCACCTCGTCCACAAACTTGTCGCTCCAGGGGTAGCTAGCCTCGGGGTTCTGCGAGGGGCGCGCGGCGGAGAAGTCGAACTTGTTCTTGAGCGCAAGCCACGTGACGCGGAACGACTTGGCAATCACCTTGTCGGACACAGGCACCTTGACGTAGACGTTCTTGCCCAAGAAAAGCGCGGCCAAGGCGAGCACAAAGAAGCAGAGCGGCAACAAGTACGCGGCCCAGAAGCCGACATGCGCCTCCAACTCCGTGGTGGCAATCACCGACATGGAGCCGATGTTGATCATGAGGTAGAAGAACATGAACACGTTCTGGATGGTGATGTTGGGGTCCTGGATGACCTTCTCGCCGTTCTTCAACACGCGGATGATGGGCTTGGTTTTGGGGATCTGGTCCGCAATCAACGGAGCCACGTTCGACTTGACGCCGCCGGTGCCGAGGCCAATGATGATGATTCCGGCAATGTAGCCGCCCAAGCTGGCGGACCGCGACGCCACCGACGGCAACGACGTGATGAAGAGCACAAAGATGCCGAGAATGTAGATCACGCAGAACACGCAGATGGTGTTGTACTTGCCGAGGTAGGTGTCGGCGACCCAGGCGCCGAACACGGGCGTCACGTAGCACCAGAACTGCCAGAAGTACGAGAGCGCGGTGGCGCCCTGGTTCTTGAGATTCAACACACCCTTGGGCGAGTCGTTGGGGCCGTTCTGCATGTAGTTCTGGAACGGCGTGGACAAGCCGTAGTAGGAAAAGCGCTCGGCCAACTCCACAATGGCCACGAGCCAGCATCCCCAGGGGATTTTTTCGGAAACGTGGCGGAGATGTTTCATCTCGTCGTCGGTGGGGGTTCTGCCTTCGTCCTCCAAGGAGAGCGCCTCGACGTCGGACCCGAAGGTTTCTGTCTGCTCCACGGGCTGTTTTTTCTCTGCGGGCATGCTGGGGAAGAAGAGATGCGATGTTTGCGAATATATACTGGCGCGTGCAGCGATAAGAAACGGGCCGAATGCCCTGGGCGGAATGTTCGCCGGTCGGGGTGCATGAGCAGCGGTATGCGGCGATCCATGGCGCCGCCACGCCTACTGCACATTGCCCACTAGCCGAGATTGCAACCTGCTCGTGCATCCATGCGCGCCGAGTGACACGCGGCGGCGCCGAGTGACGTCGCGTACTGCAGCTGGAGCCGCGTTCCTGTACACAACCCTTCACTACGCCAGAATCCGCGCTTGGTACTGCACCTGGACCCCGCGCTCCTGTACCCTGACCCTTCACTACGCCTGAATCCGCGCTTGGTACTGCACCTGGACCCCACGCTCCTGTACCCTGACCCTTCACTACGCCTGAATCTGCTGTTTGTCCTGCATCCGCTCGCTTTTGCCTCTGCGCTGCGGAACTCGTCCTATTGCCGCATGCCGCCCGACCAGCTGGCTCACGACGCGCTAATTTGCTGTGGGTGTTGGACGCATGGAATCGACTTGACCCTTGTGTCGCAGTTCTGCTCTGCCTGCCGAGATGTGCATATCTGGGTGCACGCTGAAACACAGTGCCGCTTTGTTGAACGTGCAGCGGAGGCCGCCGCTGTATGCAGGCTGCGATGAGATGAGTGCGAAATGCCTAAGCGCACCAATGCCTTGTCTGAATGCCTTTTTCGAATGCCTCGGAGACACCGGTTCGGCGCCGAACCGGCCCGGCGCCGGAGCAGTTTCAGCCGTGTTTCAGCCATGTTTCGGCCTTGTTTCGGCCCATCTAGTGATGTGCTTCCTCCATCAAACTCCCCAATTGTCCGCTGATGTACTCTTGATTGTGGGGAATGAAGGTGTGGAATTTGAAGCACGCCACTTTCGCGCCGCAGGGCACTCCCAAACAAGTAACTGTTTCTCCCCGCTTGTTTTATACTTGGCGATGAATGGCTTTTCATGTGTGGAGAATTAGCGTTGCTTCATGTTTGATGGACTTTATGTTTGATTACGGGATAAGAGTGTGAAGTTGTGTTTTTCGTTGTCACATTCTTGCATCGCTGCTCCGGCGTTTCATGCTGTTTCTCTCGCGGGTTGTTGCGTGGCCCTGCAGCTTGCATCGAAAGTGCGCGACACCGGCTATCATTGTGCGCAGGACCCAGCTGATAGTGGTGCGATAAGCCACGACTTCTGTGCAGGACACACCCGCTCCCAAACGCATGGGTGCTGCTCGTTCGTGCTCGTGTCACGTGATGTCGGAGCCTGGTAGTGCCGGAGAGGCGTTGCCGAGACGCGAACGCGAGTTGGCTTTTGTGCAGTCTGAACTACCACATTATCGTGACGGGGCTCGTACTGCCCGTTCAGGTCCCATTTCCAGAGTCGCCTGCATTTGGAAGTTTGGCTCACCTACATTAAGTCCGGTTGTGCATAGTAGCTTTTTCACCAGAAAGGTTGATCGCCAATACCAGATCTGCGACGTACTTCGTGCCGGAACTCAACATTTATCAACACAATGCAGACCGGTGGCCAGGGCCGGCTTCGAAGTGAAGCTTCGAGCTCTGGTGGGGCAGGCAGCCTCACGTGACCCGACTTCCGAGGGTGCTGGTCTAGCGGCGGCATGGCAGCCTCACGTGACCCGACTTCCGAGGGTGCTGGTCCAGCGGCGGCATGGCAGCCTCACGTGACCCGACTTCCGAGGGTGCTGGTCCAGCGGCGGCAGCGTGGCAGCTGCAGACCCCCCCCGCTGGGCATCTGATTTGGGGCACCTCCCCGGCGCCCCAAAGACAAAAACACACTGAACTTCTGGCGCTTTTGGACGGTTTGAACGACCCCTCTCAATAGGTCGGAACTGGATATAGAGCCCGGATTTGCGAAAAGTCACGTGCGCACCCTCGGATCTCGTGCCTGCCGAGGTGCTGCCGCCAATATGGAAGGACACCAGGACGGACATTTCCGGAAGGATAGGGGATATCCGGGGCAGAATCTAGCCGACTGGTGTGACGGAATCGATGAGTGTTAGCATATTTACTTCTATGCCAACTACTTTGGAACCTAACAAAATGTAGGGTATAACCAACGAAAGTGGAGCCACAAGCAAGAGTCAAAAGAAAGTAAGAGTTAAAGTAAAAAGAGAGTTAAAGTAAAAAGAAAATAAGAGTAAGAGTTAAAGTAAAAAGAAAATAAGAGTAAGAGTAAAAGTAAAAAGAAAGTAAGAGTAAAAGTAAAAAGAAGTAAGAGTAAAAAGAAGTAAGAGTAAAAAGAAGTAAGAGTAAAAAGAAGTAAAAGTAATGAGCAAAAGTAACGAGTAACGAGTAACGAATGTAGGCATGAAGTTAAAGACTACATAGGATATAGAACATGGGATATAGAACATGGGATATAGAACATAGTATGTATAGCAATAAAGTATAGTATAGAGAGAGAATAGAGTAATTTGAGAATAGTATAGTATAGAGAATAGAGTAATCTAGAGTATACTATAGTATGGAGAATAGTATGGAGTAATCTACAGAATAGTATAGAGTATAGTAGAGAGTAATCTAGAGAATAGAGTAATCTACAGATTAGTATAGAGTAATCTGGAGAATATAGTAATCTGGAGAATATAGTAATCTACAGAATAGTATAGTATAGAGAATAGTATAGAGTAATTTAGAGAATAGTATAGTATAGTATAGTATAGAGAACAGTATAGTATAGAGAACAGTATAGTATAGAGAACAGTATAGTATAGAGAATAGTATGGAGTAATTTAGAGAATAGTATAGTGTAGAGAATAGTATAGTATAGAGTATAGTATAGAGTATAATATAGAGTAATCTGGAGAATATAGTAATCTACAGAATAGTATAGTATAGAGTATAGTATGCAGTAATCTACAGAATAGAGTAGAGTATAGAGTATATAGAATAGTATAGAGTATAGAGAATAGTACAGTATAAATAATAGTAGAGTAGAGTATAGTAGAGTATAGTAGAGTAACCTAGAATAGTATAGCGAATAGTAACCCTACAAATAGAGTAGAAGGAGTCTACGAGTGCATATAACGACCGGCTCCGTCCCGTTCAGGTCCATGCAATCGGGCCAAACAATCTTCCTTTTCAACCCGGTTTGCCTTGAAGACACAGTGAAATGCTCCGAGCCCCATGTGTCAAACTACTCACCGTTCGAATTAATGGTGGACTATTCGGGACTTTCCCACCAAACATTCGGGCTGTTCTTTCCAAAAGCTATTTTCAGGCTTTGGCTGTTGTCCCGTGGCTCAAATGACGTCAGGCCTGTATTCAGCTGCAGCCTGGACACATCTGATCTTTCCTGATGGCGCATAGCCATGACTACCCCTAAGCGCATATGCGCGTACGCTGCTTCGCGCGCCCATAAACATCTACATGCTTTCCGTTCCATTCATCCAGTCACCGCCCTCCCTTATCGGGATCCACTCCATCCACCTTACATTTCCCTTATCGAATTCCACTCCATCCACCCTTCCACGCCTCATGTTTTTGGCGCCGCTACAGGTCTTCGGAGGTTGCTGCCTCAACGTGTACCTGCTAGAGGCGTTTCTACTGCACACAGACGGCGTCAACGCCGCCCCCCTCGTCTCGCTAGCGCAGCTAGTCTCGGTGTGTGCGTCGGCAGCGTACCCCATGCTAGACGCCCGCCAGCCTCGGCGGCTATTCTTGAAACGGACCCGCATTCCCATGGCGGTGCTCTTCAGGCTGGCGCTTCTCTTCTACGGCATGTCCGTATTGGGCAACTCCATCTATCTGCACGGCGTCAGTGTGCCGGTGCAGATCGCCTTCCGCTCCAGCAGCGTGGTCTTTTCCATGGCCGTCAATGCCGTATTTGGCAGGAAGCGCTATCTGCGCATGCAGGTCGCTTCTGCCGTGCTCATGACGGCGGGTCTGTTTTTGATCATTTCCCAGCACTCGCCTGTTTTTGGCTCCTTCGCGCTGGCTCGGAACTCGGCCGCCGGCTTCGTCCTCTTGACGCTTTCCTCGCTTTTGGGCGCTTTTTTGGGCCTATACACCGAGCAGGTGTTCGCGGCCCATGGCCACCATTGGCAAGAGGTGCTTTTTTACAACCATTTTTTGTCCGTGCCGCTTCTCCTTTTGACTGCAGGCGCCGACGTGGGGCACGCTTCCAGACGTGTTCTTTCCGCCGAGCCACGGCTTCTGGTGCCGCTTTTGGGCCGCGTTTTCCGTGTGTCCACACCGGCGCTTCTCCTAGGCGCAAACTCCATCACCCAGGTCTTCTGTGCCCGCGGCGTCAACCGCCTTGCCAGCTCTGCATCGTCGTTGACGGTGGCGGTTGTGCTCTTGGCCCGCAAATTCCTGAGTTTGGTCATCAGCGCATGGGTGTTCGGGCCGCCCTTCAATGTGCAGGGCGTGCTTGGCCTGCTGCTTCTCATAGCGGGCACGCTTCTCTACGCCCGCCAGGCTGGCCGGGGGCGCTGCAGCAAGCCGGCCGTCACGTGATGGTGTGCCTGCACATAGCCCGCCCTCTCTCATCGCGCCGTGCTTGCGGCAGGGGCGCCATGCTACTCCGGCTCTTTCCAGCGCAGAAGGCGGTGCGCCCGGTGCGGGCGTTCCACGGCACGTGCCGTCTCTCGGAGCCCCGGCTTAACCTCTTGCCGGCCGAAAAAACCCGGAACATCGGCATCATCGCCCACATCGACGCAGGCAAAACCACCACGTCCGAACGGATGCTTTTCTACAGCGGCAAGACCTCCCGCATCGGCAATGTGGACCAGGGCGACACCGTCACCGATTACTTGCCCTCGGAGCGGCAGCGGGGCATCACCATCCAGCTGGCAGCCATCTCCATCCCCTGGAACAACCACAAGATAAATATCATCGACACGCCCGGGCACGCGGACTTCACGTTCGAAGTCACGCGATCTCTCCGTGTCTTGGATGGGGCAGTGACGATCTTGGACGCGGTGGCGGGCGTGGAGGCGCAGACCCAGAAAGTGTGGCGCCAGGCGGCCGATTTGAAGATCCCTCGCATCGCCTACATCAACAAAATGGACCGGCCGGGTGCAGGCTTCAGCCGCACCGTCAAGGAGGTGGTGGCCCGGCTCCAGACCAGGGTGGTTTGCATCAACCTCCCCTATTTCCTGCAGGTGGGCGCAGACATGGTGTTCCGGGGCCTTGTGGACGTGGTGCACAAGAAGCTCTTGGTGTGGGACCCTGCAGACGAAACGGGGCAGTCGATGCAGGCGAAGGATATCGACGAAAAACTCCAGGGCTTCCCGGGCGTGTTGGATATGCTCACCCGAAGCAGGGAGTGCATGGTGGAGACTTTGGGTGAATTGGACGACGCCGTGATCGAGGACTTTTTCGAACACAACGAGGACTACTGTGACGTCAGTGCTGCTGTCCTACACAAAGCCATCCACCAAGCCACGGTGGCGGGAACGCTTACCCCGGTGTTGTGCGGCTCAAGTTTCCGAAACATCGGGGTGCAGCCGCTCATGGACGCTGTGGTGGCGTACTTGCCGTCGCCGCTCCAGGCGCCCATTCCGGAGATCTCCGCCGAAACTCGGGCCCGGAAAGCTCGGGGAAAACCCAAACTGGGCAATGCGCTGCGTGCTGTGTCCATGGAGATGGGCCCGAAGGGCTTGGTGGTCAACCGAAGCCCGAACTTGACGTTGGCTCTTGCGTTCAAGGTCATGAGCCATCCTGCCCGCGGAACGCTTACTTTTTTCCGGGTCTACTCCGGCCGCTTGGCATCCAACTCCACGGTCATCAATACCCGGACGGGGAAAAAAATCCACTTGAAAAAGCTCATGCTCATGCACGGCGACTCGCCGGAAGACGTGCGCTTTATTCTGGCCGGGAACATCGGCGTCGTGGCGGGCACGCAGGACGAAATCACCACCGGCGATACGTTGGTCCTGCATGGAAGCTCCGGCCTGAAGTCGTTTTCCGACCTCGAGAGCAGCTTGAGGCTCATGCCGATCGAGATCCCGCCGCCGCTCTTCAACTCCTCCATCGAGCCCGCCACTGCCGGCGACGCCCGCCACATGAACGACTGCATAGATGTGCTTCTCAAGGAGGACCCATCGTTGGGAGTGCACACAGACGAGGAGTTGGGCCAGACCGTCTTGAGCGGCATGGGCGAGTTGCACCTCGAGATCACACGCGACCGCCTCGTCAACGACATGAAGGCCAACGTCCGGCTCCGGGACATGGCGGTGTCGTACAAGGAGAGTGTGTGCAGGCCAGACATGAGCACGGCGAGAGTGGAGGCGGAGAATGCGCAGATTTTTGCAGAAATCTCGCTCGATTCGTTTGAGGGGCACGCCGACGAGTCTCTGTTTGCTGAGGAGGACGGCGCCGTCTTCGCCGTCGACAACAACATAGTGGTGTTGGGAGGGGACGCCGCCGAGTCGCACATGCAGGACTTGGTTGAGAACCGGCGCTGGAAAAACGACGCCTCCCTCGAGGCGCTCCAGGAAACGCTTCTCTCGGGTCTTCTCACGGGGCTCCACATGGGCGGCCCCCTTTTCGGGCTCCCCTTGCACTCGTGCGTGATCCGGGTGCACCGGTGGGGATTTCCTGCAGAGGACAAAGAAGCCCCTGCACAAGCGCTCTTGGACGTGGGACGGCGGGCCGTTTTGAAAGCCATCACCGAGTTGCACGAACGCAACGCGGCGTCGTTTGGCGTGTTGGAGCCCATCATGGACACGCGGGTCTCGGTGCAGTCCGACTTTCTTGGAGACGTTGTGCATGATCTCAACTCCAGGTGTCAAGCAACCATCACGAGCATCGACGACGACGGCGTCGAGAAGTTGGAGACTCAGAGCTGGGCGCATGCGGAAGCGGAAAAGCTCTACGTGCCGCCGGACTACACCATGAAAAACTCGGGGTTCGAGCTCAGAAACAAGAAGACCATCACGGCGGAAACGCCGCTTCGGGAAATGGTGGGCTACTTGTCTCGGCTCCGGTCGATGACGCAGGGCCACGGTGTTTTTGACATGTCGTATAAGGGCATGCGGCGGGCCACGAGCGCCCGCATGAATGCCATCAAGGCTGAGATCCAGTTCTAGCGTGACGTCATCGGGAGATCCAGTGCAGCCGCCAGGAGATCCAGTTCTAGCGTGACGTCATCGGGAGACCCACTGCAGCAGCCAGGACACCCACCTCTAGCAGCGTGGGCTGGTGTACGTCCTGCATGTAAATAGCTCAAATCCGGGGTTGCTGGGCGTGCGCCCACCAGCGCGCTACTTGAGCGTGTAGCCACACCGGGCACGGAGCCATGCCACCCACACCCGAAACCGCCACCGCCGGGCCTGCCCAGCACTCTCCCTCCTCCTCCTTCGTCCCCGTGGACAACCACAAAGATGCCATCCAGCTCATCAACGAAAGCAAGGTGTTCAACAAAAACATCCTCAACTACATCGGCGACAGCCAGCATACGGAGCACCGAATCATAGCAGTTTTTGGGTCACAGTCCACCGGAAAGTCGACGCTTCTCAACAACTTGTTCAACACCAACTTCGGCGTGATGGACGAGCAAAACAGGCAGCAAACCACCAAGGGGATCTGGCTTGCACAGAGCCCGGGCGTCAATTCCAATACAAAAACGCCCAAGGACTCGCAAATCTTGGTCATGGACGTGGAGGGCACCGATGGAAGAGAACGAGGCGAGGATCAGGATTTCGAGCGCAAAGCAGCTCTTTTCGCCCTTGCAACTTCGGAGATATTGATTGTGAACATCTGGGAAACCCAGGTGGGTCTTTACCAGGGCGCCAACATGGGCTTGCTCAAAACGGTCTTTGAAGTGAACCTTTCCCTTTTCGGCAAGTACAAGGCCTCCGAAAAGGCGTCGGACCACAAGGTGCTCTTGCTCTTTGTGATCCGTGACCATTTGGGCGTGACCTCCCAGGACTCCTTGGCCACCACCATCACCCAAGACCTCTTGAACATTTGGGACAATTTGAGCAAACCGGCCGAGTGTCAAAACTTGGCGTTTTCCGACTTCTTTGATTTGGCCTTCCACACCTTGGCCCACAAGGTGTTGCAGAACGACAAGTTCTTGGACGATATCCGCCATTTGGGAGACCGGCTTGTGGACCCGGCCAATTCCGACTATCTTTTCAAGCCTAACTACCACCACGACATTCCTATCGAAGGCTGGACCATGTATGCGGAAAATTGCTGGGGTCAGATTGACACCAACAAGGATTTGGACTTGCCCACGCAGCAGATCTTGGTGGCCAAATTCAAATGTGACGAGATAGCCGCAGCGTGCTACTCCGACTTCCTCGAGGGCTTTGACGCCATTTTGGATGCTTCCGCACAGGAAATTGCCCTGGAGTCCGCCTTGGACGTTCATCAAGACGTGGCTGCTTATAAGGATATCGGCGGTGTTCTTGTGGAGGCTCGTGAAAACGTGTTGCTGTCGTTTGATCGTTTGGCGTCTCGCTACAACTCCTCGGTGTATGAGCAAAGACGGCAGCTTCTTGGTGAGAAAGTGAACGCAAAGCTCAAGGAGGTGATTGCTTTATACGCCAAGCAGTTGCTTCAGATTGCCGTCTCGGCGTTTTCTGCTACCTTGAGCAAGAAACCCAAGTCGGACACTTTCAGCCAATTTTCCAAGAATGCGGTGGAAGAAGTGACGAAGAAATTTGGCCAGGCATTGGCGTATTTGTCGTTAAGCGGTCAAGTCAACACCAACGAGTACGCCGAAGCGTTGGAAACGGAGCTTGAGAAACTCCTTCAGAAGCAGCAGTTGGTGGAACTCAACAGCATTGTGGGCAAGTTTGCCAAAAAGCTCCAGTTAACTCTTCTGACACGCTTTAACGAGGAAATCGCCCATCCCTCCAAAGATTTCTGGAACAATATTATGGCGACTTTTGTCGAGGCCAAGCAACTGTTTTTGGACGGCTATCCGGTCGTGGACGGCGTCAGGGATTTCGGCGTGGATGCACAACCTCAAACATACCACAACACTGTGGAAGTGCTGGAATCCAAGTCGTGGCAGGTGCTTTCTCAGGTGATTCAGAAATACCTCTCCAAGGAGAGCATTCTCAATATCTTGAAGGAACGGTTTGACGACAAGTTCCGCTACGACGAGAATGGATTGCCCCGGCTTTACCAGAACGCCAAGGACTTGGACACCAGTTTTGCCGACTCCAAGGAATGGGCCCTCCGGGCGCTACCGATCTTGGCCACCGCACGACTCGCCAACGGCGACGAAATTGACCGTAAGCTGGACAAGCGCTTTACTGTGACACACGGGGCCAACAATGCAGACGAAGACAGCGACAGCGACGACGAGCCACGGCGGTTCTGCGAGATTCTCAGTGAGCCCGAGAAATCCGAGGTTGTGGCCAAGTTCAAAAAGGAAACCGACGCCAAGTACGTGGAAACAAAGCGGTCCATAATCCAGCACGTGACGCAGATTCCCTACTACGTCTACTTGATCATCATTGTGCTCGGGTGGAACGAGTTCATGGCCATCGTCCGCAACCCATTCTTCTTCACCATGCTCGTGGTGCTAGCTGCAGGAACGTACATGATGTACCAGATGCGGCTCTTGGGGCCGGCCATAGTCGTGGCGCAGCGCATGGTCGACGAGACGTTGGTCGTGGGCAAGCAAAAGCTCTTGGAGTTGTTGGAGGAGCCGCCCAAGATGGAGAAGGCCGGGTCACGCGACGAGGGCGAAGCGCCACGTGACGCGACACGTGACTAGCGCCGCGAAAATGCAACATGCAACCCCGTTGCAGCGCATGCATGCTGATCGGCATATGGCACCTGCGGACACGCACCCTAGCGGCCTCTCGGTGCGGGACGTGGGCTGGCCGAGCCACGGACCCCCGTACCTCCGGGATCCTCCTGCACACGGCCAGGTTGCAAGCGCGACGTCCCATTTTTGTGCGCCTCCGCCCCAATGTAACCTCTCCACATATATAACCTGCTTCGCCACCTGTTAACCTTGCTACTCCCCCAACCTCCTCCAGACGGCCCTGGAACCGAACCATCCTCTCCCCCACGCCCCCTGCATATCCCCCAGCATGGATGACAAGGTCCTCAGCGACGTGTCGCTTGCCCTGAGCACATCGTCCCCCCTTTCAGAATCAGAGCTCCACAGCGTATTGACGCTGGCGCTTTTCGACTTCTCCCGAAACGTCAACGGGTCCAGGTTGGCCCTTTATGCCGGCCAGGTGGCCGACGCCTTCGAGCACTCGCTCGCAAAAGGCTCCGACATCACCATGCTCCCCAACTACAGCATCAGTCCGTCCGGAAACGAAAGCGGCGACTTTCTCGTGGTCGATTTGGGAGGCTCCACCTTACGAGTGGCGGTGATTTCCATAGCGGCGCCCCAACAAGGCGTTGGCAGAAACGAGCGTATCTCCATAGCCACCCTGCGCAAATGGACGGTGCAAAACTCGTTCAAAACCGTCAACAAGGGGTTTTTTGCGTGGATCTGCGAAAAGATCCACGAGACGTTGATGCTGCAAAACGTCATTGCGTTGGACTCGCTCATCACCACGGGAATCACCTGGTCATTCCCCTTGTCCTCCACGTCCTACAACTCCGCCAATATTCTCCACATGGGAAAGGGCTACATTGTGCTGGAGGAGGTGCACGGCCAAGATCTTCGGTGCTTGCTTGAGGCCACCTTGTGGGAACACTGCCACATCCGGGCCAGTGTGCAGTCCATCATCAACGACTCGTTGGCAGTTTACTCGGCGGCTCGTTTTCTTGATGCCAACACCGTGCTTGCGTTGGTCTTGGGCACGGGCTTCAATGTGTGCTGCCAGTTGCAGACGTCTCTGCATATAGCACGACAGAAGCACATCGGATCGGAGCTGTCGGTGTTGTTCAACACGGAGACGTCGCTTTTCGGCCACACCTTGTGCGTGCCTTTTGCCACCAAGTACGACGAGTGCATTGACCGGCGCTTTGCGCTTTCCGACGACAGATCCGCATCCCTCTTGCACTTCCTGCCTCACATGACCACAGATCCACATTCCAACACCTTGTTCCAGCCGTTCGAGCTCTTGTCCTCTGGAAGGTACTTGCCCGAGTTGGCCCGCTTGGTATTGGTGGACATGATCGAGCAAAAGGAGATTTTTGCCGACCAGAAGAACTTCCAGCTTCTAAACACGCCGTACGAGGGGTTTTCCGGCGAGTTGATGTGTTTCATTGCAGAATGCTCCAGCAACGAGCAGATTGCACGCGAGTTGGAGGCCCAATTTGCCTGGAGCCCGCACCTGGTGGCCATTGCCGATGTGGTGAACATCCAACTTTTGGTCAACAGCATAATCCGCCGGCTGGCGTTCATTGTGGCCATTGCGCTCGTGGCTTATATCAACCTCATGAATCACCACAACAAGTCTTTGGATAAGGACATCACAATTGGCTACGTTGGCTCTGTGATGGAGTACTTTGTGCAGTTGCGGAACATGGTTGCATGTTTCGTCAACGAGTGCCCGGAGATTCAAAAATTGGGCATCAGGGTGCGGCTTCAGGGCGTGGACGAAAGCTCCGTTGTCGGCACGGCCATTGCTGCTGCCAGCCGGGTCGGAGTGGCGGCGACGTCGTGTGTCCGGATGCAGGCACCTGCACACAGCAGTGCTGCCGCCGTTTATAGATAAGGGATAGCTAAATGAATGCGGAAGCGCAGGAGAGTGTGCCCGAAGTGCCAGGCGACGCCAACGGGGCTTTGGATGCCGTGGAGCCGGGCGTACGTCGGGGCCCTGCCCTCGGATGTCGCGTCACGTGATCCGTAACTTTCAGGAGAACCTGCTATACAAACCCCTGCATCGTGCAGCTGACAAGAGACTTTATACTAGAGCGCCCTAACAATTTGGTATCGTTACACATAGTAACTCCTTTTGCACTTCTGGGCTCTGCAAGTCTCAAAATAGACACATTTGTCTTTGGGTTACACTGCTAGCTTCAGTGACGTCTCGAAACGATGAAGTGAATTGCAAGCATGGGACATGTCTGGGTGGTCAGCCAGTCACGTGACGCGACTTCCGAGGGTGCTGGCCCGCCAAGAGCCGCTACAGGCTATTCCGCTCGGGAGAAGCTTCTGCGTGCACGCCCCTGCACAACCGGGCAGAAACCCGGCATTTTTTTGGCAAATTTCGACGGTTTCAACGACCCCTCTCAATAGGTCGGAACTGGATATAGAGCCCGGATTTGCGAAAAGTCACGTGCGCGTCCTCGGATCTGAAGGTTCTGTCAGCTTTCATCGTTCTGAAATTTGGAAATTTATCTCTTAGGGATGTACGGGCTTCGTGAGAAGATGTAAGATGTAAGAAACCCGAAAAACTTGAATTCCACCCAGACTTTCGAACCAGGGTTGCATTACGTCATTTTCTATTGCTGCGAAAAATGGACAAAAGTCTGGGCAATGAAATAGATGAAAACGAAAGAATAAAGAAATTGTGGAATGATTAAAGTGAAAATAAAAAGAAGGAAAGCTAATAAATTATCCTCATCGTCCCTAAACCCGATATCTGCGGGAAATTGTTCTTCATCCAAATCTCCGTCATGTGCAGGACAATTGTGGAGACAGATGGAAATCGGGACAACCACAAGGTACAGCTCATCAGATACCAACACCATAGACCAGCCCATGCCATTTTCCAATGTGCATTGCTATAAGAAAACAAAGGCAATTTTAATGTGATGTTTGAAATGGCCTTTGAAATGTCCGTGTGTTTTCCGAGCTTGCGTGTTTGCCATGCTTGTGTATGGCAGCTGCACTGATTGCAAACCGATTCATGAACCATCACGCACACTAAAGCTTTGCATTCAAGCCACTCGCCAAGTGATCACACACAACCAACACGTTCGGATGGCTCCTCAAGTAAGAAGATGGAAACCGAGCGTCATTCTTCTGCCCGTAAAGTGTCTTTTCCAAGGCGTACTTTTTGTTGGCACCGAGCACAATAATGGCCACCTCGTTCGAGTTATCGAGAATGGTTGAAATCCCCACTGAGAGAGCGTGCCGAGGCACCTTCAGCGCATCGTTATCGAAAAACCGCTTGTTGGCCTCCACAGTGCTCTGAACCAAGTCCACACGCCGCGTTTTCGAGTCCCGAGTCAGCCCTGCCTCGTTGAAAGCCAAATGGCCCTCGGGCCCTAACCCTCCAAGGAACAAGTGAATGCGTCCGTACCTCTTGATTTTAGCCTCGTAATCTTTGCACTCCTGCTCATAGTCGTTGGTCAATCCATTGAGGATGTTGATGTTCTCCCTGGGAATGTTGACGTGGTTGAAGAGCTTATCGAACATGAAGTAGTGGTACGACTGTGGGTGGGACGGCGCCAACCCAAGGTACTCGTCCATGTTAAACGTGACGACGTTTTCGAACGAAACGAGTCCCTTCTTGTAGCTGGCCACCAACTGCCGATATATGCCCTCGGGGGAAGAGCCGGTGGGAAGTCCCAAAACAAACGGCTTGCTTTTGCTGGGCCTGAATGCATTGATCTTTTCAATGATGTAGTTGGCGAGAAAAACCGATGCATCGCTGGCGTCGGAGAAGATCACTTGCTTCATGTTTGGCAGTTGCAATGGGGAAGCGTACTGTTTAAGTACGACCAAAGGGCACTGTGCAGGACTTGGTACTTCCAGTTGCATTTGTTAACGTTACACTCCGCATCTTAGAAGCATACTGCACATACCGCTGGCCTCCGGCTGATCTTTGCTCTGATTCTCGCCGCCCCAAAGTGACGTTGCATTTTTGCTGCGACGCCCCACGCTATCGCATCGGAGACTGCGTGCGTGCCTGCAGATAGTCCAAGGTTACAACTGCAACCCCCAGACGACAATGGGACGTAACCGGTCAGCTTTTAAACCCCCGAGTCCCCAATCACTAACGCAACCGGTTTCGCGCTTTTGTTGTTTTGGATTTTAGACTGAATTTCATCGAAACTAGCATTGCCTTGCTCCACCAGAATTCCTTATCTTGCTCATGACCATTATCAACTTCACCAACGGCCAGCTCTGCGATGGAGGCAAGCTCGTCTCTGACGACCTCTATGTTGATACAACAACAGGAAAGATTGTATCACAGTCAGACGACCAACAGAAAGTCCAGATCATCGACTTGAAGGGAAACATTTTGGCCCCCGGATACATTGATATCCAGAATAATGGCATTTATGGCTTGAACTTCAGCGCCCTCAACGAAGAGTCCACAGCTTCAGACATCAGGCATTTCGCTGCCTTTTATAAGGATTGCATGTCCAAGTACTTGGCCACTGGAGTCACTGCCTTGTGCCCCACAATCACCAGCAATTTTTCCGAGGTCTACCAGAAAGTTTTGCCAATTTACGCCAAAACAAGATCAGCCGAAATGGCCGACTGCCTTGGCGCTCATATCGAAGGTCCCTTTATCAGTCATGCCAAGAAAGGCTGCCACCCCGAAGAGACCTTGGTGGACGCTAGGCAAACGACATTTGAGAACATGTATGGAAGCCAGAACTTGGCTAACAACGTCTCCATTATAACCGCAGCACCCGAAATTCCTGGCGTTTTGGAAAACATTCCCAAGTTCCACCACGACCACCCAAATATCGTTCTATCCATTGGCCATACCGAGGCCAACCGGGATCAGTGTATGCAGGCGCTAGATGGAGGAGCTTCGATGATAACACATTTTTTTAATGCCATGCCACAACCGCACCACCGGGACGTGGGTGTTGTTGGTCTCGTGTCGGATCCAGAGTCACAAACACACCCGCCATACTTTGGGCTCATCTGTGATGGTGTGCACGTGGCGCCTGCCATGTGTGTGATGGCGTACAGAGCTAGCCCTGACACTTGCATATTGACCACTGACGCCATGCATTTAATTGGCTTGCCCGATGGCACATATAAGTGGGATAAGCAGAAAATAGTCAAGACTGGACCATCTCTTTATTTGGAGGGCACCAAGACTTTGGCCGGGGCCGCCACAGACTTGGCAGTGTGCGTGCAGAACCTCGTCAAATGGGCGGAGATCCCGTTGGCTGAGGCTGTTAAGACTGTCACTAATAATGCAGCCCAGCTGTTGAACATTAGCCACAAGGGATTTTTGAAACAGGGATGTGATGCCGACCTTGTGGTTTTGTCTGACTCGGGTGATGTGCAGCAAGTATTCAAGCTTGGAAAGCCCGTGAGACCAACTGAACGCTTACAAGCCATGTTGTGAGCACCATCTATAACACCATTGTAATATACCTAATCCATGACCAAATGATCAAAAGCAAAAACAATAAAACAGTAACCATTCCAGCCAACAACACCGCCAGCAAGTGTTCCCAAGAAACGACACTTGTCAAAATTGGGGTTCATTTGTATCGGGTTCCATTAGAGGTATTGGAAAATGGCATTTAATGAGAGGGGGCGCGCTTCTTATATATAATTTATGGCTGCAATTTCAATCCCAAAAGCGTAATGTAGCGCCAGGAGTCGCTTCAGATGTGCACAAACACAACACCGCAACAGCAGTATATAAATGCGCTCTCCCCACCTTAGAACCTCGTTGCTGTTTTTTACAACAACAACGTCACCAACTACCCCTTTCAGGACAGGGCAATGCCAGACACTGTCTGTCTGTGCAAAGCAAATGTCTGTCTGTGCAAAGCAAAGGATCCGTACCGGGACTGCAAAGAGCTCAATACGTTTATCGAACGATCCCCACACAATCCCAATACTAAGAATGTCGCAAGCAAGTGGAAGCCAGCTTTTCTTGGAAATTCCACGCTTTGCGTTGACATTCAACTCTACGTCAAAAGAGGTCACATACTCGAGATCGAAGGTTTGGAAAACCTCTATCCAGGCTGCAAAGTCGAGGCGTGTGTGCAGGAAGCCCGAACCGCACCTCACTCATCCCCACATCCTTATCAATCAAAGCTGACTGGAGAAACAGAAGTCTAGATTGGCAACAATCCCAAATAAGACGCCCAGTGATACAAGAGCCAGAATACCCATACCATTGCAGGATCAAAAACCAGAGACTAACCCAGAACGCAGACCCGAAACAGACATGTTCGTCAGGAGATACGCCACTACACATTCTCAGTACAGTCTCCACAGCTGGCCAAAAGGAAAAAAGCCCAGTGCTCATGATATATTCAAGTTTCCAGAAAACCCAGCATCGCGAGCAGCATACGACAAGGCGTTGAAGGCAATGTACCAGAAATACGTCAAAATCTACCATCCAGATGCAGCCCTGCAGAGAGACATTTTGAACGACGACACCGGCAAGATGCTTACCCTTGAGCAGAAGCAGGACCGATTTACCGCCATCCAAAGTGCATATGAACTCCTCAAGGACCCTAAAAACAGAATGGCATCCAGAAAGTACGAGAATACCACATGGGCAGATTATCAACGGGGAAAAACGTCGAGTTTTGATGCCTTCCGCATGGCCAATGCCCACCGCAAGAAATACGCTTACGAAAACGACCCCCAGTTCTGGCAGGCAGGCACATGGGAGGATTACTACCAAATGCGGTACAACCGCTCGGCGCCTACACAGGAAGAATGGGAGAAAAACAAGTGGGTGATTTTGTACAGAGTACTTGCAATTCTGGCCATTGTGGTGGTATTGCAAGTGATGTTAGCGTTGGAACGCACCGATGAGTTCAACCGTCAAACTCGACTCATGAACCTACGCGCTGATGCCGACTTAAGCAGCGCCTATGAAAACTACCAGGAGGGCCTCTCGCGGTTCCAGCGAATCCGGCGGTTTCTTCTCTTCCGGCGATCTGGACTCGACGCACGTGACGAAGACGACAAGAGGGCTCAGAAACTCGAGGAAAATGAGATGCTCACCCAGTACGCACGTGACCAGGTGAAGAAGCACTGGGGAGAGCATGGAGGGATGCGTGCTGGAAATCAGGGAGATTCAGCCGATGGTAACGAGGAGTCAGTGGCATAGTACATGGTCACGTGAGCAGAACAGAGTGCACAAGGCGCGCCCGTCATACGCTCACCTCCCGTTCTCACTGATAGACAATGGATTTCACAAAACCCGAAACAGTGTTGGACCTCAACAACATCCGGACTTGTCTTGTCCGGATGGAAGACACAATTCTTTTCGACTTTATTGAACGTGCCCAATTCTTTCTGCTGCCCAGTGTGTACCAGAAAAACAAATATGACATCTCCGGGTTCGACGGCCTGTTCATGGAATGGCTTCTCTTGCAGACAGAGAGAACGCACTCGCAAGTGCGGCGGTACGAGGCACCTGATGAGACGCCATTTTTCAGGGATCAGTTACTCAAGCCATTACTCCCATCGATCAACTACCCGAAGGTGTTGGCGTCATACAGCGACGAGATCAATGTGAGTCGGGAGATTTTGGATTTTTACGTGACAAAAATCGTGCCGGAGGTTTCTTGTGGTCAAGGGGACCAAGTGGTGAATACCGGGTCAGTTGCTGTATGCGACGTTGAGTGTTTGCAGGCTCTTTCCCGGCGAATCCACTTTGGAAAGTTTGTGGCGGAGGCAAAGTTCCAACAAGACCCCAAACTTTACCGCAAGCTCATAGAGGCAAAAGACGTGGCTGGAATTGAGGCCAGTATCACCAATGCTGCTGTGGAGGAAAAGATTTTGGAGCGCTTGAAGGAAAAGTGTGGGGCCTACGGAACGGACCCCAGTTTACGTTACAGCCAGCAACAGCAGCTGAAGGTGAAGGCGGAGCTCATTGTTCAGGTTTACAAGGAGTATGTAATCCCATTGACCAAGAAGGTGGAGGTTGACTACTTATTGAGAAGGTTGGAGGATGAGTAATTTGATCAACGGTCAAATTCACGTCGATTTCCAGGCCATCGGCATTGTGCAGGCACCAGATCCCGGCATCCCATCATTTTGATGGAGCGTCATAAAGACAGTCAACCATCATGATGTCTGAAGGAGGAAGATGGAGGAAGATGAAGATGGAGGAAGATGAAGATGGAGGAAGATGAAGATGGAGGAAGATGAAGATGGAGGAAGATGAAGATGGAGGAAGATGAAATGAAAATGGAAACGAAGATAAAATGAAAATGAGACACGAACATGAAAGAAGTGGTCGGAGATGAAATGTCGGGGCACCAGTGTTGATAATACATCGACCGGAATCTCGCATATCAAGTGGAACGTGTGCATGACGTGACGTGGCTTTATTGCTAAAGACGCGTCTAACAAACCTCCCCCTTGCCCGCAGAACACTCTTCCTTTGGACCGGCTCGCCATCCGCATGTGGCAGTGCTGACAAGCGCTAGGCCAATTTGCGCTGGCCATGTGGCCGCACACGTTGTGCGTGTGTGCAGGAGTAATGGATTTGCACCCATGAGAATTAGATATAAATACCGAGCATCTACGCCGTCGCTCCTACATTTAGTGAGGCTTACCAACTTCTCACCGCTTGTCTCAGCTCGGCTCTCTCCAGTCGCTCTCGGTTTTGAAGCGACACCAGTTGGACCAGCATTGCTTCCATCCACCGAATAGCTTGCCTTTCACACGACACTACCAAAGCCAAACTTCACATCCAGCTCAACATGAATTCAGCTCTGATGCCCGAGCGCTGCATGGACACGCCCGGCCGGGTGGTGACGGGGGTGGTGTTATGTGCAGTCGCGATTTTTTTCGCCTTCCCAAAGGCGCTGGCGCCCGCCCACGCCGTGCTCCGCTTCGCGTGGGCGTGCTTCGTCAAACCCGTTCTCTCCAGGGCGGGAGGTGGCGTCCTGCACACAAGCCAGCAGCAGCACTTGGACCATTTTTACCGGTCCCAAGCGCACATCTATGACTCGACGCGGGCGGTGTTGCTCCAGGGCCGCGTGGAGTGCTTGAAACTTGCAGCGGCACACACGGCCGGCGGCGGCAAGATGGTGTGGGTGGATGTGGGCGGAGGTACGGGCCTGAACATCGAGCACATGGACTCGATTCTCCCCATCGCCGAGAACTTCCACGCCATCTATTTGGTGGACCTCTCGCACTCGTTGTGCGAGGTGGCCCGGCGGCGCTTCCAGGGCAAGCCCTGGGGGCACTTGGTCCACATCTTGGAGACCGACGCCAGCGAGTACTGCATACAGCAGCGGCACGCCGACCTCGTCACGTTCTCGTACCTGTTGCTGATGATCCCCACCTTCAACGCCGTCGTTGACCACGCGCAGAGCTTGCTCCAGCCGCAGACCGGCGTGGTGGCGTGTGTGGACTTCGGGATCCAGAGTGCAGGAACGTCCGTCGGCAGAACCAACACGCTTGGCGGCGTGTGCAACAGAAACATACCCTGGTTCGTGCGCAACTTCTGGCGCATCTGGTTTGAAACAGACAAGGTGTATTTGGATCTGGCCCGGCGCAACTACCTCGAGTACCGCTTCGGTACGTTGAAGTCCTTCAATGCCTACAACAACACATTGGGCAGAATCCCCTATTATGTGTGGATAGGCTGTGACAAGAACAGGTCGCTGGCGCTTGTTCACAAAATCAACTGCTTGGCCACCGAGTCGCCGTACCTTGCGCCGTCGGAGGAGACCCAGGAAAAGGAGTACCCGCTTCCCGATTCGGAAGTGATCAGCAAGGGCCACGAGGCGGCGTTGGGGAACTTGAGGCGCCGCTTGCCCTATCCGTCGCTGTACTACCAGAAGCAGCCGTGGCGGGTGTACTATGACGAAATGGACGACAAGTACGCCCAGTTTGGAAACCAGTACATCTATGCGTTCACGTGGGAGGACCCGCGGGAGGACCACCGCATCCTCCGCTTCACCACGGACGACACCGTGTTGGCCATCACACTGGCGGGCGACAACGTGTTGCTGTATGCAGGTCTCCCGGACCCGCCCAAGCGGATCCACGCCGTGGACCTCAACCCGTGCCAGAACCACCTCCTCGAGCTCAAGATGGCGGCGCTCAAGAGCCTCCCGCGCGAGCAGGTGTGGCAGATGTTTGGCGAGGGAAAAGTGGCGGACTTCCGGGAGCTCTTGGTCCTGCACCTAGCACCCCACTTGTCGTCCCAGGCGTTCCAGCACTGGATGCAGAAGGGACCGGCGGCGTTCGCCAACCGGGGGCTCTACGACACCGGGTCGACGCGGTGGGCGCTCCGCTTGGCGCGGGCCGTTTTCGGCGTCTTCGGCCTCGGCGGCGCCGTCGACGAATTGTGCTCCTGCACAGAACTCCCCACCCAGATCCGGCTCTGGGAAACGAAAATCCGGCCCGCTCTTTTCAACCCGTTTGTGGCGACGTTGTTGGTGGGCAATCCGATTTTCCTCTGGAAAGCCCTTGGGGTTCCCCAGAACCAGGCGGAGATGATTGGCGACTCGGTGTTGAAGTATGTGGTCAACACGCTCGATCCGGTAGTCCGTCGCTCGTTGATTTCCTCCGACAACTACTTCTATTACTTGACTTTGAAAGGCAAGTACAGCCGCCAGAACTGTCCGGATTATTTGACCGAAAAAGGCCACCTGCGCTTGACCAACCAGAGCTCTGCAACCCTCCCCGGGGCCACTGAGCCCGAGAAGAATGGCGATTCCTCGCCAATTGACAATATCCGCCTTCACACGGACACGCTCAACGATGTGTTTGCACGGCTCAGCAAAAAGTCCATCACCATTGCCATCATCATGGACCACATGGACTGGTTTGACCCCCAGAAAAACGATGCCGAAGCGGAAATCTGCGCCGTCAAAGAGTGTTTGGCGCCTGGCGGGAGAGTCATGCTCCGCTCCGCCGCCCAGTACCCGTGGTACATCAAGACCTTCGAAAAGTGTGGATTCAAATGCAAACCGGCAGCGATCAGACGGGCCCACGAGTCGATTGACCGTATCAACATGTATGCATCCACGTGGGTTTGCACAAAGATAGAGCTTCCTGAGCGTCGCCGGATGAGCTCTTTGAAAATATAGCTGTGGATAGAAGTGTTTCGGGTGTAACAGTGATGCAGATGGTCGTCGGTATAGTCACCGGTATAGTCACCGGTATAGTCACCGGTATAGTCACCGGTATAGTCACCGGTATAGTCACCACTATTGTAGGTACCAGTATAGTCACCACTATTGTAGGTACCAGTATAGTCACCACTATTGTAGTCACCACTATTGTAGTCACCACTATTGTAGTCACCACTATTGTAGCCACCCCTATTGTAGTCACCACTATTGTAGCCACAACATCCGTACACCCTTCTTCATTACTCCCAGCTTGCCAGCCCCTCCCGCCCGCAATGGCCAGCCGTGAATCACTATACAGTTTCACACGCCTAATCCGTCATCCGCCACGAGTTCGGAATGGTTCCCGAGTTTTCCTGACGGAGAAGCCTCCATGCCTCGCGCACGTGATCCGGGGTCAACGGCATCTTTCGGTCGCCCATGTACTCCAAGGGCTGCTCGGCAATGGCCGGCACATTTTCCCCATTCGCTAGCATGCGGATGGTGCTGCGTTTGCGCTTTTTCTTGGCGTCAATGTCCAAGATCAACTGCGTTTTATACTCTTGTTCCTGCACCTCGAACGCCTTGGTGATCACATCGCCCAACACCAGCTTGGAGAGACCCGCCATAACAACCGCTATGTTTTGGGGGATGGAGTGCCCGAGAACAGAATTGGCGATTTTCTTCACCCCGGGTTTGTTCACCGTCAGACGGCGGTACGCTTCAAACCGTTCCATCTGTGCCTCCGAGAGGGACGTCACCAAGAGACGCTTCCGCTCATCTTCACTCACTTCGGCAGGCTGGGCGTGGCGCAACTCTCGATACCGGGAAACTAGAGCCTCGTCTTCAATGTCCGACACATCGGAGATCTCGGACATGTCGTCGGGCTGGTAGAGGCCGTCGGCGTCGGATTTTTCGGCGGAGTCGCCTTGCTCGCCGTAGAAGACACGCCAGATCAACGCCTCGTCGTCCTCGTCAAGACTGACGTCACTCTGCACGCTTTCAGAGTCGCTCATGGTGATGTGTGCACTCGGAGAGGGAGCGAAGGGTGCACCGCACTCACCACACCCGTGCACCGCACTCACCACACCCGTGCACCACGCACTGCACCCGTGCACCGCACCGCCCACTCACGTGGACACTCACGTGGACACTCACGTGGACACTCACGTGGACACCCACGTGCCAGACGCTATGGCAGAGTGGAGGGCGGCTACCTGCAGGAGGCGCTTCAGCCAGTCGTGCTCCCGGTCCGCCATGATGGCGTCCACCAACTCGCACACGCGGGAGTAGGCACGGCGCACGGCGCGGTCACGTGCAGGCAGCAGCGCGAGCATCTCGAGGCACTCGCAGAGCCCCAGTAGTGCATAGTGCTTCATGGCCGCGTGCGCGCGCATGGCAAGCGGCTCCGGCCCGCGCTCAAGCCCCAAGGCCGCGTCTATGTGCAGTCCCGCCATATCCAAGAAGCCCGACACGTCGTAGGCATCGTGGTCAAGGCGCTCCTGCACAAGCGCCCGGGCCGTGCCGTACTCGGCGCCCGCCACCGACTCGACGCGGGCGACTTTGTCGAGGTGAAAAAGCGGAACGCCCTGGACGGAGTCGGCGTACCCCCGGAGCGACGTCGAGAATAGAAAATTCACGCTCCGAGACGAGTTCCGAAGGTGCTGGGCCGGCACCCGGCGCTTGGACACGTCCACGGGCTCGATGCAGGACGTCACGTTCGTCATGGGCGCCACGGCGGCGTAGCGCCCCGCAAACGCCGCGAGCGCGGCCGTAAGCTCGGCCGGCGGCGGGCCCGACTCCTCGGCCGCCACGAACGCAATACGGTAGTCCGGCACATAGGCCCCGTACCCCCGGCCGCCGGCCCACATGGCCAAATCCGGTGCGATCAAGTTGTCGAAGATGGCCTGGGTCACGAAGAAGGGGAGGTCGTTCCGGTGTATGAAGTTGAGGTCGTAAGACATGTGGGCGGTGAAGTTGTGGGGATCTAGCCACACTCCCGGCTGGTACCAGAAATGGAGCACCACCGAATAGGTAGGAGCGGCGGAAGGGGCCGCCGGGCCATGGGCAGTTTCGGGCGGGGTGTCGGGCGGGGTGTCGGGCGAAGGGGCGGCGGAAATCGTCTCTGTGCAGAAGACGGGGTTGGGCCCTCGGATGCGGTCGGGCCGCTGCACGGAGGCCGGCATCTCGTCGACGATTCGGTATTTGTAGGAGCAGCCGAGGGAACGCAAGCGGAAGTCGAGCTGTTTCTGGACGGCGGCGGCCAAATCGGGAAAGCGAAACCCGTGGTCGGCAAGCCGGAGATGGATGTCCTGGGCCACCGGCAACGAGCCCACGTCGAGCCGGAGCCGCCGGGCCTGCTCCTGCACAGACGGGCCGCTGCTGTACGCCCACACCAAGACCGCTAGAATTGCCGAAAGAAGAAGCATGGTGGGCAGGGCAGGCGGGGCGCAGAGGTGCACCCGTGCACCGCGCACCAGCGCACCCGTACACCGCAAGCGCCAAAACCCGTACCGCACCGCACCCGTACCGCACCGCACCCGTACCGCACCGCACCGCACCACACTCAAGCGCCTTACCCTCCGCTTCCCACCCATGGGTGTTCCGCTGGTGCCAATCGAAACGCAGGCAGTCCCCGAGCTGCAGGAGCAGCAGTATGTGCACGACGTGTACAACGAAATCGCCGCCCACTTCTCCCAGACCCGCTACAAGCCGTGGCCCATCGTGGAAAAGTTCCTAAGCGCCCAGCCCGACTACTCCATTGGAATCGACGTCGGCTGCGGCAACGGAAAGTATCTCGGAGTCAACCCCAAACTAGCCATCATCGGGCTGGATCGTTCCGACGGCTTGGTGGCGTGTGCACAGGAAAACTCGCTGAACCAACACCTTTTGGCGGTGGCCGACGGGCTCCACTTGCCGCATGCGGACTCTCGGTTTGACTTTGCCATTTCCATAGCGGTGATTCACCACTTTGCCACGGAGGAGCGGCGCATCGACGCCATTCGCCACATTCTCCTGAAATTGCAGCCAGGGGGGAAGCTCTTGGTGTACTGCTGGGCCCTTGAGCAGGCCACGTCCCGGAGGGGGTACAAGGAGGGGGACGACCAGGACATTCTTATTCCGTGGGTTTTGAACAAGCTGGCGGGTAAAACGAAGGGGGGAGGGGCGAAGGCGAAGACTGAACAGGAGGGGGGAGGGGAGAAGGCCGCAAAGGAAAACACTCACGCGGACGAAACCGCAGACACAAAGTATAGGTACTACCACCTCTACAGGGAGGGCGAGTTGGCGGCAAATGCAGAGAGCGCAGGAGGCGTCGTGGTGGACTCGGGCTACGAAAAGGACAATTGGTGGGCGATCGTCGCCCGGAGATAGTGGGCCCGGGTCCGTCCTCCCCTCTTGGGATTCGACCGACTCGCAAGATGACAACTAGCCACGCGACGGGTGGCGGATGTGTGGTGCTCGGGTGGTGCACGGGTGTGGTGCATGTGGTGCATGTGGTGCATGTGGTGCACGGGTGTCGCCGCGCTCACCAGGCCCGCGTGCGGACCCTCCACACCATGACCCGCCAAGACCAGTTGGTCCGTGCCACGGACCTCGACGCGTTGAGCTGCCGCGCCAGCGCCAACAAAAAAGGGTACTTTGTGCCGGAAGACCCGTGCATCCCGGCGCTTGTCACTGCATACGAGCAATGTCTCCAGCACTGTGACGGCTACACGCAGTACTCGGCCAGCAAGGCGCTTCGAAACGCCTTTCAGAGCAAGTACCCGCTCATCAACCGCGGCACGTTCTACCGGACCCGGTCGGTCGACCGAATCGTGGCGGACTTCATTGCCGAATACGGAAAGTGCCAGATCGTCGCCCTCGGCGCCGGCTCTGATACCAGGGCTTTCCGGGTGCTACCGGCACACCCGCACGTGACCTACACCGAAATCGACTTCCCGGAACAGACCAAAGTGAAGCGCGTGGCCATCTCGAACCTGCGTCTTCTCCAGCAGGCGGTGGGCGTGCACATGGGCACCGAGGGCGCCTGCGCCGCCGACTTCCAAAACATGCCCTCGGATCTCCACCTGGACCGCTACCACTTGGTCGGAATGGACCTCCGTGCCCCCGTGCACCTTCCCTTTTTGGACCCACAAACCCCCTCGCTTCTCCTCAGCGAGTGTGTGCTCTGCTACCTCACGCCGGCGGAAAATGTACGGGTTCTTGAGTTCTGGCGCCTGCACCTAGAGCACGTGGGCATTGCCATGTACGATCCCATGGCGCTCGACGACGCGTTTGGACGCACCATGGCGGGCAATTTGGCCCAGAGAGGCTTGGACCTTGGGTCTTTTGTGCAGTACCCCGACCTCCACTCGCGAGGCGCCTTTTTCAGCCGCCTCGGCTTCACGGCGAACCTCACGGATTTGGCCCTGGTGGGCGGCTACGGCTTGCCCGGCATGGCGTGGATTCCGGCCGCAGAGTGGGCCCGGGTTTCCCGCTTGGAGATGCTCGATGAGGTTGAGGAGATATCTATGCTATTGCGCCATTATTGCTTGATCTATGCAGAACGCGGGCTCACGCTGGCGTTTCCGGCCGGGCACCAGTGGGTCATCCCGCGCGAACCAGCTTGAGCTGGCCCGCTTGTTATTCGGAGTTCTTTCTGAGAAACTCCATCTGCTCCTGCACCTGCGCGCACACCTTGGCGCGCTCCGCGCTGTTTTTGGCGGGCACGTGTTGCATTTCGAGCGCGGCATCGCAGAACCACGCCTGTATATGGTGCATCAAGCTGATCTCAATATCCAAGCCCAGAGATTCCCTGAGAAATTCCGCGGTGTAAAGGCGGCGGCGTTCGCCGGAGATATTCTTCACTCCTCTGCCGTTAGAATTATGCAAAAAGAGCTCCTCGAGGAAGTATTTCGGCCAATTGGCGTGCAAGAACATGAGAGAGTGCGAGCGGTAGAAATGCCGTTCGTAGTTGCTGATGCTGGCATCGTTTTCGTCCCGGGCAAGCTTGCCCTCGAAAGTCGCCGTTCTTCCCGGGGTTCTCAGCTCAAGGTAGTCGATGATTGGATCGTATTGGCCCATGCCAAAGAACATGTGCTTGCCGGATTCGGTGGGCGGCCCGAACTCGCGGTTGAACTCGCTCACCTGGTAATAGGGCAATTCTAGCTTGTGGGCAGCTGCCACAAATGTTTCCTTGTCGCCTTCGCCGGCTGCTCCCTGACTGAAGAGAGGGTAGTAGTAATCGAAGCCATAGTAGTTGTAGTACATGGACAACACGAGCGTGCGGAAATGCTTTCTCTTGTCGATCAAAAACTGGCCCGTTTCACTGGACGCCTCCGCAATGGTGCCTTTTGTATCGTGGAACGAAGTTTCCATTGGGTTGCTCGACTTGCCCCGCTGATCGTTGCCCGGGTATGAGTTTCTCATTTTGAATGTCTCGTCAGTTTCGATGTCGGCAATGGCGTAGTAGTAGGGCGACGTGGATCTGCGCCAAAGATCCGGCCACACCACCATTCGTTTCGACAAAAACGGCTCGTTCACAAACATGTGGTCCGGGTTCTTGATGGGGATGTTGTCTGCATCGAGATACAACACGTTCTGGAACGACGATACCAAAAGCGCCACGTTTTTGAGCTGGTAGCCCTGGAGGCTCTCCGAGAGCGTTTTGGGCAAGAAGTCCTCCATCACCCTGCACCGGGCGTTGAGGCTGGGGAGGGCCTGCAGGCAGAAGTCCATGTCGAAGTCACTGCGTTTCGGGAGAATCACCTCCACTGGCAAGACACATCCGGACTCGCGCAAAACGGAAATCGAGAGAAGCGCCAACTGGCTGTACTTTCCTCCGCCGAGGTAGACGATTCCGTCGCCGGCCATGAACTGCGAGAGTTTGCCGTACTCGTAGAGTTGTGGGGGAAGATCCGTGGGCATTTCCGCCAAGAAGCCGCGATGGGCCGACTGCAACTCGGAAACCTCGTTTTCGGTGGGCCGGAAAAAGTACAGCAAATACTCCTTGCTGCGCACAGGCTCGTCGAGATACAGCTCACGCAAGTGGCCACCATAGAGCGGGATGCGGCCTTCCCGGTGGGGGAGCTGGTCTTCCTCTTTGGCCTGCGCATAGTGCTGGTTGTTGTTTATGGGCAGCACGGCGGGGCGGTGTTTCTCGATGGTCTGCATCAAACCGTCCATAAAGGTCGAGAAAGCGCCCGCAAACTTGCCGTTGCCCTCGATGTCTTGGAGCGTCACCGCCGACGACGCTGGGTCGTGCACATAGTGGCGGATGGTGTGCACAGAGACCCTCGGGTCTTTGGCCGCCAATGCTTTTGCCATCAGGGCCGTCTGCAAGTCCGAATCCAAGTCGGTTCCAGGCAGCTTGGAAACCGCAAGAAAGCCGTTGATGCGATCGTCGAAGTAGGGGCGCAATTGCGCTTTTTGCACCCCACTTGACCTGGTGCTGGCCAATGATGAGCCACTCTTGTTGTCCATTTCCGCCACCAACTTGGAAATTTCGTACTCGGAGCTGCGGGGGGCGGCAAACAAGAACATGTAGCCGTTTAGAATGATCACTAGCGCTAGAAGCGCCATCACGGGCCTTTTCAAAGAGATCATTTTGATGGAGTTTTGGATGCTTTCGGGGCTTGTATAGCAACGTGGATGGCCTTAGGAACCTGAGCCGTGCTAGCAGTTATATAGCGTCGGGCCACTTGCTCCGTTTCAGATCCGTTTCTAGCAAGGATTGTTTCAGATCCGTTTCTAGCAAGGATTGTTTCAGATCCGTTTCGAGAAAGGATTGTTTCAGATCCGTTTCGAAAAGGCTTGTTTCAAGATCCGTTTCGAAAAGGCTTTGTGCTATTTTGACTGGGAATCTGCGGACGACGTGCCTGGTTGATGACTTTGTGTCCTCGGATGAGTTTGAGCAGCAGAAAACACTCTTTCGGAGATGACTGGCAGAGTCAGATGCTGGTATTGGGCTGGAATGCTGATATGCTAGGTGGACACCGAAAACGGGTCGTTTGGAAAGCAGCTGGAAGAAGAAGAAGATTTTCTCAGATCGCAGTGTTTGGTAATCTGGCTTGCTGCAGGACATGCGTCATCCGACCACAGTATTCCCCTGCACCCACGCTGCAGTGCCTTCTCTTGCTTGACTCCGGGGTACGTCCATCCTGCACCATCACGGTTTCTGCTTGTCTGGCTGCACATTGCCGAGTCGTTCCTGCACACGGCCTCTCTGTCTTGGCCCGCATCCTTCCCCGGCGAGGTCGGCCCCGGTTTCTCCCTCGTTAATGATCGGAGGGCCCGTGCAGGTGCCTGCAGGAGGAACGCGCGTGTTTTTCTTGGACTTTTCCGCCGCGCCATCAGTTGCACGTGATGCGAATCCGGCACCTCTGCCCTTCGATCAGATGGTACTGCATCCTGGCCATCAATATAGATTGGGTGGGGACTAATGGGAGCCAGGATATTGCTGGGTCGCTTTAACCCAGTTTTTCCTGGGTTTGGCGATTTGATGCTTCAGGTACACCAATTTGGATACACATTCGAGCATATCGCATACTCTGTATTCTGGACTAGCCCCAAGTGACATCCTTAAAGCGTCCTTTGAAGCACTTCAAAGTATTCCTGCAGCTTCCAAAGTACCTGAATTTGTTTTAGAGAATATCTTCGATCCAGTGCACAACTGCAATTCAAAACGAAAACGCTTGTAATAATCTTCTCCGAATTTCATGAAAGCCCTCGCACGCTCTTGGGCTGTCCAAGTGAGACCAGATGCTTGAGAGGTTTCGTTGCTCGAGTTATCATGGGCTCATGTGTGGAGATCCTTGAGCCCGTCCCTCGTTTTCCATTTGATGTTCGATCAACACGATAACTGGTAAAGAGATGACACTGAAACACCTTTGGGATTGGAGTCTCTGTCCTGAATCTTCCTGAACCTTCCTGAATCTGTCCTAAGGTTGGACTAGCAAACGAATTGGCCTTCTTTGCTTAGCTCCCAGATTCTGCCTAGATATCAAGCTTGAAACTTAATTCTCCTGAAATCCACATCTCCTCGTTTGAAAGATCTCATAAAGCAGAGCAAAGTATCGACTTTTCTCAACATGGAAGCCGCTCTTCGGTAAGACACGAAATTTTGATGCCACGATGGGCTGGCAACGCCACAGCAACTTGTAAAGTCATGTCGTTGGTACAACGCAGGATTCTAGACCCACAGTGGTGATCTTGGCCAAGTGCTGGAATCCGGTGCTAGTGGTTAGCGTTTGACCTTGGAGGGTATCCGCCGAACAGCATAATCTCGTGTAGTTGCGCCGGTTGTTGAATAGTTCTTGACAGCAGGCAGCAGCTCGTGCCATCCCTCTGTAAGTACTCCCCTTGGGTCAACCTGTGGTGATCAAACTGGACCATTATTTGATCAAGAGACGCGCCCAGCGTGGCGCCGCTAGCGTCTCAGCCCATGGAATCTTCTGATACAAGCCTTGACGTCAGCCCTGTTGATGCTAAAGCAACAACTTTGCAGCTTGTGCCAGTATCTTGGTCTCCAATGAAACAGAGTTTCACAAACAGAACAGACTTTCGGACAGTAACAGCCGGTCCATCAGCCGCAGATCGAACCATTCGGTATTCAACCCAAGGAATTTCATTTGCCACTTTTGGCACCCTTCAGTTCGAAGCCCAGTAGTCGTTCTCCCTCCTGCGCCCATAGTCCTCGTCTCTTGGCATTCAAGTGACCCTGTGGCCACTTATCTTCATCCCAAGATGAATCAGCGAATTCAGTACGGCAATCGAGCTTTCACAGTTCTACCCATTTCCGTCTGCTTCCTCCTCCATTGCCGTGTTCCTGGTAAAAAGAGTGGTACCAATCCGCGATAGCAGCCACCAGAGAAACATCCGCACCTCCCGGTTCGAAGCCCGGTGCTCTCACCGCGCACTATCAGCTACACCAAGGAGTAACAAAGCAACAACCTCCCAACTCCACCCTTACACAGCACCCTGACTGCACACCAAAAGACACAGTCTACCACGCACGTGACACCAGTGACAGCGCGTTTTACGGTTGCACAGCCCCACCGACTCGTGTCCCCCGACCTCAAGCTTCACCTTCCATTTCCGCTCGGTTCATCCCTGACCTAGGCTACCATGAGCGACAGCTTTCTAGAAATCGAGCAGGACAACAATCCGCTGTTCTACGGCGACAAAGGCGACGCGTCGTACCTCCAGGATTCTTACGTGGATTTCGGTCTGCAGGCATTGGTCAACGACTCGCTAGGACTTTCCCAGAAAATCAAGAAGTTGCTTCGAAACCCGCACCTCCAGATCAACGTGATCACCAGTGAGAAGATGTTGAACTCCGCCACCACCGTGTACTTGATCGAGCTTTCTGTGGAGGGCTCCGAGCCAATAATCGTCAAGAGAAGATACTCGGAGTTCAAGTCTCTCAGAGACAACTTGGTCAAGCTCTTTCCCAGTGTGATTATCCCGCCCATTCCAGAAAAGCACACTATTCTCACCTACTTGATCAACTCCATCGACGCCACCAAGGAATCGCTGATTATAAACGTGCGCAAACGGTACTTTGCCCAATTCCTCAACGACGTGGTGTTTGACTCCAACGTGGCCTTGAAAAACTGCCCATTGCTACTCAAGTTCTTGGATCCCAACTACGAACTTTGCTGGGAAAACGCTGTCAACGAGCCGCCGGTCAACCAATTGCCACAGAATCTTCTTTTGGCCAATCCAAACGACACCACTGACCAAAACGGGCTCTATATGCTCTTGCCATCAGTCACGGGTTTCGATCTTCACTCGCTGGATCATCTTCTGAACCTTCAAAAGATGAACGAGGATCTACATCGCCTCAACAACGAGGTTCTTCTTTTCAGCCTGAAGGAGCTGAAATTACCCGATATCAACGACCAGAGCATGAAAGCGCTCCCGGAGATTCCCCCGGAGTTAGTCGCTTTCGAACGCAGCTTTCACGCTAACATCAAGGTGCTCTCGGACATGAACAAGCTAAACTCGAAAAACATTCGGAACTTGAAGGCTATGGTGGACACGTTGATTGAGTTGGGCGGAAACCTCAACAACTTCTCGCTCCAGATTCACGAGATGGTAGTCGACCAGAGTGAGCAGCAACTTTCCGTTGCAGTGGAGAAATTCGGCCTGACCGTCGACTCTAACTTCTTGAGCCTCGAACATTATGTGCATGCACACGTTATTCCCCACTGGGAGGAGCCCATCAACCAGTTCATGCAGTACCACTACTCGGCGTTGCAGTTGATCAAGTTTTTCAAGTACAAGTTGCTCCAATTCAAGCTTCTATACAAGCTCAAGTTCAACAAATTCCAAGAACTTGCCAACCTGTCACGGTATGACAACCAGTCATTGAAGCATTTGAAGGAGTTGAACATAGATAGCCCGCTGATCTCGTCTGCCATTGAGAGGGTCGAGCTGAAACAGCGCACAAAGGGACTCCACCACAAAAAGTCGTGGTACGGCTTGTTTGGCGGAAACAAGACTGCATTCAATTTGCCCGAGCAGCCGGTGACCGCTGACGGCTACGAATCCATGCACCAGAATCGGGTGCAGCACATCGAGAAAGAGATTGACAAACTTGACCAGTTAATTGAGCTCTCTAGCGGCGATCTCATCAAGTTGACCGAGAACTTAAAGGCAACTTTCAATGAGTACACCACGAAGATGGAGAAAAAATGGCTTGCGGTGATGTTGGCGTTCACGCGTGCAGGAAAAAAGCATTTCCTGGAGAATTTGGCCTCGTGGGAGGAGATGAAGGGTTTTATTGCTGGCTGAGCGACGTGCTCGGGTGTACGGGTTCCTGCACGCGCGGGCCTACTTCCGCGCGCCGTCGCCACATTCAAACTCCACGCCATGACTGCTATGCAAATCGACACGGATCTCTCGACGGTATTGGCCAATCTCCGCCTGGAGACGGAAAACTCCCGTCTCAACGAAATCCTATATCAGTTGGAGGACTACTATGAGAGGAAGTTGTGGAACCAGTTGACGTTGTGCTTGGAGGAATTGTTTCGGGACCCCGAGTCCAGGGGCAACCAAATGCGCATCAAGATCTTTAACAACTTCTTGTCGAAGTTTCAAGAAAAGTTAAACTCCATCAGCGTGATTGACTTTTTATTGCAGTCGTTTGAAAATAGCGCCGAATGCTATGACAACTTGATCAATTTGAAGGAGTCGTTGACCAAACAGCTCACCAAGCAATTGTCGTCTCGTCGTCTCGACAAGGTGGAGGATATTTTGAGCAATGACGAGGCTATTGTTTACATCAACTTACAAATTGCCCGCCATGCTTTGTTATTGCAGAAGTTGGACGAAGCTGACAAGATTTTGGACGTGATCAACGAGAAGTTTGACTCCACGTTGCAAAACGAATACAGCTCCAAGATTAACGCCGCCTACTACTTGACCAAGTGCCAGCAGTACAAGCTTGCAGAGAACTACAATCTCTTCTACACCAATGGATTGCTCTACTTGTCGCTGATCAACACGCCCATGACCCAAGAGCAGAAGGTGGCATTCTGCTACGATCTTTGTATTGCGGCATTGTTGGGTGACAAAATCTACAACTTTGGCGAGTTGATTCTTCACGACATCTTGAACTCGATCGCCGATAGCGGCAGCGACTACCACTGGTTGTACGAGTTGATCCAACACTTGAATGCAGGCAATTTAAACAAGTTTCATCAGGTATTAGCTTCTGCGTCGTCCAAGGCCCCACAGCTTGCACATCAAAAGAGTTTCTTGAACCAAAAAATCGTCATCATGGCGTTGTTGGAGTTGGTATCGTTGAAGCCCACCACAAACAAGAGATTGCTGTTCCGCGAGATCAGTGACACCACGGAAACACCCGAGGACCAGGTGGAGTTTTTGATTATCAAGTGCTTTTCGCTTGGCTTGATCAAGGGCTTCATTAACCAGCTTGAGCTGGTGTTGGTGGTGACGTGGTTGCAGCCCAGGATCTTGAACTTGGATCAGGTGGAGGCCTTGTACCACCATTTGGTGGACTGGGACAAGAACGTCGACACTCTTTCTCATGAAGTGTATGCCAACGGAGGCACTATCTGGGCCGGAGTCTGAGGGAATGGTGTTGCACGCCACGTATAGTTGAACAAATGATAACGAATGCTAAGTAGATGACGAATTGAAGCTGACAGGAATGGAAGAAAAATCCTGGAACAGTGTACATGAGCCTGGTCCTGTTTCATGCAAATGGCATTCTGGATCCTAGGAATTTGGGGTAAAATTACTGCCTCTAAACTGGTGCGTCTGGCCAAGACAATGGTGTCCAAATTTCTTCTGGCTGCCCACTTCTACTATGGGTTTGGGTATGTCAGATCCGAGGGTGTGCACGTGACGTGGCCCGAGTTCCGGGCTCTATATCCAGTTCCGACCTATTGAGAGGGCTAGTTGAAACCGCCAAGATCTGCCAAATCTCTCGGTGTTTCCTGCATCGATGAGCAGGTCCGTGCACTCAGAGGCGGTTTTCGAGTAGAATAGTCTGCAGCGGGTCTGTGGCGTATATTACGCCAGCACCTCGGAATTCGGGTCACGTGACTGCAACGGACTCCAGCCCCGATTCCCTACTTTTTCCTGTCCTCCCCTTGCTTTCAGCTGATCTTCCAGCTGGCTTGATTTCAAATACTGACGCCACAAATGTGCATAGAAACTGCTTCATTGCAGTGGTCTTTCGATCCGGCATACAGTTCAGCTTGACCGTTGCACGTGAGAGATCAGAAGCCTCGTCAGATAGCACGCCTCTGAACTAAATCGTCAGAGTATTTGGGTCCTGCATATAAACCGCCGTCCGGAAGGTCTCTAGCGAAAGAGACTCGATGGTAGCAAATAGCTTTTCCAAACATGGCTGCTGATACTGTAGCTGGCGCAGTCCGGCATAGTGCTCTTCGCGGACTGCATATAACACAATAGTCTAACTGATCTGTAGATTCGGCTTTGAAGAGGGCAGCTTCGGTTGTAGCACAGCAGTGAAACAGAATCAGAATCAGATTACAATTGGAATGTGCAGGACAAATCATACTCCACGAGTCAGCGTTCCCCATGATAACGCTGGCTGAGCTGCATATATTAAGGTGTGCATATAAGCAGACAATGTGGAGATTACCGACATCAAAAGATTTGAAGTTTTAATTTATTTCAGTCACACAAGAAGTTTCTAAGTATAGCGTGAGCTAGCATGGCATTTTGAAGTTGTGGTTAATTTTGTTGGGTGTTTTGCATATTTGTAGTGCTGTGTGAATTTGTAGCAAATGTGGTACTCAAAATTCTGCCTTCAAAATCCGATTTGGCATTATCATCAATCACTGTCTATGTAGCATAATCACGTGGAAACGTGGTGGTGGTGGCGTACTGCATATACGTTCGGTCTATTCTGGCCGGGCACGCCAACCGGAGATATTCGAAAGGGAGCGAATCGGACTTTCGGTCGGCACCCACACGCATCGGACCGCAAAGCGATCCACACGGGTCGGGAGGTACGGGTGTGGCCGTGTCACGTGACTAAGAAGTTCTTGGTACCATGACACCGGGTACAATTTCCTTTCCCAACTTGTGAATCCTCAAATGACGCCCTTGAGGTGTTTTGGAAGCTTCTGCGAACCTGTAAAACGGGTTTATACGAATCTATAGAACGGCCATCCTACGGGATAATTCCATGTCCAGGTCCAAATTGGCCCACATATGAAACCAGAATGTAAACACCTAAGCCTTCGGCTTCTTGGAGTCGTCCTCATCCTCGTCGCCAAGCTCGAAAAGCGTGTTGCTGGCAGTTCCCATTGTTGGCACCTCCACGTCGGCATTTTCGTATTTTGGAGGCTCATCTGGCTGGCTTAACTCAAAGCTATCGCGGTGCCCCGTCTCCTCGTCACTGTGGCTCATCAACGACACATCATCCAACTCAAACTCATGCCCATGCTGATAAGCTCCACCCTCGCCTTCTCCCTCACCAGTAGAAAGTTGCTGAGAGACTGCCAACATGTAGGAAGTTTCAGTAGGTCTCCACAACCAGGCCACGCCCAAGAAAATCCCGAAAAAGACAAAGCTGGGCCAGAACTCGACAAAGAAGTACAGCCCCTTCCAGTTGGAGTCGATGACTTCGTCTTTGGACAACGACAACACAATGACACTGGAAAGCACGAGTCCCGCCACAGTCAAAATCACCGCGCCACTCATGATGCGGAACAAGTTTTCATACAACTGCAACTTAATCACCTGGCGCTGCTTGTGCAAGTTAGTAGTGGTGGAGCGGATGGACGACAAAATGAGAATGTAGTAGCACGACAAGGTGATGGTCACGGGGATCAAGGGAAGAATATCCCACAAACTTCCTTCGTAGGCGGCGTCGGTTCGTGTGGTGACCGAGTTAGCCGAGTTAAAGTTGTAGCTGCCCACTAAATACAACATCGAGGCGGCAAAGTGCACGCCAGCAAAAATCTTGCAGCGAGTCATGGTCTTCTTAGGAAGCTTTAACACCACCACACCGTAGCCCAAGCCGATGAGGAGCAACAAGAAAAACGAAAAGGTGGTTTTCGCCGAGCTCAACACCGACAAGAAAACTCCATAGGCCTTGACAAACCACGAGGTGCGGGACGAGCGGTTGACCAAATCATAAAAAGACCAGATAACAAGCGTGTCGAAGGTCAAGAACGAAAGCATGGCCAACAAGTATTTCTGCAAAGGCAATATCTGGTTCTTGTCCTTCTTCTTGAAAAACTGAAAGCCGTACAAGGCCAAGGTCACGGCGTAGCAGAGCGTCAAGATCCCATATGCCGGCAACTTGGGGATTTCCGAAGCGCTCAAGTACCCAAAAGCATTCTGAAAAGACACGTAGCCATTGTACCTGATTCTAGAATCGGTGGCCACAGAGCTCACACAGTAGTAGCCTGTTTCTAGCACATGATACGTCATGTTAAGTTTGCCTGCAGCAGTCAAGTGCCCTGTTTGGATGGTAGTGTTGGAATAATCGCCATCAATCAAAAAGTCTCCGTACTGCAGGGCGGAACACAAGCCCCTATCGAGCGCCACCTCGTCACAAACGTATTTCTTATTGGCGCCAGGAGTTGGGCTTATGCCCAAGCGGCCGAGATCCTTAATGGAGAAAACCAAATAGCTCACTTTAGCCGACCGCCGGTTCTTATCTTCGTCCGGCATGGAGAACTGGTCGAGCCCAATGGAAATGTGGGGCGTGAGGTTACCGCCCCAGTCCTGCTTGGCGTACATACCCTCGCAGACTTGCAGATAGAAGCCATCGTTGAATGTCACCTTATTAGCGACCGCCACTGCACATAGCGTTAGAAGAGGGAAGAGGTGCATGGTGCTGGTGGTGGGCGGAGTGACTTGGCAAGTTGTGCGCGACGTCACTTGCGCGGCACGTGCGCAGCACGTGGCACGTGACCGTTCGATAGCCGTGGCATTGGGGTAGCTCCCGAAGAGACCTGCACGGATATGGAGCTGAGCGGTGGAGCCCACGCGACATTGCCATTAGAATGAACCAAAGGATACCCAAATCGGCAATGAAGGCCCAACTCAAACTAAAACACCGATCTCTGTTTTTAACTCATTGGTGTAGCCGAGTCTTCCGTGGGAATCTCGTGCACTCCCTTGTGCTTATTCAAGCTCCTCAAGGCGTTTCATGAGTTTCTGCTCCACGTCCGTCCAGTTGTCCATCATGTTTCTGTAAAACAAAATCTTCTGGTCACACAAATCAGACATGGCCTTCTTGAGCTGCTTCGTGTTGAAATGGTCCCAGTTGGGGTACTCTTCGTTGATTATCCGGCTGGTCAAATCGTTCACCAACAGCGTCTGTGCACAGATCTCGCTCTCAAGCTGCCGAATTCTGTTCTGGAGCTTCCATTTCTTGGAGTCAGCCTGTGAAGACCCAATGTGTGGCGTGGCTGAAACGGAAATTGTATCTTTGATGAGCTGGGCCGTGTTGTTGACGATGCCACCGGAATACTGACCAATAAGAGCAGGATTTGGAGGCGAATGCGAATGGGGGTTGCCGCTGAGTCCGGCCAAATCCGCCCGTGCCTTATTCAAGTAGTCCTGGAGTACCTGCAAGTCAATCTTTTTGTTGTGGTGCAACTCGATTAAATTGGTGAGGCGGACAATGTACTTGGAGCAGTCCTTTAATGTCACCAAAAACGACTCGTCCACGTGCTTGTATAGCTGGGCCCAGCTGTCGGAGAAATACACGAGCGACTCGGAGAAGAGGCGGAAGTTGGCGGTGACGCCAGAAACACCCGCGGCGTCCGTAGCTTCGTGGAGCGCAGCCAACTTGTTGATCTGCTGCAGAAACGCGTCGTAATCGCCCTTCAAGTCGCCGTTCTTCTTGTTGAGCCGCAGGAAGATGCGGTCCAACTTGATCAAGTTTTCGTAGAGCTTTTTGAGCTTGTCGCTGATCTCCAAGATATCCTTGTTGGTTTCCCGCTTGTGCTTGGAACTGGTGAAGAAGTTCATCACAGTCTCCGTGAGCAACTCTTCGTTCACCACCTTTCCCACAAGCAGCGACTCGGAGTCTTCGTCTTTGAGGATCTTCAAGTTCTGCGTGAATGTGCCCCACTCCGCTGAATCGCTGACGAAGTAGTGAAACACCGACAGCTGCAGGAGCAATTGGTGCTGGCAGATGTAGGAGATGAAGCGGTCGAGGGAATGGAGTCGTTTGTGCACGAACGGCGTGCTGAAGGTGTCGCCCGTGAGATACTTGAAGTTCAGCTTTGCCGGAAGCGGAGGCACGAGCAACTGGGGAAAATCTGCCATCAAGCAGTCGTGGAGAAACCGGAAGTCGCCGTATCTTCTCCGCACCTTTAGTGTGCCGTCGGACCTGGGCTGTAGTTTCAAAACGTCGGGGTGGTTCGTTTTGGTCACCACGAGGTACAGGATGAATGCCTTGGAGTTTGAGTCCCGGTCGCTGAGAGGGTCACTGACATGCAGCGAGATCTGGAAGTCTTGGAAGTTCTGCGCCATGCGGCGGAATCCCTCGATTTGCTGCAATTCCTGCTCCTGCTCCGAGGAGAGGTGCTCGTGGATCCTGGCGCCTTCACTTGCGTCAGCTTCGCCGGCCACTGCTGCTTCTGGCTGCCCTGTGTCGTGTTCGCTTAGAGTTTCTCCGCTGTCGTGCTGGGGCTCCTGTCTTTCCCGATCCGGGGCCTCTTGCGGAAACTGCTGGCGTGGCGTGCTGTCGGGGGCTTTGGGGGCGCCTCCCGAAACGGGGCTCAGACGGCCTTCCAGCGGCCCGATATCTCCCGGGGTTTCTGCTTGCGCCCCGTGGAAATCGCCGCCATGGTGCTCCGGCGACCCGCCTTCCCTGAGTGTGTGTGGCTCCTGCTCTGTAGGGGGCGTTCCGGGGGGGCTGGACTGGGCGGTTTCTGGGCTCCCGGGGCGCCGCTTGGACGCGGGGCTATCTGCAGGCGCGGTGGGGTCCGGCTGCCTCGTGGTTTCGGGGCGGTCCCACTTGACGGACGTGAATTGGTCTTCTGGCGACATGGTGGAGAGTGCAGTGGCGCTGTCATGTTATCAGCAGCGCGCACCCACCCGCGGTGTATGCAGGCCCCGGCCATCGGCGAGGTTGCAACTTCTACAGGTGTTCGAGCAATTGCATCTATATCACGAGCCACACGCCCGTGCCCACCACAGCAGCACCGATGATGGCAGTAATGATACTAGCGCCCGCAGTGTCCTTGGCGTGCAAGGTGAGGGGCAGGGCAGTGGTGGTCAACTGTCCGTATCCGGCGGCAGGATTGCCAATGGAGGAGCCGCCGGTATTGGCGGTGTATGGCCCCGGCAAATCGCCCACACGCAAATTTTGGATCACCTCCAAAGCACTCATCTGCTCACCCAAGCCCCAGGTGCCGTCGTAGGTTGTGTTGAGCCACGAAAGGCCACAGGTGTGGCCATCTCGGCCTCCCGAGCACGCCGACCACGCAGCGGCATTGGCCGAATCCACAAGCCACGGGCGGATGGTGTCCCAGGTTTGCGGCACCAACACCGAAGTCAAGCCCAAACAGCGCGAGAAGTACGCCTTGAACGACCGCTGGTCGTTGTTGCATGTGGAGTAGCTGGACGTCGTCAGCTGGCACGCTCTCTCGTACATGATCTGCGCATCTGCAGACTTGTTGTAGAAGAAGATCTCCAGCGCGTGCAAAAGATCCATGGTACGGTTGAGCCACTTTTCCTCCAACGTGTAGTTGTACAAGTAGGCACAGCCTGCCAACATAAGCCCCTGGTTGTAGGTCCACTGCAACTTGGTCACGTTCAGGCAGTTGTTGTTGATCTTGACTCCATCGTACACAAACCACCAGCTGCCCTCCGTCAACAAGCCCACTCCGTACATCCAGTCAAACACTCTTTCGGCCCATTCCACATACGAGTCGTTGCTGGTGTAGCGAGCCAAGCGTGCAGCCATGTGGAACAACGCGCCATTGGACACGGAGTTCTTGTAGTCGTAGCCGGAGTTCCACTGGAAAATCTGCCACCGGAGGCCCCCGTTGCAGTCCGCAGTATCCCACCGTGCGCTCATGGTGTTGAACACCGCCTGCGCCAACGAGAGCCACGCCAACTTGGGGTCCGATGGGTTGGTGAAATTCTTCTCTGCTGCGGCCATCACCGCAATGCCCCAGAACGACTGGTCGTCGTTTCCCTCCGTGGTGGACTGGTTGAGCGGGATGTAATTGTAGTCGTTGCCCACCTGGTAGGTCAACGCCTCCTCGATCAAGCTGTCGTACGTGTTGTTTTCCATGTAGTAGGAGTAGTCGATCATGGAGCCCCAGGCACCGCCGGCCTGCCACCAGTAGTATGGCCACGTGAACATTCCCACCGTGCCACCGTAGTTGGTTCCGTCGTAGTAGTCTAGGAGGCCGCCGGCAACGAGGGCCGCAGCCTGCTTGATGCTGGAGGCGTTGTTGGTATCTAGCGAGATGCAGGACACTGCTGCCACGAGGAGTGGAAAGACGCCGAGCTTCATGGTGGGCGATGCACCAGGGGCGGCGTTTTACGCGTTGCGCCCGCGTCACGTGCGCGCGGCCACGTGACCAGAGGGTCCGCCTGTGTGCAGGCCGGTACGTGCCGTCGTCAGCTGGTCCATTCACTCTATCTAGTACATCCGCTGCGCCAGCAAGCGCCGCAACGGCCTTCTGGCCGGTGCGTCGTTCTGCTAGTCTGCGAACGCAGGGTCCAACTCGCTAACCTCCACCGGCTTGCCGATCTCCTTGTCGTCGCTATCGTCATCACTATCTTCGTCGGGCGTGTGGTCGTCATCTTCCTTTTCTAGGTCCTTCAGCTCCTCGGTACCGGCCTTCTCCGCGCGGATCTCCGATATCTGCTCCTCCAACGACTTGAAGTCCTTTTCAAACTGGTCTCGGTCGATCAGAAGATCGAGGTATGGGTAGATCTTGGACGCGCTTTCGGCAAACGTGAAGCCCTTGGCCCGCATCTTCTCGTCGAGCAGCTTCAAGAACACTGCGTCGTAGCTCGAGCTGCTGTTCTTGGTGCGGAGTTTGATGATGGCCACGTTCACCTGCACCATGAAGACAAAGTCCACACTGACGGCTCCCGTCTCTGAGTTGGCCACATAGCTGCTCCGTATCGGAGGCGTTTGGTGGTAGTAGTACTGCAGGTTGACCTTGGACACCACTGGCGGCATATGATTGACCTCACCAGCGTTTTGAGAGACCCGAGAAAACTTCAAGTGGCGCATCAGGCCCATGAGCGGCTCGAGGAAGGCCTCGGAAAACGTGTCCAAGAGCAACTTGCGGAACTGCTCCTCGCTGTTGATGGCGCGGTTATTGCTGAGCGACTCCACCACATAAGGAGTGAACTCCGAGATGAAGGAAACTGCATCCAGCGTTCCTTGTACCGCAGCCAAGAAGTCCGTGAAGTCGCGGTGCAGGTTAGCCTTGGCGTAGGGGTCGGTGTAGCAGATCTTGCACAACCGGTAAATCATCGACAACGTGTCGTCGTGGTCCAACACTTCGCCGCAGTGTTCACATGAGGTGGGCAACGCCACACGACTGTTTTCGCCTTGCGTTTTCTCCTGGTACTGTCTATAATGGCTCTGCAGGCGGTCAAGCGATTGTGCAGTGCCCAACCCCAAATCGGATCTTTTGATGGCGGCAGCAGCGATGGCGGCGGCTGTGGCGGCCGATGTGGGCGCAGCATATGCCGCGTTGGGCATCTGGCCCATTCCCATGGGCGCTATTTGCGGCGATTGGAAGCTGTTCTGCTGTACGTGCTGCATGCGGGCGTTGGGGTACTGTCCGTTGTAGCCGTATGCGTAGTTTCCGTTGGCAGCCACGCCACCGTTAGCAGGCTGCTTGTACATGGAATATTGGGCATTGTACAGCTGTTTGGCGGGGTTGGAGACCATGTCTCTCAGCGACTGGAGGTCGTTCATGAGCAGGTCGTTGGAGAAGATGTCGTCGTGGATGAAGTTGGCACTCTGGTTCTGCTCTTGAAACTGCCGCATGCCGTAACGCATGGTCTCCTCGGCCAAGGGTTTTCTCAGCTTCTTCTTGGTGCGTTCAATGATCCGGCACTTGGCACAAGTTTTGTACTGCTGCACCTCGGGAGGTTCGTCGTCCATTCTTCTTCTTTTGCACCGCCGACACCGTCTGGCGTCTCCTTCATACAGCATCATTTTGCAATGGTGGGAGGCTGTGGTGTATAATTCGGGGTTTGGCGGTCAGTCTAGCCGGTCAAAGGAAGGTCACGTTTCAGAAACGTAAGCAGTCGTGTGAAGAACGATTTGTCGTGTCGGTACCGGGGTCTGGGTGTCCGAATCGGGTTTGCCACTGGTGTACGGGGGTCCGTTCCGCTAAATATGTTTCTAAGCCGGCGCTGGAGTCGTTCGTGACGCTTAGCAGGTGGCTTTGTTTGTTTGAGAAGTCGAAAAAGTGCGTTTGGGCCGCGCACGCTGGCCTGGTGCACGGGTGCACCCGTACCGCCTCACCCGCACCCCTATCAACTCCACCGCCCTCCTGCTCCTCCCTCATGTCCAAAATCGTACGCCTGATCAAAAACGTGGCCAATGGCTACTCAGGCACACAGATCCTCGTGCGCAAGGCCACGTCCAATGACCCGTCCGGCCCCACCACCTACGACATGGAGGAGATTTCCGCTGCCACCTACAACTCGCAAACCGAGTTTTTGGAGATCATGGATATGCTTGACCGGCGGTTGAACGACAAGGGGAAGAACTGGCGCCACGTGGCCAAGTCTCTCACGGTGTTGGACTACTTGGTCCGGTTTGGGTCGGAGAAGTGCGTTCTCTGGTCCAAGGACAACCTCTACATTATCAAGACCTTGCGTGAGTTTGTGCACTTTGACGAGTTCACCAACGACCAGGGCGCTCTTATCCGGGTCAAGGCGAAGGAATTGGTGGCGCTTTTGCGGGACGACGAGCGCTTGGCTGCCGAGCGGCGCTTGGCCCAACGGGGAAGCCGCAATCACCAGAGACCCAATCGGGAAAGAGCAGACCCCTACGACGCCGAGTTGCAGCGGGCCTTGGAGATGTCCCGCCAGACTGCCGAGCAGGAGCGCCACAACGCGCTGGACGACGGAAACGACCTGGATTTGCAGGCGGCGCTCAAGCTCTCGCTCGAGGAGGAGGAAATGCGCCGGCTCCAGGCCCAGCAGGCTCAACAAAATGCAAATCTCTTGGACTTGGATGGTCCCCAGCCCCAGCTCTACCAGCAGGTGCAGTACATGCAGCCAACGCAGTACTTCCAGCCCCAGCAAACGTACTACCAGCAGTACGACATGTTTGGTAACCCCATCCAGCCAACGGCGGGATTCCAGAACTACGAGCAATTCCAGCCTCAATTCCAGCAGCAGCAACAGCAGCAGCAACAGCAGCAGCAACAGCAGCAGTTTCAGCAGATTCCCCAATACACCGGCTTTGCGCAGCCTACGCTGCCCACCGAGGAGTTGAAGCCGCTCAAAACGGGCTCCAACAATCCGTTTGCGCTTTCATCGGCACGCGATTCAAACCCGCAGCCCGAACAGCCCAAGCAAAAGCAGAGTCAGTTCTACACGCAACCCCAGCATCCCCAGCAACTTCAGCAGCCTCAGAAACAACATTCTACATCGTCGCGCTTCAACGAATCCCACGAGCTCAATGCTCTTTTGGCCAATGGAACTGGCTTGGACACTTTTGGAAATACTGGTGCGTCCCGGATTCCTCACCAGCACACAAAAACAGGAACGTTTATGAACTCCAGCGGTACCGGGTATGCTAACCAGGCCAGTGCCGTGCCGTTGAGCTCCAACGCAACCGGGAATCCATTTTTGAACACCGGAATTGGCCCAACTGCTAATAGCAGGCCAGCAACCTCCAGAATTGATCCATCACCAACGGGGTACGGATTTGGTAATGCCAAGGACGAGCCCAGCTTAATAGACATCTGAGTGGATACTGCATTTGCGCTTTCTGGGCAGGAACCCTGGTGGAACCGACGGAGAAGAATGGATTCCGATAGGCGGAGTGATTGATTGACGATGGATGAACGCATGCCTGGGAGTCCACGAGCTCAGAATCCCTGTACATGGCGTTTACGCCTAGCGGTGTGAACTCACGTGTATAACGGATATTCGAGCGGATAATGGATTTCGACGGAATGTTTGTTCATGTCCGAGAAAAGTCAATGTATTCTTTTGAAAACATGTGTATTAACTGCACCAAATACATCAAGAATGATAGAATCATTTATGAAATAAAGCAGTTCAATTATCATGTACTGGACACAATTGTACTGAGAACACCAAAGTCTAAGTGGAACCTCCGGACTATCCACCGAAGCTAACACTGGTCAGCTGGCCCTATACGGCTGTCTCTCTCCGTTGAAAATGCTCTTCACACACCAGTCCCAATCCACCACCGTCACGTGCCGCATTTGCAGTATCAACGCCCTGTCCTTCGTCTTGTGGGCGACGAAAACGATTTCGTTTTTCATGGCAAGCAAGCTGTCCAAATCCGTGTCCTGTTTGACGACTTTCCAGTCGGAAAGCCCGTGTTCCCGCAAAATGCTGCCGATGAGATCCGGCCCGCCGTTCAAGTTGGACGAGAGATTGACTTTGAGCCCACCAAATACATGGCCTCGTCCTGCACCCAACACGTGCTGAAGGCCGCTGCCTTTTCCGAAATACCCCAAGTCCTGGTTGATTTTCTTGACCGGCACGATTCTATCGAGCGAGTAGTCGTCGATGTTGAACTCAGACGCCAAATCGGGGTACGAAGTGTCCGGGCCGATGCGGGAAAGAATTTTGGCCAAAAACTCGGGGTGCACGATTTTGCTGGCTTTGCTGAGACTCTTGAGGAACTTCTCCGTCCGAAGGATTTTGGGCGCCACCAACGTGTCGATTGGCTTTTTGGGCGAGTAGTCGCTGGCCACCATGATTCCTGCTCTGGCTAGTTTCGCCACATCTGCCCGCGAGAGAACAAGCGTCTGTTCGCATCCGGTCATGATCACCCGTAGATACACGGGTTTCTTTCGTTCGTCTTTGGGGTCTTGGGAGTCTTCCGCTTTCTCGAGCTGCTTCATGTAGTCGTTCATTTTGCGGACAGACTTGGCCATGGAGGTGTATTGGTTCAAGTCCTGCATGTCTGTGTGGAGCTTCATGGACGCTTTCTGTTTTGCCAGTCTTCCACGCAGGACCGGGGTGTCTGCACTGCTGCTCTTGGTGGGGATGTCGGGGTCGCCGAGCTTTCTCTTTCGGGGCGGGCTCTTGTCTTTGTTGGTGTGTCGGCCGTCCGGACTTAGACCCAGACTGCGTCGGCCCTCCAGATTTAGACCCAGGCTCCGACTAGCGCCCTCGTGGCCCTCGCCGGGTTTCTTCCCCGGGCTGTGGCGCCCCCCTCCTTCAAACACTCCTTCCGGTTTCGTTCCCCCGCTCTCTCCTGTTTGCGAGCCGCCCAAGGCCGAGTTCTGGCTGCTCTCAATGCAGGCCAGCGCCATGTCGCCCGGCTCCAGGATCAAGTCCTTCGTCAACCGCGTCTCGCCTAGAGCTCGCTCCGGCAGGGCGATTTCCGCGTAGCGGGCCAATCCCGGGTCCAAGTACCGCCAGCTCTGAAAACACTCCTCCACCCAAAGATAGCTGACCACCAGCACATTTTTCCAGCGGCTCGTGGCAGCAGCGTACTTTTCGCCCGCCGCACAGCCGCACACGAGAAGGTCGTTGTTGGCATCCAAAGTCCGCGTAAACTCGGCACCCATGGCCACCAAAAGCTGCACCAAGTAATGGCGGGCATCACCAGAAACCCCCGTGATGGAGACTCGGAGCCCCACAAACTGCGGCACGGGTTTGGCCGGAACCGGAAAGTGGAGCATGTTCAGCACTAGCGGCGCCACGAGCTCGGCCCGCATGACCACGTGGTAGAGCCACGTCACGGACACCACGTCCACGCCGGCTGCAAAACACTCCCAAAAGAGCAGTCCCTGGCGGTACTTGCCCACATACACGTCCATATCGCCCGGCGACGCGGAGTGCACAATGGTGGCGCCACAGCGCTCGGCGAGGGTTTCCACCGCGTGCTGGGTCTTTTCGCTGGCATCGAAGTCGCCGTGGAAATACACCCGTTTTCCCGACAAGAGCTGGGGGAGCGTGGCGGGCTCCTCCGGCACGTGCCCCGGCCGCCCGGTCTGTAGCACCTCCCGGCCAAGAAGATACCCCTCCTCCGGCACGTGCCGCTGCTGCCGCACACAGGCATCCACCCAGTCGGGAAGCACAATGTGGATGTGCACCTGCTCCCTGGGGGAGATGTTGCTGGCCACCACGGCCTTGTTATTGGACAAGTCGGTCGCCACCAAATGCGTGGTGTAGCGCAGAAGACAGTCGAGGTACTGGCCTCCAAACGCACGCGTGGCGCCGTACATGAGCTCCTTGTCGCCCACGGGAAGGTTGTCTGCAGCACAGAGAACGACTTTGTCCATGAAGGGAGGGGGGCGGGGCGAATAGAGGCGGTAGTTCTGTTTGTGGTTTTTTTTCACGGACTCGTGCACCCATTCTGGGGACGTGATGGGGAGAAGGAGTTCAAGGGCGTGGCGGTAGGCGGGAAAGTTGTAGTTTGGGGCCACTATGTGGGAGACTGTGCGGAGGTCTGCGTCGGGGGCGACCACCGAGCCGCCGTGGGCGGAGATGGCCGCCAAAACTGCCGAATCCGGCGACACCACAAGGAACCGGGTGCCTGAAAAGAGCATGTTGTGTGACTGGCGACGCGCTCGCCCATGTGTGCGTGTGTGCAGGTTTGCACCCATTGTAGATGCCAAAGGGTTTGGGCCCGTTGGGGAGCGGGTGCTGGTAGTGTGCAGTCGGTAGTGTGCAGTCGGTAGTGTGCAGTGTGCAGTCGGTAGTCGGTAGTATGTAGTCGGTAGTCTGTAGCCGGCGGTCTGCAGTCCGTACTCTGCAGTCCGTACTCTGCAGTCCGTAGTCCGTACTCTGCAATCCGTACTCTGCAGTCCGTAGTCCGTACTCTGCAATCCGTACTCTGCAGTCCGTAGTCCGTACTCTGTCTAGTCGCAAAATCTGCTGGCTTCGAAAATTCACGATTGAAAACATCCGAGGCTCGCAAATTCGCGTCACGTGCAGCGCCCAATCCAGCCGGCTCCAGAGGTAGCGTTCTTATGTTCTGTATTATGCGATATGCTGTGGCTTGTGCCTGGTCGCCGGCCGCCGGCGGATCTGTCTACTTGATCTTGTCGGTTATGAGCGACGGAGAGAACAATTCTCTGCGTTCGCTGACCACCTTCTTGGCCCAGCTGCGGCAGACTATGCTTGCTTTCATGAACTTGCGCGTGGCGTATTTCTTGAAGAACTCATCGTGCTCCACCGGATTGACCAAGTAAACCACAATGAGCTCCACACACTCCTTCATGTCCTCCACGCGGTAGCCGCCCGAGTAGTGGATGAGATTCCCGTTCCAAACCGGCGCCTTGTTGAGGATCATGCGTGCTATGTACATGGCCGCAGCCAGACAGAGCGACGGAAGCATGCCGATGAATTTATGGTCCACAATGGTCACCTCAAGGAGAAACTTGCCCAAGGTACGGGACTGCACATCGTAATCGTCGGCCTTGGAGATTCGCCTCAAGAAATTCATGGGGTTGGGGTAGTTGAGGTCGAAGTCGAGCGTGGTGAGAATGTACTTCTCGGCCTGGAGAATCTCCTCCTCGGTGTACAGCCCATCGGTGTAGTATGCGTAGTTTTTGACCGACGGCGAAAACACCTCCTCGTATTTGGCGGCAATGAAGAGCGACCCGGTGGCCAAGAGCTGGAGCTTGTCTATCTGCACCACCTCCACCGACATGAAGCGGTCCATGATGTTGATGGCCAAGAAGAGCGTCTCCGGCAAGAGCCGAAACCGCTGGTGCATTTCCACGAGCCAGTCCACCAAAATCAGCCGCATCTTGGGCTTGAGCTGTGTTTGCTTGAACAAGTACCCGGCGTCGGGGCACGTTTTCTTCTCGAGCTCATGCAAATAGGGGAAGATCTCGTTGACGTATTCACACACCATAAGGGGGTCGTCGAAGTCCTCCTCGTCGAGATCCTGCCACTCATACTCTGGCTTTCTCGACTTCTTGGCCGCGGACTCCGCCACGCCTTCGGCGCCCGCGTGTCGTTTGCCGGGTCTTGTTGTGGATGTGGATTCGTGGGAGCTGGGCTCGGACTCGGACTCGGACTCGGCGCTGGCGTTCGTTTCGCTCGTGTTTTTGATCGATGCAGATGCTGGCTCGGAGGCACGGGTCTCCTCCTCCATGCCCAACTTGATCTCCTTCACCCGGGACCGCATCCCGGGGTCTGCGGTTAGCGGTCTCTTTTTGGGAACCTGCAACGGCTGGGCCGCTATGCCAAAGTGGCGGGACACATCCTTCAAATGCTGGCGGTTGTTTAATAATGACTGGTTCTTTGGATCGGCGGAAAGCGCCTCTTTTTCTTCGGAGATTTTGGCCCGTGAGCGGGTAAGTCGGTGTTCATTTTCGTTATTGATGGTTGACATGGATTGGGGGAATGCAGTAGGTGGAGGCCACGGATGAAGCGGGAGAAGCGGGAGAAGCGGATGAAACGGGTGACGCGGATGAAACACGGATGAAACGGATGAAACACGGAATGGGCGGAATGCTGCTGAAACAGTGCTGAAACAAGACTCTAACACGCCTGAAACAAAGGCTAAAAGGGGGGGGTGGTGGGCCAAACGCGTGCGAAGGAGTAAAAAATCAGCGCTGGGTGGCTACCTGAGGCCTGCGAAAATTAAATAACGAGCCCGTGCCGCGCGAGCGCGGTGCCTGTGTGCAGTACCGGATTCTTTCCGGTCGAGAAATCAATACACTACAGCAACATCAATGCACGGTCAAATGTGACGGCTTTGTTTGAGCGTGGGTGGTACGGGCGGTGGGTGTGTATACGAGGTGCTTTATGTGGGTGGGAGGCGTGTTTCGTGTTGGTTACACGTGTGTTTGGGGGGCGTTTCAGGCTTGCTTCGTGGCACCGTGTTCCACACTGCACGCTTTCCAAAATGCCCCGCTCCGGTATGTTTCAACGGTGTGTGGACGTGGCCTGGGCTCCCATTCCGGCGCTTGCTTATCTTCTGCATCGCCGTGTTTACGTTTCGTGGAGGCCACGGCCAAAACATGGGGCAACGGCCTGCATGCGGCGCCTGCCCGTGATCGCAACTGCACCAACAGGCATTGATTGCCCGCTTGGGTCGCTTTCGAAGCGTGGGTGTTGCTTCTTTGGCTGCGCGGCGTGCACATGCTGCCATTTGTATGTAGTATGCTGCAAGCGAAGCCCCCAATCCGCGCGAAACGTAAACAGCACCGCTAAATGACCGAAGAGCAAACGGTGCGACCCACAATGCGTTCTGGGAACAATGGCCGCCATTGCCCGACATCTGCCAATTCGGCACGTCGATATCTCGCGCCTGCATTGTGCGCCGGATTCGTGAATCGAGGGCTCGCTTCTCCCTCGCATTCTCGCATGGTGTGTGCCTGCACATATCCACGTGAGCCTAGACACATCACACCGTCCGGTTCCACGGAAATTGGCCCATGAGCTTGTGCGTGTTCTCGTCACGTGTGGACTCCGAATTTGGCCTGCTGCTCTCCACGCTGGCACACGCACTGCACACGGTGCCGTCTTTCTTCCGCCGGGGAAGATTCGGTCTCTGGTTGGCCAAAGTGGTGCTGATTTCCTTCATCTCGTTGCCGATGGCCTTGACCACCGACGTCATTACCCGGAGTTCGGCCGTGTACTCGCCTGCTTTTTCGCTCTTCCGTGTGTGTTCTTGTTCTTCGTCGACTTTGGGGCTTTGGTGTGGTGATTCTCTTTGGGGGGCTTGCGTCTCCCACGTTTCCTCTGTATTTTTCTGCTCCGGTCCAGCTCTCTCGGGTCCAGCTCTCTCTGATCCAGCTCTCTCCGGTCCAGCTCTCTCCGGTCCAGCTCTCTCCGGTCCAGCTCTCTGCGGTCCAACCCTCACCAGTCCAACCCTCTCCAGTCCAACCCTCTCCCGTTCAGCTCTCTTCCCCATTTCAATCAATCTTTCTAATTCTTCTCGTTTCTCCAACTCCCTCTCCTCCGCCTTCGAGACCGCCTTCTTTTGGACCTGTTCTATGGCAGCCTGTAGAATCAGCATGATTTCATGCTGCTTGCTTTCTTTGGAAATCTCCCTATTTCTTTCGTCTCTTGGAGGTTCATCTCTGAAATTGTTCTTTGCCTTGAAAAACTGCTCAAAGTCATAATTCAGCTCTATCGGCAACGAGTCGTGGACTGGAGCACCCGAATTCTTCAAAGACTCGTATAGGTTTTTGTACTTGGCGAGTTTTTGCCGAAGAAGCCCATTTTCCTTGATGAGCCGAGCCAGGTCGTCGTGGAGCCTCAATTCAGATAGTTCCCTCTCGAGCGAGCGCTTCTGCTCCTTCAAAGCGCCAAATTCGGCCCGGAGAAGCTCGTAGTCTCCTTGCGTGACCTCGGCCCGCACTTTGCGGGCTTTTTCCGCGTCCAACTGCTCCTGAAGCCGCAAATTCCGGCCCTTTTCGGCAGCCAACTGCGCCAAGAGCTTCTCGGTGGACGAAGCCAAGAGACTCCGGTACTTTTCGTACTCTTGGGACCCGGGAAAATAATTGCTCTCGGGAAGAAGATGCGTGGGAAGATTTTCGATGTCACGAACCTCTGCATCGCTCAAATCCTTGAATGGAGACACGTGGTCGAAAACAGACTCGGGCCCGAACGACGCCTCGCTGGCCGCATCGTCAACCTGCTGGGGAAAATAGCGGGCGTAGTTGGCAAAATCAATCTTGGGCGTTCTTTTGACGGGGCTTCCTCGGAGCCGGTCGAGGCGACGTTTGAGCGGCGAGTCCTGGGGAGTCGGTGGTAGCTCTGTGCAGTCGTCCAACGGATCGCGAAGCAGCGCCAAATCAAGGTCCGACCCGTGCTTGAGGTAGTTGTTCACAAGCTCCTGTGTAGACTCCATGGTGTGGACAGGGAGTTCGCTGTTTGCACTGTTCATGTCGCGGTACTGCACACCGCGCACACGCGTCCTAGTCATCGACGCGCACGTGCACCAAGTAGTCCAAGGTCTTCACCACCGCGTTGATGTGCCAGGGCACTAGACGGCGCAACTCCAGCTCGTCGTCGGCGCCGTCCATGTCGCAGACGCCCAAAACCTCGTTCAAAACAATCAAATTTTTGTACTGGTTGAGGAGAATCTTCATCACCAAGTTGAGGCTCCAGTATGCAGAACAGCTGAGAAGCGTCACCTCGAACACCATGTACCTTGCGTGTTCCTTGTCGTCGTCTTCTTCCTTGCTTTTGACCAAGTACCCGATTCTCATTCCCAACCGCGTAGGCGAATTGAACGACGGAAGCGGCATTTTCGGCACCACGCCCGAAATGTCGTACCTCGGGTCTCGCACCACATCCGCCTCGGCGTCGGGGGCAAAGTCCGGCGACAAGAACGCCGGGTTGAGAAACTGGTTCGGCAGATCGAGCGTGTTCCCGGGCGACTGCATGGCGGTGGGCGCAAATGCAGGCACGTAGGCAAACCCGTCCTTGGCCCTCTCGGCCGTGAAGAGATACTTGGGAAGCCGGGACGTCGAAAGCACAATCAAAGACACCTCCTTGTGCTTGGCCGTGAGCCGCTTCCAGAAAATGAGCTCCTCGTCGGGGATGATGCTGCTGATGCGTGTGAGCACCAAGAACCGCTTCTTGTCGGAGCCGCCGGTCCGCTGCAGCGTGGCGTCTTTGAGCCGCACGAACAAGTCGATGGACACCTCCCAGATATCCGTGATCACCTGGCCCACGTCACGTGCGCAGCTCCAGGACCTGGTGTGGGTCACGAGCCCCAACGGGTCCAGCCACGCCGCCGAAACCCACCGTTTGTCGACCGACCGCTCGTACGCCACGTGTAGGAATAGATCGTCCTGGAACGACGACCCCGTGGCGCTTTCCTTGTTCAAGAACTTGAAGCTGATGCTGGTGGGCGTTGTTCGCGCCAACTGCGTGTAGAGCCTTCGTGTTTCGGTTTTGACCGATTCCTCGTGCAAATCGGGGCACTTGTTGTATAACGCGAGCGCCAAGCTGGAGAGCTTGAGTTCGGGAATGTATCTGCTGGAGCATGAGTTTCCCAGGCGCTTGCAGACGAAGTTCCAGGGAAGAATGTGGGAGAACACCTGCACCAACGGAAGCTGGCGGTCTTTCAAGAACAGGCTGAAGTTGCGGCAAATCTTGGAGATCTGCGAAACCGCCGTCATGGACTCGTCGAAGTTGACGAAAAGAAGAAGGAGGGGCCGATCAAACTCGAAGCCGTTTGTTTTGGTGATCAAGTCGAGTTTGATCATTTCGGCCAAGTTCCGGAGCCGCCGGTTGACCCGAGTGTAGTAGTCTCTGGAACCGCCGTTTTTCTCCACCAAAAGAAGCCCGTTGCTGACACTCTCCATGTCGGCGCGGATACTCTGGAGATGGAGCTTTTTGACTGACCCCAAGTGGTTTTCCTTGAAGTTGTACTTGAGCAGCTCCAAGAAACCCAGGTTGCTGCTGTCGTACACGTTGCCGTAGTCCACGCAGTTGTCGTTTTCGGCGATCATCAACACCTGGAACTTTTTGGCGCCGCTGACGGGGCTGAACTTGAGGTACCGCCAAAACCGGAGCCCAACGAAGTTGAAGTTGACGAGATTGCCGCTTTTGAGGACCGTGCTTTTGACCTCGTTGAGTGCAAAGACGTTGTCGTCCTTTGGGGTGTTTTGGTGGCTGTGGCTCCGCCTGCTGGGGTTTTGGTCCGGCTTCCCCGGGCGAAGTGAATCCCACAAAGAGCTCTCAAGCTCCAGATTCTCGGATATCTCTTCCAAAAACGACAAGCCGTCTCTTTTTTCCGGCTCCTTCATCAATTCATTCAACGTGACGCGATAGCTCATCGGAAACGCCGTCAAAAAATCCCGGCCAATGTTTTCTGCCACGGTTTCGTCGGTGGCGGCTTCCACCACACGACCCGTGAAGTTTGGCGGCATTTTCAACCGGATATTTGCGAGCTTGTTGAAGCCCATGTCAAAAACAAGACTGCTAGTCAACCACTTGAGAAACACGTCGATTTCGCCACGTTTGACGCTGAGCCCGCTTGCTTTGATGTCATCGTTGTCGTCATCGAAATCCATGTTGAAGTCGCTTGATGCGGGCTGGGCTTTCCGGAGAAGAAACATGTTGGGAATGCTGAACACGTTGATGCTGCGGAGAATGAGCGGAAGACAGTTGGACGACTCGGCCATGTTGGGCGCTGCAGCCTGTGGAAGTGGCTCCGGATTCTCGCCGCCTTGTCCACTTTTTGCCCGTTTCTCCACTGCTTTTTGCTCATCAAACTCCGCCTCCACGGGCGAAGACATGAAACTGACGTGGTCTGCAGTCTGGAGCCCCGAAGCCAGAGAATCCACGCGCCACTCGTTTCGAATATGCCCAAGCAGCGGCGACTCGCTGAAGCTGGGATTGAAACTTGGGTACGACGGCGGCGGCACGCTGGCGGCCTTGGGCTCCGTCGGTGCCATAATGTTCAAAATGTCGCCGGAGTGCGAGTTGAGCTTCAACGGGGACACTCTCAAGTCCAGAAACTCCTCGTCCTCGTCACTTTCGTCGTCCGAGTCCATTTCGTCGTTGTCTGGATCGTATTCTTGGTCGGACGCGTCTTGGTGCTCCGAAAGCACACTCTTGTCACGTTTTTCGTCCTTCTCGTCCCTTTTTTCGAGCTGGAGGTCATGGACGCTTGTTTCCCGCATGCGGGACTTGCGGGACTCGGACTCTGGGCCCGAAGACTCCTCTCTTTCCACGAAAAACTTGCCGCCTCGCCCGTATTTGGTGTCGATGCTGCTTTGGATCTTTGGGTTGAAAACAATGGGCGAGAATGCATAGCCCTGGCTCTCCACCTCTCTTGAATTGGCCAGCAAAGGCTTTGGCTGTATGATGATTGGCGTAGGCATAATTGGCGGCGGTGCCCCTGGATCCACATACAGGTCGGGCATCGGAGACTTGTGACGGATCATTTCCTCTTTGGGGATGCTGACGTAGGGCGCTGCCGCCACGGCTTGCCCGGACGCGTCCAGCGGGCTGGGATGCTTGGAATCCTGCACGTCGGGCGGGGGTTCGGGCTTTTCTTCGGTTTCCAGCTCGGAAATCGCCCCAAAAAGATCGTCGTCGCCGTCGCCGTCCGCCGCCACCGGCGTCCCCGTCTTGGGCCCCTCCTTTTCTTCCTTGGCCTCCGACCGCGTGGATGCAGGAGCAGAAACCAGCCCGTCCTCGAAACTCTCCTGCACCGTGACGTTGGTTTCGCTGTGGGTGTTTCTGGGCAAGAGGGGCTGTGACTCCCGCTCGTGGACATCGACGCAGAAAGAAATGAAGTCGTTGATGAGCGAAAACGGGTCGGCGTTCTCTGGCACCACGTGCTTCGGCGCCGTTTCCTCCGTGCTGCCAAACTGGAGAATGCAAAGCTCCCAGGGCCACACTATGAACTTCTTGTTGTCGACGTCGTGCACAAACTGCAGGATTTCGGAGGTCTGGTTGTTCAAGTGCTGCAAGTTCGGAATCAACCGCACCCACGTGACGTCGTGTTCGCTCCGCTCCACGCCCGTGGAGAGCTGGAGGAGCCGGAGAAGATTGGCGGCGGATTTGGGCGGTGTGGACGAGAAGTTCTGTGCTAGGTTGTGCGTGTCGTAGAAATGGCACCTCAATCCGGAAGGTACCACGTAGATGACAAAGGACCCGATGTCGGCGGCGATGCGATCCACTCGGAGAAGCAGCGACGGAAATAGCGCTAGTGTGCTCCGCTGGGTGAGTGAAACAATGAGGTCTCCGGAGGGGAGCAAAACTGGGTCCACCTGCACAATTCCGTACTGCTGCTCCGCCACGTTTGCCACCACGTAGTTGCCGAAAAGATGCATCTTTTTCTGGGCCAGAAGGTTGTAGAGAAGCGATTTTTTGACCGCTTTGAGAAACGAGAGGCTGGCAAACGCCAAGTCCTCCGGACCCGCCGTTTTTTCCGCCGGATATTCGGCTCTTTTTTGCACCCGGCCCGGGTTCGCTAGCATTTCGGCGCTGGCGCTGGCCTGCGCTCGTATTTCTATTGGATACTCCTCGAGTACTTCCGGACTTTCCCAGTGGCTGAACGAGAAATGATAGAGGCACTTGTTGTAGTAGGCCAAGAGAATCCGGGGGTGCCTGTTTCGGATCTGGAGCTCGAGCTCGAGGAGAAGCTGGTCCAGGACATTTTCCTTGGCGCCGTAGATGGAGTAGTTGATGCTGCTGACATGCGCTAGCTTGTAGTAGTGGGTGTATATCTGGTCACAGTCCGTCATGCTGCGCTGTTGCCGGCTGGCTGCAGGAGGTTGATGGGCTCCTGGATCTGGTGCACTTGGTGGCGTGCGGCTGGGGGTGGTGGATGCAATAGCTGTGGAAAGGGCGTGCTGCATATAGACGCCTTGGTGCGGCATACACCCGTGCACCTGTTTATGTGCAGTCGTCGGTCCACCCAGGGCCATGTTCGCTACTACGGATGCAGCCGGCGGGCGAAGCGCGGCGGCGGGTTTGCAGGCAGACAGAGGCATGAATGCCGTCAGCAGCGAGTGCACACTACCGAAGCGTAGTATACAGGCCCAGTGAGGCGAAGATGCATGAGATGAGGTGCAGCGCCTTCGGATAAAACAGGAACTTGGAGTGGTCCCACTGCATATCTGATCGGCAAACATGCGAAGGAATGCAAGCCAGGCATAACCGTGGGGTCGCGTCAGCCTATTTGCATGTGTAGTGGCACACAACCGCAATGGCTTTTGGGAATTTTCAAGCGCCCAAAGCTCCCATTTTTCAAGCGCCCGAAGCTCCCATTTCTCAAGCGCCCAAAGCCCCCGGAGTTTCTTGGAATCTCGCAGTTATCGCTAAGCCGTCCTTGTCCGGCCTTTGCATTGGCTGAAATGAGATGAGGGTTTTCTGCAGGCACGCATGGTCTGCGCGAAGTGTTATCTGCATGTAATAAACTGAAAACACCTCGTAACGAAGCGCGAAAAAGAAGCCGCTGAAGCCGCAAGCGGCCTGCTTCAGGTCCGGCTCTTCGCTCCCCGGCCAACTCCTGAGAGTCGATCCAACCGTCTCCCTATGGTCGCACGAAAATGGGGAGTCCAAGTGTGCGACTGGACACGTCACATGCCTGAACGCGCGCCGCCACTCTTCAGATTTGGCTGCTAATTGCTCTCCTCTATCCCAATGATCGAGTCGGCGGGGAAGTTCCCGGCCCTTTGGAAGTTCCCGGCCCTTTGGAAGTTCCCGGCCCCTGCAGCACCTTGTGCCGCTCCTGGAGCGTCACGTGGCGCCCCAAACCACCCCTGAAGCTAATCGGACCCAGCCCACCCCCAACACCCTTGGACTGGAAAACGCCTATCAGGACTCGTCAATCAGCTTGGAGATGGTATACAGACCTCGGGCATGCCCAATGTCCTGGGTGGAAACCGAGGACCACCGTTTCGTCGGGGTAACCGTCCGAACAAACGGGCTGAGCCGAAGCGATCTTTTTCTGGAGTCCTGAAACTTCCCGGTTCGATATCTTGCTGATTGGTTCGGTGTCTTCTTTCCCGCTCATTTCCCGAGTTTCCCCCTGGTGACGGAGGAGTAAGTGCGGAGTTGGCAACCACCGCTTTTGGCACCGTGACGGACGTGGATCGATCGGCTAAAACCAAAACAATGAACGCCTGAACAATGGGTCACGTTGCCCAGATTTGGGAATGCACTGCAGGGACGGAAAACAACTCCGTGAAACGGAGACTGAAGATCCAGAAGCACCAGTTTTGGACAGTCCCTGAAAGGTGAAACACCGTGCGCCCAACTGCAGTGACGAAAGGGTTGCAGCGCAGACGCGGTCTAGACAACTCCTGCTAAGAAAAAAAAAACACAATTGGCCGAAAGAAAACCATGCACTATGCGCGGGCGCGCCGCGTGCAGGAGCAAGAAGGCCGCGAATTCCGATATATATTGGGCGCGCTCGCCGCTCCGCGGTCTCTCCCTTTTTTTTCCCAGTCAAAAGTTTCTCTACAGTCACTCCTTTGCATTCCTAGGTAAACTCCTTGATTGATTCATTCGTTATGTTGTTCAAGTCCATCGTTCAGGCCGCATGCGTTGCCTCTGCCCTTGCTCAGCCTCTCCAGCAACACCAGCACCACCAACACGAAAAGAAAGACGTGCACACCGAGATCGTCTACGTGACTGTGGGTGGTGAGGCCGCTCCTACCACCACTGCTGTTACCGGTGGTGCTGCTGTCGCCTCCGCTTCTTCGGCCGCTTCTTCGGTCGCTTCTTCGGTCGCTCCTTCGGCCGCTTCTTCGGCCGCCTCTTCTGCCGCCAGCTCCGGCTCCTCCGGTTCTTTTTCCGCCGCTGCCAAGGGTATCACCTACTCTCCTTACGCTGACGATGGAACCTGTAAGTCTGCTTCGCAGATCAAGTCCGAGGTGCAGAAGCTTTCTTCTTACGAGATCATCAGATTGTACGGTGTTGACTGTGACCAGGTTCCTAACGTTTTGGCTGGTTTTACCTCTGGTCAGAAGCTTTTCGCTGGTATCTTCGATGTCTCTGCCATCTCTGAAGGTGTCAGCACCTTGTCTTCTGCCGTTAAGGCTGCCGGTGGATGGGATCTTGTCCACACCGTTTCCATTGGTAACGAGTTGGTGAACGCTGGCTCTGCCTCCACATCCCAGATCAAGTCTTACGTTGCCGAGGGTAGATCCGCTTTGACCTCTGCTGGTTACACTGGCCCTGTTGTTTCCGTTGACACCTTTATCGCTGTCATTAACAACCCAGAATTGTGCAAATACTCTGACTACATGGCTGTCAACGCTCACGCTTTCTTTGACGGAAATGTTGCTGCTGACGGCTCCGGTGACTGGCTTTTGGGTCAAATTCAGAGAGTTTCCGCTGCCTGTGGCGGTGCCAACGTTCTCATTACCGAGACCGGCTGGCCAACCAGAGGTGACTCCAACAGCAAGGCTGTGCCAGGTTCTTCTGAACAAGCCGCTGCTCTCTCCTCTATCTCCTCTTCTTGCGGTAACGACGTCCTTTTCTTCAACGCCTACAACGACATGTGGAAGGCTGACGGTGCTTACAACGCTGAGAAGTACTGGGGTATCCACTCCAGCTAAATATTTGGTGCTTGACCTTATACCCAATTGTTTTCAATTTTCATCATGTAGTGCGTCTGCCGGCTGTGCGCTGCGTGCAGGCCGCGCATTGTGTATTCCTCAAGAAATAAACATGCGCCGCATTCGGAAGTGTAAACAAGCAATCTTTCGACGTGGACTTGCCCGATTAGCCGAGAATGTTTTCTAGTGCCGATCCCTGCAAGTCCGATTATGCATGTGGTGTAAGGGTTTCTGCATTCAGCCTGAATTATGCACTCGAGTTTCCACACTATATACACTCCCGTACTTGCCACATTGCCGCAGATTAACTCTCATACACTGTATGCATTCCTGCACATTGGTGCAAACTTGTCCTGTATAAGCGCGGGATGGAGTCTCATGTCACGTGATTCGGTCAATTTGCGTAGTTTCGTGTGACGCCAAACAAGCTGATGCCGGTACTGACAATAATAAGTTGTGAGGATTTAATCATATGAACGGTTGTGTAGGATTTCATACGAACGGCTGTGTGCAGGTTTTCATATGAACGGCTGTGTGCAGGATTTAATATTAAGGTATAGTTTTGTGCAGTATTAAACCCTATTAAGCCCATCAGCGCATGACCAAACACTGCGCTGGTTCTCCTTTGACGTCGGTTCTGAAAGCGGGATAGAGGTACTGCATATAACGAGATCATATCTGAGAGGTACGGGTGTGGCGTGTGTCACGTGACAGCGCACGTGCGGCGGACATCCACACGCTACACAATCCAAAAAATACTTTACAATGGGCCGACACACAGCCTGGGCTACTCCTCAAGCCCCAAAAACACCCGGCGACGGGCCAAGTTTTCCTTCGACATGTGGCCCAAAACATCGTAGTTCTTCGCCATCAACGCATGGTCGGCCCCGGGGGTCCAGTAGCCATCGCGGTCTTGCACAAACAAAATCAGAAAGAGGTCCGAGTCCTTGCTTTCCTGCACGTGGTGCAATAAGGAGGTCAAGTACTTGTTCATGTAGGTGGCATTGGCGCCCGTGACGCGCAACACGTGACCCACGAAGCGACGCGTGAAGCCCAAGCCAACCAACTCCTCCAGCACCTTCTCGGTGTCGTCGCATTTGGATTTGGCCAAGTAATGCACCACCTTATCCAAAACGCCCTTGCTGTCCTTCTCGTAGAAGCGGTGGTCAAAGATGTCGTCCACGCCTGCATTCTGCGGCAAGTACTGCATATCCTTGGCGGCGTCGGGTTCGTCGTCCGGCTCCTTCAACCCGATATCAAAGTCCTCGCCGTCGGAGTTTCCCGTGAGGTTTGGGTGAATGGCATTGACCATCTCGTCCTCGATGTTGACCCTTCCTGCCTCTGCGTTGTGGTTGCGCAACGCCTCGTGGATGTTGGAGTTTTTGACATCTCCGATTTCCTCATCCAAAGCTGTGTGGCCGCCACGTGCCGCCACCGCCAAGTTGGCAACTGCAGCTGCAGCGTTGTCGTCCAATTGCGACTGCATGAGGTGGTGGTTCATGTGCTCGTCCTCCAAGAACCCGCCTCTATGCGCGTGGGCGAGCGAAGCCGAGGCCGTGTAGAGATCTGGTTTCAACTTCTTCTGGCTAGCGGCGTGTTGGTCAATTTTGCGGCGGGTCATTCTGCTCATGGGCTGGGGCCCTTCCTTGGATTCAAGCGCCTTCTGGTAGTCGTCTCTGTACTTTTGCAATCCGTAAACGCGAGCAAACTTGCGGTAGCGATCCCGCCAACTGGACGACAGGTGCTGGGGGTTGTTTCTGGCGTACTCGTCGAAAAACGAAATGGAAACACTGAACTTGTCCTCGTCAAGGTACAGGCTCAGGCTGGAAGCGTGGCCCGGGCCGCTGACCACGTGGGCAATGACGTCGTTGCAGAGGTTGTAGTCGTCCTGCGCCGTGAACTTGTTTTTGATGGTTTTGGCCTGCCTCACGTCGACCATGATGTGCTGTCCGTTGGCGTCAAGCACCAAGTTGTCGTACTCGTCGGTCTTGTACACGTACTGCAACTTGTGCTCCAAGTGGGCTCTGAACCGAGACCTCACGGAGTTTCCGGTGTGGTTCTTCAACAAGTCGTGACGGGCGATTTCCTCGAAAAACTTGTGCAGGGTTCTGAAGCGGGGCTTCATGCGCACCTGCTCCAAGATGTAGTTGTCTGTTTCGGGTGTGAATTTGGTGGTGGTCTTGGTCTGTTTCTTCTTGGCGTTGTAGTCACTGCTGGGCTCCAGGATCTGGTACTGCATGAGGTACTGGAGGGCTCCTTTGGCCACGGAGTCCTCGACGAATTTGGGCAGAAACAGCGGGCGCCTTTGGTTGTCCACGCCCACCAGAGACAAGTAGATGAAGGTTTCGGGCGTGGAGGGGTCGTGGATGATGATGCCTCCGCAGGCGATGATCTTTTCTTTTAGCGAGTCCTTGCGGATTTCCGCGGGGTCGATGTAGAAGGCGAGCGGCTGGCCGTTTTCATCCTGGAAGATGTTCTGGTCGCTGTGGGTTGCGATCGCTTGGGACATAGGGAGGTGGGGGTGTTTTTGGTGTGAGGGTTTTTTGGTGTGAGGGTTTTGGTGTGAGGGTTTTGGTGTGAGGGTTTTGGTAAGGTTTTGCTGGCGTGCTCGCGATGCGCGCGGAGAGCGTACATCTGGGCACGGTGCACAGTACACCCCAAGCCTCCGCCGCATGGTGCAGTCTCAGCACTGCACACTGACCGGCACTTCCCGGTAAACACTCTCTCCGCCGACCTCCTGCTTCCAAATCACCATTGCTGTGAGGGCGTCTCCGCGTGCGCAGCCTGTATCCAAGCCCTTGGTCCACCTTTTCAAATTGAGCCCTCTTCTTGCGTCGTGGCCGTAGTACACCACGTGCTGGTCGATTTGCTCTTCGTCCTTCTCCGTTTTCGCTCCCTTCTCCCGCTCCTTCTGCTTCTGGTTATAGATCTTGGACCACAGAACGGCGCCCTCCTCGCGGGGGTCGTCGGTGGTCACATTGTAGAACGGCGCAAGATACGACCGCATTTCGAGGCAGTCTCGGGGACTTTGGTCTTGTAGCGCCGCCAAATCCCACCGCAATCCGGCATGCACCGCCACACCCTGCGCAAAGGCCCGTTTCGGCTGTTTCTTGTGTTTCCCTTCGAGCGGCACATTTCCAAGTCTCAACATCACCGAGCACGAGTTGATGTATTTGACGTGGCGGGGCTCCAACTTTTTGGCAAGGAGGTATTCGGGATCGGGATTGAACCCTGCTGCAGAAACCAAAGCCTGAGAGCCTGTGGGGACCATGGGGTTGGAGTTGGAACCGCACTTTCGGCAATGGCCGAGTTCTCCCGCCCCATTCTCCGCCGGAATTGCACTCTGCCCCACGTTTTCATTGGTGTATTCTGCAGGCTGCAAATTGTGAAACTGAGCGTAGTTTGCCAACGCGTACGCCTCGTGGTTTCCGAGCACACACAGAGCATTGAGCTCAATAAGAGCGTCAATCACGGCCATGGATTGCGGGCCCTTGGCCACGAAGTCGCCCAAAACCACAAGGTGGTCTTTTTTCTGGCGGAAGCCGATTTTTCTCATGAGCCGGGTGAATTCCTTGTATTGGCCGTGGATGTCGCCAATCAATATGAGTCTCTCCTTGGGGCTGTCGCTTGACTCGGCCATCTCCGGGGCGGCGATTTCCCTGCCAGGCTTTTCCGCCATCTCCATGGCATCAATTTCCCAATCAGGCTTTTCCGCCATCTCCATAGCATCAATTTCCCAATCAGGCTTTTCCGCCATCTCCATGGCATCAATTTCCCAATCAGGCTTTTCCGCCATCTCCATAGCATCAATTTCCCAATCAGGCTTTTCCGCCATCTCCATGGCATCAATTTCCCAATCAGGCTTTTCCGCCATCTCCATAGCATCAATTTCCCAATCAGGCTTTTCCGCCATCTCCATGGCATCAATTTCCCAATCAGGCTTTTCCGCCATCTCCATAGCATCAATTTCCCAATCAGGCTTTTCCGCCATCTCCATGGCATCAATTTCCCAATCAGGCTTTTCCGCCATCTCCATAGCATCAATTTCCCAATCAGGCTTTTCCGCCATCTCCATGGCATCAATTTCCCAATCAGGCTTTTCCGCCATCTCCATAGCATCAATTTCCCAATCAGGCTTTTCCGCCATCTCCATGGCATCAATTTCCCAATCAGGCTTTTCCGCCATCTCCATAGCATCAATTTCCCAATCAGGCTTTTCCGCCATCTCCATGGCATCAATTTCCCAATCAGGCTTTTCCGCCATCTCCATAGCATCAATTTCCCAATCAGGCTTTTCCGCCATCTCCATAGCATCAATTTCCCAATCAGGCTTTTCCGCCCCATATCCTGGCGCCTCCGCAACCTCCCCCATCTGCTCCCAAACTCGGCTCTCTGCAGTAGAGACCGGCTTCAAGTGAATCCGCAAATCCCTCACCTTCACAATCAGCTCAAGCGCCTGTGCTGGTGGAATGAACATCAGCGGCAACACAAAGCAGAACACATAGAGAATGATCGAGCCGAGGAGCACACCGCAGATGGTCGCCCACCGCTTGGCCCGGTCTGAAATATGCCACTCGTCGTCGTACTCGTCGTACTGCTCGTGGTCTCCGTTTATGGCATCGTAAGTGGGATGCTGGGTCATGTTGCTGGGGGCGCTGCGCTTTGGTGTATACGTGTTTCTCCTGCACGTGGACCGGGCATCGCCAACCACCCTCGCTTGTATGCAGGCTCCCGGCGCCAACACCGCCCGCTGCTGCAGCCGGCCCTGGACCGGCTAGCCCCAGCTGGACTCGGCCGTACGCGCCAGCTCCTTCTGTACGACCCAGCTCTTCGAGAGCAACTGGCGCAAGTCGGGGTTGATTTCGGCCGTTGGCTTGTTCGGGTCCGCGTTGTCCCGGTCAATCAAGCCCACCATCCGCCGAAACCTCAAAAATAGAAGCTCGGCACGTATGAGCAAATCGTCGAGTTTCATTTTGCCCAGAAGCTCATTCATAAACTTCAAAACCTCGTCAAACCGCGTCAAGTTCTGCCGCATGATACGCTCGTTGTCGCTGAGAACTGCAAGCGCCACGAACAAATGGTACTGGCTGGAGTAGTAGTCGGTCCAGAGGACTTCCCATAGAGTGTTGACGTGCTCCCAGTCGAACTCCCGCTTGAACCACACCAAAAGCATGCGGAAAAAGAAGAAGAGGTCTGTGGACTCACACTGGGCCAAGTGCTGGAATAGGTCCGGGAGCATGAACTGCACAAGCTCGTTCAACACCAGCATCTGCTTCTTCATGCCGCTCTGGTCTCGGACGAAGTTGCGCTCCATGCGCTCCATGAACCCGGAAAAACCCCAGAAGGCCAACACTTCGTCCTGGAACACAACGTACACCGGCAGGAGGAGGTCGGTCATGCCCTGCACATACCCAAGGTTGGTGTTGTACTCGTTGTAGGTGAGGAGCACTTCCCTCATGCAGGCGAGGTGTTTGTTTCTGATGACTGCCAAGTTCCAGGCGTCGTGGTCTTCGAGTTCCTCGGTAACTTCCGCTTCCTCTCCGGTATCTTCCCCCTTTTCCGCTTCTCCGGTATCTTCCCCCTTTTCCGCTTCTCCGGTATCGTCCCCCTTTTCCGCTTCTCCGGTCCCCCGGAAAATCCCCAAGTTGCGGTCGTTTCGGTGGATGTCCTTCTCGATCCTCACCTTCTGGTCCCTCCAGTACTCCGTCTCCCTCTTGGCAGAGTCCTGCACCCAGCGCCGCTTGAAGTCGTGGTAGCTGCTCTCGAGACTCTGCAAGAGAAGCCTTCGCTCGCCAGAAGACGAGTCCCAGGGCCAGATCCCCAACAAAAACGGCCACGCCTCGCGCCGTGCGTTTTCCTCGAGCCCGCCGTGAAAAACCCGGTTCTTGACTTCGTCAACGGTCACAGTCAACCGCCCCTGGGTGTCGAAAAACCCGTGCCACTCCACCAACGAGACCGGCCCTCGCCGCAGCGCGTTCCCCACCTCCGCCGGCGTCAACAAGTGCTGCTCGTCGCCGAGTTCCTGGTTGATGCGTGCATACACGTCGTCGTGGAGCTGGAACTTCCGCTGCAGCGCCTCCGCCTCCTCCTTGACCTGCATGGCCCATTTGGCAAGGTACACACGTGCGCTGTCAAAGTCGTCGCTGATGTGCCGCACCTCCTTCTTCTGGAGAAGACTGCTGACCACCGCCGGCGGCACGTGCTCCTCCACCATGCCCTGCACCTGGTGCTTTGTTCTCTGGCCAAAAGTGGCCACGGTCTCGAGGATTTTCCACTTGGCGGTGGCGAGCATCCTGCCAAGGTCCGGCATCTCCGGCCCTTTGGCCTCTTTCGGCCCGTTTTTCATCGGCACAAAGTTCTGGAGATCGGCTGATGTCGGGTCAACCAAATACACCGAAGGCTCCACGGTGGACTTCTGCATGTTGATTTGCGCCAGGATCCCGGCCAAAAAATCCATTCCTCCCCAGTACATGGCGCCGGACGCATCGAACGGATCGAACCGCTGCCGGTTGAGTTTCTGCTTCATGAGAGTAGACGGTGCCTCGTCGTCGTGGAAGAACAACACCGGCAACTTATTGCCGCTTTTGGCGTGCACCACAATAGACCCGTACCACCAGCCCAACGACGGCGTCCGGAATTGGATCAGGTACACTGCAGAGAGCGGCAAAGAGAAGGCCCCCGAATGCGCCTGTGGCGGTGTGGACACGGCGATTTTTGTCCGTGGTCTGGATTTGCCTGATTTGGACAAACTCGCTGGCTGTCCCGAAATCAGAAGCGCCTGTGACTCCTGTACCAAGTCCTCATTGAGATCGGCGTCCTCGTAAATTTGAAACTCCTCTGGAGAGAGTAGCGCTGCAGGGGTGAAACTCAAGAGAATCTCCCTGTTTGTGGTTGCACTGGCGGGTCTGCTGAGCGATAGAAACCCGGGAACATTGTCCTTCTTGCTGGCGGTGGGGTGCTCGTAAACCTTGTGTTTGACGTATAGAAGCTCCGTCATTTCTGTCCGAACTGGGAATGGGAGGTTTGAGTGGTGCTGCGGCGGAGACTGCGTCTTGATCGTGCTCCTGCACATAGCCGGGTCATGTGCCTAGGACCTGTGGTCTATATACTCCGGTTTTTCGGTTTCCTCTGGTCCTTCCGGTTCTGGTCTATACTCCGGTCGGTCTTTCTTCTGGTTCTTCCGGTTCTGGTCTATATACTCAGGTTTTTCGGTTTCCTCTGGTCTTTCTTCTGGTTCTTCCGGTTCTGGTGGCTTCTTGTTGCAGTGGGGTCTGGACCAGCGGCCGTCTCCCAATGGTGTTGGTCGCCAGCACTATAAGTACAAGGATCCAGCAGAAACAATGTCTCTGTGCACCATCTCGCCCGCCTTGTCCATCTTCTCCTGCAACTCCAAGTTTCCAATTGTCTTGGCGGCTGCTGTCATCTGCTTGATCATCTCCTCCAAGCGCTTGAACATCCGAATCAACGAGCCCTCGTAGACGTCCGTCATCTTGCAAATCTGCGTGAAGGAAGCGCCCTTGCACCATGCGTATGTGACCTCCATGAGCTCAGGTTTGAACGACTCCACGTATTCCTTCTCTGCGATTTCGATGTTGCACTCTTTGTAGGTTTTGGCGAGCTTGCCGGCCATATCCCGCATCTCCTTTAGTGGCTCCTCCAACTCGGGCCGCAAACGGGGCACCTCTTTTGCCCTTTCCTGGAAAACGAAACACGACAAGAGTGCTGCACACTGCTCCGCCGTCAAGTCGTTGAAAGTACCGTTGAACACCAACTCTGTCAACAACAACTCATCTCCGGTGGAGATCTCGCATGCCACACGGCCCTTCAACTCGATGGTGTCGTCCTGAGTTGTAAAGTCCAACTTTCTCAACACACGCTTGCGGTGCTTCAAATCGTCCAACTGCATCACCGCCTGTGCCTGAATGATCTTCTCCTTCACCTGTCTGATTTTCATCCCGCAATCCATTTTCTCGCTGTATTGCTTGTAGAGGCTTTCCATTCGGTCCAGTCCGTTCAACACGTTAGCAGCCAATTTGCTCTCCAACACCTCGATCTTGCGCAAAAGCATCTTGAAGTCGGGGTCGTCGATCTTCATGCTCTCCACGGGATCAATCAACGGAATGCCATCTGGCAACTTCTTGGGCAAGTCTTTGAGCGTTCTGACCAAGTTACGCTTGGATGCCGAGCTCTTGTAGTCTTCGGGCATTTTCATGCGCACACTAGAAATCAGGCGGATGGAGTTGAGCGTGATGGGGATGAATTCGGCCCGGCTCTTTTCTCCCTCTTTGGAGGGACGAATTCCCTCGGGAAACTTGGGCTCGAAAGCCTTGATGAGGTTGACGGGCGAGTCGATGAACATCGTGCACACGAAAACACTCACAATGTAGGACTCATGGTCGCTGAAAGTATCCAGTGTTCTCCTGGCTGTTCTCTTGGTGAAAGACGCAACCATTCCCCACCCATAGTTATCCTCGCCAATTTGCACTTCAATCACTCTTCCTGGCTGCAAGAAAGGAAGCACGTGACCAGGATGTGTGATCACCTTTCTCACGTCGCCTTGATACTCAGCCACCTGCTGCTTAAGCTCGTAATACTCCTTGATCATGTACTCGTCCTCGATTTCGAACGCATCGTACTGCTCCTGGAGCTTCTGCATATCTTCCTCGAGCACAGGCACCGACGACGCGTTCTGGAATTGGAAAAACGAGCTCTGCAACATGAATTCCGGCGAAATTCCCTCCACACGCATCAAGTTAAGGATCATGTTGTAGCCCAAATGAAAGGCTGAGTCCAAGCGGTCTGCCTGGCCCTTGACCATCCCCTTGGCCACCTGAGGCTCCATCTTCTCGTCAATCATCATAATGACAATTCCTCTGTCGTCAAGACCTCTACGTCCAGCTCTTCCGGACATCTGAATATATTCACCTCCAGAAACCCATCTGAAGCCACTACCATCCCATTTCCGGACAGATGTGAACACAACCGTTTTGGCTGGCATATTGAGGCCGATGGAGAAAGTCTCTGTGGCGAACAATACCTTCAAAAAACCTTCTTGGAACAAAATCTCAATGATTTCCTTCAAGATGGGCAATAATCCGGAGTGGTGGATGCCGATTCCTCTTTTCAACAATGGAAGAATGCTCTTGATCTGAGGCAATTCTTTGTCTGCATCGGGCAACAAGCTAATGGCGTTGTCAAAGATCTTAGTCAATGCGCTTCTCTCGTCGTCGTTGTTGAAATCAAGCTTACTCATCTTCAATGCCAACGACTCGCAGTCTCTTTTGGAAAACGAAAACACAATCACTGGGTTGTATCTCTTCATGTAGATCATCTTAACAATCTTATAGATGTCGGAAGGACCCTCTTTCGCACCTCCCTTGTAGGTCTCGCCTTTTTTCTTTCCTCCTCTTCCGGAGGCTGAAGCTGGATCGTCTCCGATATTGTCGCTGATCGACGACATGGCCTTCTGGAAGTTCTCCTCGCGGAAAGTACCCTTCTCGTCCACAACCAAATGGATTCCGTCACCATCAGCGGGAAAAAGATAATGCTGCAACGGCGTGGGTCTGAAGTCGGTGTAGACCACGTGACATGGTTGGTTGTGAATTCTGACGATCCACTGGGCGAATTGCATGGCGTTTGGGATTGTGGCGGACAAAAATACATGGTGTACTTTGTCGGGCAACAAAATAATGGTTTCTTCCCACACCACACCTCTGGACTTGTCTCTCATATAATGGACCTCGTCGAAAATGACCCAGGCCACTTCTCTCATCACCTCGGAACCTCTATAAAGCATGCTCCGCAAAATCTCCGTGGTCATGACAAGACACCCTGCGTCGGGATTGATTGTAACATCTCCGGTCATCAAACCAACGTCGCCGAATTCTGCTAGCAACTCTCTGTATTTCTGGTTACTCAATGCCTTGATGGGAGAGGTGTAGATGACACGCTGCTTCTCCCGGAGCGACTGGGCAATAGCGTATTCGGCCACCACCGTTTTACCTGCTGATGTGTGTGCAGACACCAACACAGACTCGTTTCTGTCAATACAAGAGATGGCGGTATCCTGGAAGGGGTCCAACACAAACGGGTACGTGCGTGCCTCGTTCACTCTCTTATGTTGACTGATTGGAACATATGGGTAATCTTCGGGAACTGCCACCTCGTGTCTGACCTGGTGCTTAAGCTGGATCTCGCTGCCATCCTTAGCTGTTTCGGATGTAGCAAGAAGACCCGCAGAGGCTGCCACATCTCGCGATGCCTCGATTTCGATGGCGTCCTTGACCACGGCTTCTTTTTTTTCATCCTCGGCCTCTCTCTCGTGCTTTCTGGTACCACTCAAACTTGATTTTGGTTCCTTCTTTTGGACTTTGGTCTTCTTAATGTCTGCCGCAGGGTCATCGTGCTTGTTCGAAGAGGTAGTTGCCTCTAGGGGACGCTTGGCACCAGAAGCAGCATCCGAATCGGCTTGTACTGGCGCCGAGGCAGGCGCCTCGGAGAAAACTCCAAAAAGATCATCTTCATCCATTTTTGGCAGTTCAAACGGGGCAGTAAAGTTGTTTTTTTCAAAATTGAGGTTTGTCTGATGAGATAGTATGCACCCGTGCCTCCCGTGCGAACGTCATCTCGAGCATAGCCCAAAATGTGTGATGATGAGCAATGTAGGCTCCGACGCTAAAAATTTCCGGTAAGATCCCTTGGGTATGCTTCTAGACTTTCTGCCGTTATTGTGCTAGTTTTTTCCAACAGAAGCTGCTGATTTCAATTTTTCAGGGTCTTTTGTTTCTGTGCGTGTCTCCGTTTTGACGAGGATTTGTCGTGGAAACAGACAATGTAAATCTAAAATAGAATTTGACCCAGAGCAAAAGTACACGAAAGCTTATTTATATATGGCGGAGGGTACAAAGGCACAAAAGAGGGGAAATTAAGGGGTGTTTCAGCGTTTTTGTGGACACGTTTCAGGATATGCAGCTGCATTCTATTTTGCAACACTGCGCTTATAAATTGCGCCCTGCCCGTTGTCTGAATCTGTACAAATTTTCATGGGGTATAAATTAAATTGGTGAATGACTAAATCTCCAGCTCCAATGTCTTCAAAGTCCTCCATTTTTCCTTATCATATTCGCCAATGATGGCACTGGGCATGCTACTAACTCTGGACTTGTCCAGGTCAGCTGTTTCAGACTCCCAAAACTTGTCCAAGGCTGGCTTATCAGTTTTTGTTCCGAAATTGAAGCTGTTAACATTGCTTACATTGTTTTCGAACATGGAGGCTTTGTTGCGTTGCGTTTCATGCGACGACGTCTTTGCTGGAGGACTGGCGTGAGAAAAGGAGAGCCGCTTTCCTTGATCCATCAAGGACCGCGTGAAAAGGCTTTTGATGGACTTTCTTGGCGATCCTGATTTGGAAGAGAAGCCGGAGGTGGATGAAATCATCGAATTGGCTAGAGAACTGGAATGTTTATGCATATTGGAGGGTTCCCCAGTCATCTTGAGTTTACCCATCATTTTCCTGATGGGCGATGTTTCTTGTGATGCAGGCTCGCTCTTGGAAGCAGTATGTGATTGATAGGGAAATTGGTTTTTTCCCAAAGCGAGCTGGGTGTATGCCACAGGCTGGTTCATGGACAATTGCGCAGGTGGCGTGGTGGGCCTATAGAGCGTATGCTCCAGAGTGCTGAACGTGTGTCCGGATTTTCCTGACTGTGCATCTTGGACATCCCGGTAAGTGTGGAGAGATGGGGCACTGAGAGTCAGCTTCCCGTCACAAGCTTCGTCACTCATGGATGTAAGAGTGTCTCTGTGGAACAATTCCAAAGTGTTGGAGCTCCCACAAACCTCCAAAGATGGGGCACCGTGTGCGTCAATCGTGGATGACGTATACACAAGTGGCCCGCTTTGGCCCGGTCCCGAGCCCGTTATCCATTGATTCTTGTTGGCCTCCCAGTACTCGAGAGAGACATTTCTGATGCTAGAATTGGACTCCGAGAGTATGTTCCAGCTTGGAACTGCAGGTGTGATTTCCTCGAGATCGTTTATGTCTGAGTCGAAAGACCGGGAATAGGACGTTTCGAGTCTTGTGGATGGTTTCTCGATCTTAGGCTCGCTAAATTCTGGCGATTCCTGCAACGCATAAGTCTCGGGAGGGAAGTTGAGGGCATATGGGGAGGTTGCATTAGAGCCGCTGCGAGACGCTGATATGGACTTTTTCGGCGACCTGGAGCAGTTCTCTTTAAGGGTCATGGAAGACCTAGCAAATGTGCTTTTCGTTGGCGAATAGCAGAGGGACAGAGACCAAGAGTGTGATTTTCTGTGGGTCTTGCTGGTGTGAAATGAATTGGCGCTGCTGCAAGTATTTTGGGAGCCGCGAGACAAGCTTCCTGATGAGCTTGCTTTGGCAAGCTGTGACGGCTTCTCGCCAGATATTGATATGGAACCTTTTGCGAAACTGCCATTCAGATGGCACAGAAACCTGGGAGACTCGGCACCATTGGAGATAGTTTCTTGGAGCGTGGGGAGGCTGTCACGTTTATGATTGCTAAGCGACTTCTTGCTTCTGAGCTTTTTGATTTTCAAAGCGCCGGCCAATGTTTCCTTGGAATGTTGCTCCAATACTGGTTGAGCCTGCAGCTTTAAATGAGCTTCACCCCTCGTGTTCATCCAGTTATCGATATTCTCGTCATACGTGTCCACGCCAGCCAAAGAAGCTCTCACCAAGAGATCCATTGACAATTCTTCGGAAGCGTCGTACTCAGCGAGAGTTTTCTCAGAATCTTTGTTCTTAAGAGGGTTTGGTGGCTTCACATTAAGCTTGGCCGGCTTGATCAAGGTGTTGGGTTTATGAGTCTCATTATTCGGTGAAGGCATAGGAAGACTAGGGTTATACACATATCCTTGAATTCCAGATGCACTATACCCGACATAGGTTTGCACATCTTTGGGGGGGATTCCTGGGGCAAACTCCTTTTGCATGCTCATGGGAGTTAGGTCTGGCAGGGCATGCATGTACAGGCTGTTTGACTCTAGATCCATGTATAAGTTTGAAGCATCATGTGGATGCACATAATTATCTGTTGATTTTGGATCCACATTTGTCGACTTATTGATGGACAGAGTGCAAAAGTCTTCGGCTTGGTTCATGACTCGAGGAGTTTGAAATTGAAGAGGAGCCATAACGCCCATCAAGAAAGCAGAGAATAGCGCTAGCGAAATTGAAACCGGGGCAAAGTTTCCGTTGATGAAAGCAATGTCAAATATTGCATTTTGAGCAGGGTTCAGAATAGAAGTGAAAAAAGCCACTATCATTATCAGTGTCGAGGCCAAGAAAAAGGCGTATGCAACAACACTTGCTGAAAGAATCCAGACCAAGGGAATGCCAAACCACAAGTGGATACCATAGGAAGCTATCTCTTGGACGGCAACAACAAAGGTACTGATGCAATACACCAACGTTTTGGTATCTCTAGTGTGATAATATGCAAATGAGGATAGAATGCCTTGAGAAAGACACATTGAAAAGAGACAGGCGTGAATGCCAGCTCGAAGTATCATGATGAGTCAATGATGAGTATGTGGAGCTTCTGGGCAGCCGCAGGATACCGGAGGGTTCAAGTGTGGAGTATGGGACCAAAAGTTGATTGAGTGTGGATGAAACGCTGATGAAGTGGAAATGGCAAGGGTATTGAATGACCAAAGAATCTGAGAGAAATAAAGAACCACCAGAGATGTCGGGAAATTGGATCAGGAGACGTGTTGATCACCTGCTTTGCCATATGTTGACCAATTCGATTAACAGGATCCTGCCTGAAGAATTAGGAAAATACGCTATGCCGGTGATAGATGGACTCTTGTTATGAAGCGTTTAATCTGTTGTGGACTTTTCATAATAATACCGAGCTGCGTGTTGACGTTGCGTCCCGAATAGGAAAAACGGGTGCAAAATATGAGAGTTTTGGCGCCGCACGCACAGACCCGGGCCATGCACTGGCGAGTATCATGGTTTATGATGGCAACTGAAATGAGAAGGAATCTAACCGGGGCGACAGAAGGAGCAAGCCTAAAATTGGTGTGACGAAATTTTAAGGAGGTTCCAAGTGTTGTGAAGAAATCTTAAGGAGGTTCCAGGTGTTGTGGAATTTAACCGTGGAAACATTTGAAATCAGAGCTGGTTCAACGGCTGCTTGATGCTGGTGTCGTCTTGGCTTAGAAGATGGCACCATTGTTGTCTGGGGATGGAATATTTGAGATTCATGAGATGCCTGATTTTCTCAGAATCACAGACCAAAAGAGGAATTGGGGCCGGTCTGCTTCCGCAGGGATCCTCTGATCAGATGGAATGCTCTGTGGTTTGTTTGCTTATTGAGGATATTATATGGTGTCCATCAGAGGTTGATTCACGTGCCATGTGTTTCGGAGGTACAGGTGCAGGGGAGCACGTGACTTATCAATAGTCCCAGCTCTCCCGTTTTCAAGCTTTGTCGACGGACAGCTCCGCAAGACCCACGTTTGTGTGGAAGTGAAGACACGGCTAAAACGGAGATCTCGAAGTGCAGTGATTGAAAAACTTGAAGTTGTACTTCCGAATGCCACCGATCGAGCAATGGTATCCGACACTCAAAGTGGATCTAACTCCGAGGATTGTGCAAAGAAAGGGAAAAGAAGTCTAGTTATCAAGTGGTTGCATAGAAGGATAACCCAAAACGGGTTTCCACAAAACATTAGTCAGTTCTCTGGAAAGAACATTGACACATTTCAATAAACGTTTAATGCTATGATCACTTTCAGGGGAGTGTACACAGCGCTACTATATGCATCACTACATATCAAGTAGATCACACTATCAAGTACTCGAGTAAGGTCCAGCAAACACAAGAACGCTCACATTTCACCGACCAGCAATATCCCTGGTTAGTACACGTAACCACCAGCAAGATCCCTGGTTAATACACGCAATCACCAGCAATATCCCTGGTTAGTACACGCAATCACCAGCAATATCCCTGGTTAGTACACGTAATCACCAGCAATCCAGCGGTTAACCATGTCCAAGGCGTTCTCGGGCTGGTCGTATGGAACCATGTGTCCTGCACCATACACACGCAAGAAGGTCAAGTTTTCGTAGTTCTTCACCTCTCCAGCCTTGTGCTTTCCAACGGTCCAATCTCTGATTGGCTGTTTTTCGAACTTGTCGTGTCCAGACCATGGCAATCTGTCGGTCCATGCCTGGTTACCCAACCAGTTGCAGATAAAGTCCTTGTCTCCGGCATACACCAACACCGGCAAGCCCTTTTCCAACAAGTCGATGACGTTCTTGTGGTATGGCTGCATCCAGTCACCCGCAAACAAAAAGTTGCGGTTAACGTCGAAGTTGCACGACTCGTAGTTTTCCACCTCCACGCCCAAAGCGGCCTTCACTTCAGGCAAGTTCAAGTAGTCGTCAATGTATTGCAAATCTTCGTAGCACAAGTTTCCGCCCTTGCACTCAGTTCTGATGTCATAAACATTTCTGCCAGTTTTCTGGTATGGGCCCATCTGCGCATTGTTGCAGTAGATACTTGCAGGCACACACGACCACACAGAGCCAGAGTTGTAGCAGTTTTCAATCAACGACACGCATCTTGGGATGGAAGCTGCCATGTTGTCGCACTCCTCAGGTTCCAAGACTGAAGGCTCTCCGCCAGCACCACAAGCCATAGGCTGGTAGTATTCGTACTGAGTCAAAGGATCGGTCAATCCGTTTCCGATCAACACGGAAGAAAGGTTGAAGATGCGGTCTTCGTGGCTCAAGATCTCCGATGCAAAGACTGGAATGTAGTGGCCTCCGTACGACTCTCCTGCGATGTGGAACTCCTGCTTGTTGTTGTACTCTGGGAACTGCTTGAAAAACAACTCCAAGAAGGCGTAAACGTCCTCACCGGCAGAAACTGTGTTGGTGACGGATCCGGAGGAGTAGGAGAAGCCCACGTTGACGGGCTGGTCCAAGAAGATCACGGTGGCGTTGTTGTTCCACGAGTATGGGTTGTGCACCGGCTTCAAGTTCTTGGAAATGGAAGAAGGCCCCAACTCGAAAAACAACCCGGTCAACGACGAGCAGCCAGGACCGCCGTTCAACCACAAGATCACCGGGTCGGTTTTGGGGTCGTTTCTGGATTCAAACGCCCAGAAGAAAAAGTGCTTGTCTTGGTCAGCAACGTCCAAGTATCCGCTGTACTGCTTGACGGAATCAATGCCCAACGAGTCAGGAGTCGATTTGACCCTTAATTTGTGGTTGGGCACCTTGCTGTCTTTAACATGAAAGTCGAAAGTGGAAGGCGTTTGGGTGGCTTTCTTGCCTTTGGTGATGAAGCTCATTTCCGAAACCTGGCGGGGGAATTCGGCAAACATGTCCAGCCACAACTGCATGGTGTCCTTTGGAATGGCGTCCAATGGCTGGTTCAAGTAGGTGGCAATTTTGCCAAACACATCGCCCTTTTTGCCATCCAAAACTCTCATCAAATCAGCGTACTTAGTGGAGATCGTCTCCACTCCCTGGGAGAGCTCGGCCAATTTCCCTGAAATCACCTGTTGTGGATTTTGTTGCAAAAATTGGGGCACAAAAGCTGCTTCGGTGGTTGAGAGCGCCACAGCCAACGAGGCTATGGTGGCGACTTTCATTTTGATAGGTTTTCTTAGCTTGTCTCAATTGTCCTATTTCAGCAAATTGGGGCTGAAGATAGTAGAATGAGGAAGAAAAGTGGTGGGAAAGTGAGGCGCTGGTTTGGCCGGGTAGGGGTGATATCCTTGCGAGCCGTCTGCAGGAACGGCTCTATGATAAGCGTGACAAATAGGGTCATATTGCTACTTTTTTGGTCCGCGCGCTGCATGTGCGGCCGAGGGTATCCGGGGTCGGTCTTGCATAGCAGCTGCACGCATGCATAACAGAAAAGACTCGGATATATGAAGACAGCAATGAGACATGATGGGACATTGGGAAGGGAAAGTGCGAGAATTGCCCGTGTCCAAGCAAAAAACGCATCTAGCCTGGTAAAGCCAATATATAAAGCCACGCATATTTAAAATTATTCACAGCCTGTGTGGCGTAATGGTTAGCGCATTTGACTTCTAATCAAAAGATTCCGGGTTCGAGTCCCGGCATGGGTTCGTTGCGGTTTTAGCTCAGTTGGGAGAGCGTCAGACTGAAGATCTGAAGGTCCTGTGTTCGATCCACAGAAATCGCATTTTTTTGTTCGCCAACGCTCACCCTCCTCAGTTGCTAGCAACGAAATCTTTTCCTTCTGCATTTTGCACAATGTTTTGAGGATGAACCTTTGGAAACTCTATCTGCGAAATCGAGTCGTGCCGTTGGGCAAAGGCATCTCTGGAACAGTGGAGCGACATGAAATGGGAACGTCATCAGTTGTGGTCAAAACATACCACAGCAAGGAGAAATATGAAACCTGCCAGGAATATAAAGACAGAATTCTTCACGAATACAGAGTCTTGAAACAGATTCAGCACCGCAATTTCATTCTGGTGCTTAAGTATGAGGTGTCGTATGATGGGGGGACTATAAAAATGTACATGGAGGCGGGAAGTCAGGACCTATTTATACTTCTCAAAAAAGCCAGGGTGGCGGTTCCTGTGTATGAAGCGCTCTGTTTGTGGAAACAGGCATGCACCGGAATACAATACTTGCATGCCCTCGGATTGTGTCACCGGGATTTGAAGCTCGAGAACATGGTGTGGGACCCGCGTTGCGGTGCGTTAAAGATCATAGATTTGGCCACTGCTGCAGCATGCGACCTGCCCGCTGCGGGCATGGTAGGCTCAAGAAAGTATATGGCGCCGGAAACATTCTCTCAAATTACATACGAGGGTGCGCCGGCCGACGTGTGGTCCCTCGGGATCATTCTATTTTACATGATTACTCGCAGCTTTCCCTGGAAGGAAGCGCTGCATGCACATGCCGGCTTTATGTCGTATCTGACGTGCAGTTCGGGCACCTCGAAATTGAAGCCACTCAAAAGCAGGATCTCTGAAGATGGCGTTGATGTGCTAGCCAGGATGTTATGTGTGGATGCGGGCAAAAGAATCACCATGAACAATCTTGCCCACACGCCTTGGTATGAGACCATTTGCTTCTGTAACGGGCATGAAACATGTACGGGTGTGCATGACTTTGCGTCCAGTTGAGCTGTGCTATATTCAAGACATGCATTTGCATTACCCTGCATTATTAAGGAAACGCATCTGACGACTTCCGAGGATGATCTTGCAGAACAGGCATAAGGAGGCATATTCTGAAACAGCCACAAAGCAGAACCTGCAGCCGGCCGCATTTCAATAATTGGCCGCTTATAAAAGGACTCGATTCCGCAAATATTGTGCTGGAGTATCTGGAATTTCATCACCCCTCATGAACGCAGCGGCAACCCACGACTACCAGCGTGAAAGTAGTGATACCAAATGAAACAGCCGTTAATGACAATAAATACGCCACATTTTGAAACTTCGTGATCATCAAAGAAACAAAGTCCAAAAATAGAATGATGCCAGATTGAAGACTCGTGATCATCAAACGAAACTCACCTCTGGCTTTATCACATTGCAAGGCATTGAAACGTGCGCCAGAGCCGCGAACGCCCCGTCACAATGGGCACGTCACGTGCTGAAAACTAGCAGTGAGTCAGACTAAAAAAATCAAGTCAAATCCACAAAAATTTCCTACCACCACACACCAAAATGCTTTCTCGGTCTATCCAAACTTTGAAGAGCGTTCCAAGGCTTTCTTTAGCCAGAAGCTATGCCCTCTCTGCGGATGCCCAAGCCCTCATCTCCAAGCCCGTCTCCCACGTGGATCCTGAGATGGCTGACATCTTGCAACAAGAGAGGGACAGACAAAGAAACTCCATCACTTTGATTCCTTCGGAAAACTTCACGTCCAAGGCTGTGATGGACTTGTTGGGCTCTGAGATGCAGAACAAGTATTCCGAAGGTTACCCAGGCGAGAGATACTACGGAGGAAACGAGATCATCGACAAGGCTGAGTCGCTCTGCAGAAACAGAGCCTTGGAGGCCTTTGGCTTGAGCTCCGAGGAGTGGGGTGTCAATGTGCAGCCATTGTCTGGCGCTCCCGCCAACTTGTACGCCTACTCCGCCATCTTGGAGGTTGGCGACAGAATCATGGGCTTGGACTTGCCTCATGGAGGCCACTTGTCCCACGGATACCAAACACCATCGGCCAAGATCTCGTACATCTCCAAGTACTTCCAAACCATGCCTTACAGATTGAACGAGGACACCGGATTGATTGACTACGACACCTTGGAGAAGAATGCCGTGTTGTTCCGCCCCAAGGTCATTGTTGCAGGCGCCTCCGCCTACTCTAGAGTCATTGACTACAAGAGAATGAGGGAAATTGCTGACAAGGTGGGCGCATACGTCTTGTCTGACATGGCCCACATCTCGGGATTGGTTTCTGCTGGAGTCACCGATTCCCCCTTCCCATACTCGGATATTGTCACCACCACCACGCACAAGTCGTTGAGAGGACCTCGTGGAGCCATGATCTTCTTCAGAAAGGGTATCAAGAAGGTCACCAAGAAAGGAAAGGAGATTCCTTATGAGTTGGAGCGCAAGATCAACTTCTCCGTCTTCCCAGCTCACCAGGGTGGCCCCCACAACCACACCATCTCTGCATTGGCCGTGGCATTGAAGCAGTGCCAGGCTCCAGAGTATAAGGAGTACCAGCAGAGTGTTGTGGACAACGCCAAGGCGTTTGCCGCTGCCTTGGAGGCTAAGGGCTTCAAGTTGGTGTCTGACGGAACGGACACGCACTTGATTTTGGTGGACTTGCGGTCCAAAAAGATTGACGGAGCCCGTGTGGAGGCCGTCTTGGAGCGTGCCAACATCGCCGCCAACAAGAATACCGTTCCAGGTGACAAGTCTGCGCTCTTCCCCAGCGGATTGAGAGTGGGAACCCCAGCCATGACCACCAGAGGATTCGGCCCACAGGATTTCGCCAAGGTTGCCGAGTACTTCCAGAGAGCCGTGGACATCTCCATCGGCTTGAAGGCCAAGGAAGAGGGTTCCGTGGCCAAGGAGTTGATGGCCTCCTTCAAGAAGTTGGCAGACAATTCTGCCGAGGTGAAGGAGTTGGACCAGGAGGTCCAGGCGTGGGCTTCTCAGTTTCCCGTTCCCGGGGACATCTAACGCTGACACGTCCTGAGCCACATGGCACGAATGGCAAGTACCGAACCCCACGTAGAGCCGGAGTAGGCGAATCACGTGACGCGCACGTGACACACACATTACCGCGCGCGCACCGACTCCCAACACCCCATGACAGAACATGCCCCCCACGTCGCCCATGCCATTTCGTGGTCCAAAAACGGGTTCATCTGCTATGGCCTGGATCCTGCACACGGCCACAATCTCTTGATGTCCTTCATCGAGAACACAAACGGCACAGACTGGCAGATTGCGCCGCCCCACAAACTCACCATCAAGCCCCTGGAGGGTAGTGCGCCGCCAAACCTCCACACGGTGCAGTGGAGCAATCTCCTGACAGACCTTGCCATTTTGGACGAATTCGGGAACTTCTACATTCTTTTGGCGGGAGTGGGGCTCCTAAAACCGAAGCACGAGCCCAAAGAGGCGAAAAACGAGCCCAAAGAGCCCAAAAAAGACGAGGACGGGCCGCTGTACGAGCTCACATCCTACAACCACATAGAGATGATTTACAGGGACATCCGGCCCGGCGACGGCGCCGGACATGGCCGCGGCGTGGCGTTTCGCTGGCTCGGCATTGAAAAACCGCAAATCATCAACCAGCCTGCACACATGGCGGGCGGGCGGTACGTGTACGGGGTCCAGCTGCACCAGGCATCTCTGGCTGCACATCCCATCAGCACGAAGCAGGCGTGCATGGCCGTGCGCCAAGACGGCAGCGTGACGCTTTACTACCAGGGCGAGCACAAGGTGGAATACCACAAGATGGAGGCCAGTTTGGCGCCCGTGGCGGGCGCATGCATGTACGTGACACATGCAACTATCGGCTTTGCTCCCGACAAGAAGATCTGCGTCACGTGCTACGACGCTGCGTCCGCCCGTCTCTACTGCTGCCTTATTTCCGTCGACTGGGGGTTTTTGAGCGAGCTGGCGGTGCGCCAGAGATCAGACCCGCATTACCATACGCCGAAGGACAAGCAAACTCCGCCCAAGATCGAGGTGGAGTTGGTGCACGTGATGAAACCCATGCCGCGGGCGCAGGGTGACGCAGGTACCGCCGGCTGCAGCGATTCTGTGCCGTCCGCAGCTCTGTGGACGCTCCTTTCGGTCGATTCCATTTCCCCCTCCCACGCCAAGGGCCTGAACCTCCATATCTTGGTGACCTACGAGGTTGAGGACGAAAAACGCAAATTGCTGTACATCCTGCAGAGATATACACTCAGAAACGCACAGGAGCTGCTCAACGGAGCGTTTGCAGCCAAAGAAGCAGAGAGAAGCGCATTTTCTTTGGAGTTTCAGGACTCGCTTGCGGCGCTGAGGAGATTGAAGGCCATTTTGACGGCGCTCGGCGAAACCGTCGTGTTGTTCGTGCACGAAGACGGCAGCGTGATGCCGATCTCGAGACAGACGTGGACAGTGATTGAAAGCGGCAAAAACCCAACCGTCATTGAGTCGATTTTGGACTGCGGGTTCCGGTTCCCGCAGCTCCAGATGAAGGGACCGTTTCTTTATGCAGTCTCCCCCAACATGGCGTGCGTGGTGTTTGTTGACGCTGGCGGGCCGCTCGAGCTTGCCGTCATGGAGAGAGGGCCAGGGGAGGAGGGGCATCTTTCCGCGCACGAGCACTCGGTTGCAGCCGCGTGCAGCCACACGCATGCGCATGCATGCTACTCCAACCTGTGCCTGGACGACTTGATGGCGCTTGTGAAGGCCGAGTACGACCAAATGCACGACGTGCAGGCTCGGACCCAGCTTGTGCGTCGCATCCTCACCGAGCTGCACTGTGCCATCAATTTCCAACTCAACTCCTTTGGGAAAGAGTCCGTTGACAAACTTCTCTCGAACCCGCCGCTCCAGAAATTGCTTTCGTTTCAGCTTGTTTTGAGCAACCTAACCGGCATGAGCATGGCGGCGGATATTGCGTGGATCGTTCTCAATCTCCGCTCCACCAGCTTCGGCATCATGTTTTCGCTTTCCAGCATCTACAGGCAAATCTCAAAAAAGAAGCCTGCTCAGGACACACTTGTCGACTCGGTGCTTCGTGCTGAATGCATAGTCTCGCTCATTGGCAACGTCAAATGGCTCATTGATTTGATCATCTACTTGAGCCAGGAACTCTTGCAGCTCTGGTACTGCCGCCCAAATCCGCTGCTGCTGGAAGTGTCGGTTGACAACTCCATCGCGTTGCCCATTATTTTGAGCAAGGTGCCCCGGCTTTTCCTCATGTATGCGCTTTCGTCGATCGGAAAAACGCAGGAGATTCTCAAAAAACTCCACAAAGACTTGTCCGACAGCAGCAAGCTCTACGTGCCGATGAAGGAGGCGTTGGAGCGCTTTTTCTGCACCTGCACCCAGTCGCCGATGAAGCTAGCCGTGTTCGAGGGCTTTCTCCGGGAGTGCGAGGCCCAAATTGCCAAGGACCCGGACTGCATCTTGAACAAGAAGGAAGTGCTGTTGGAAGCAGAAAAGCAGCTTCTCTGCTACGGGGAGGTGCCGGAATCGGTGAGGCCAATGGCGGCGGTGGTTGTGGACCGGCATATGGCCGCCTTTTCACATGAGCCTCGGCTTTCCGACCTCTATTTCTACGACAACAAGTGGATCGACGTGGGGGTGGCGAAAAAGCGGCAAAAAACGGGGCTCAAACGGCCAAACACCGGCAACGGGCCAAAAGCCGGCGACACTCGCATCCGTTTCCGCTACCTGCCGACCGAGGCGGTGGATGCGCTCCGAAAGATCTTCATCAGCTGCGGGCCGACGATCCTGTGCAACGGAGACGCTTCTTTGGGGAAGGGCTACACTTCTAGCAACAAAATCCGCAAGTGTGTGCGCTGCCGCTCAGTTTCTTTGGTTCTGGACCCGCTAGTGTTCGAAAGCGCCAGTGCCATTGGGCTCTGGACAATGGTGTTTCAGCGGACGTGCATCTGCGGGCTGGCGTGGGTAAACTGCGAGAGCCGCTAGCTTGAGACGCCGCCCTTTCGAGGCATGCCCGTACGTGCATACAGACCATATCTAGTGCATACAGACCATATCTAGTGCATACAGACCATATCTAGTGCATACAGACCATATCTAGTGCATACAGACCATGTCTAGTGCATACAGACCATATCTAGTGCATACAGACCATATCTAATGCATACAGACCATATATAGTGCATACAGACCATATCTAATGCATACAGGACCCTAGTACATACTGCATAAAGCACACAACGATCAGTCCAGACGCACACGGCCAGGCGAAGCGGCGCGGTGCTGCTCGTGGATAGCCTGCGTGCCCCGGGTCACAGCCTCGGAGTAGGCGGAGGTGGTGACGGGTTGGTCGCGTGCATACAGAGTAGCAGCCTCTTTCGACGCAGGGGTATTCTCGGCCGCAGCCGCAGCCGCAGCCGCAGCCGCAGCAGCCGTGCGTTTCTCCTCCATCTTGCGTCCCACCCACTTCAACGCCACCGGCATCATGCTGTTGGTCACCACGATCCACGCAACAAGCACGCCTATGTGCCGGCCAAAATGCCCCTTCCACAGATCGAAATACGCAACCTGAAGCAAGTGGTACAGGTTGTACACCGGCATCGCGTATCCGTATCGATAGAACTTGGGGCAGAGATAGATCGGATTAATCGTCACCGCCAAATTCAGCACCGCCACCATCAAAAGCACCAACCCAATCATCGCCGGCTTGAGCACAACACACACCAACACCAATATCTCGATCAACAGCCCCACCGACGACATGGTCAAAAAAGCAATGGCCCAGATCACCAAAAACCCCAGGCGCCCAAACGCCAGGTCCGTCGGAATCCCAAAAGCGCAGTTCAAAGCCACATACGCCAAACTGAGCACGAAATATGCAGTCTGCGCCGTCACAATCCGGAAGCAAACAAAGCGCCAGCCCTTCAACTTGGGAGCAACCAACATCTGGATGGGCATGCAGAAGAGAAACTGGAAAAACGTGAACATGCAGAGGTAAATAAGGCCCACCTGGAGCGGCGCCTGCACCACCTGATCCGGCACCGGAAGCAAGTCCTCGATCTGGAAATTGGGCACCTCCGTGAGCAACTGCGGGCTCGCCTCAAGCACCTGCAGAAATTCCGCCTCCGTGAGCGAGCTGATGAGCCCGCCGGTCCAGGGAGTGTATATAACCGCAGAGAAGAAGGCAACGCAGAGCTGCTGCACGATGCTGCTGATGTAGTTGGTGACGGCGTTGTAGTCGCTGCCGGTCTCGTAGTACACCGAGAGCAACTCCGTGGCCGGCGAGAAGCTGCCGTTGCCGCTCTGGAGCGCCTGGACCAACGCCGCCTGCCCGCCCTCCTGCACATAGAACGCTCCCTGGTAGTGCTGGTGGTGAACCTGCCGGACCACCTCCTGGCCGATGGAGATGTTGTGTTTCTGGGCCAAGCCGGCGATGCGCTCCCGGCTGAACACGTCAAACGTGCCGTACGCCTGCACAGAGGCGCTCTGGAAGAACCGTTCCACCACCCGCTGGAGCGCCAGGCCGGATTCGTCGCCCAAAACGACGGCAAACTGGATGTTGCGGTACCGGGCGGGCCGGTCATAGTAGACGCCCCAGTAGATGCAGAGGGCGATGGTGAAGCCGACGAGGATGAAGAGATAGTTCTGCAAAAGCGTGATGATGATTTTGTTTCGGTGGGAGATGAACTCCTTGTCCCAGAAGCCGAATTTCTGCGTCAAGTTTTGAAATGCCGATGCCACGGTCGAGCGGCGGCGCTGTAGCGGCGGCGGCGGCTCACAGGCTTCGTCGGCCGCCGGAAAAAAGTCCTGGATCGCCTGTTCTTCGTCCAGAGACCGCCGGAATGGCTCGTGGATGTGGTGGGTGCCTGCAATATCATGTTCGAAGGCTTCGTTTTGGTCGCCGGAGCTTGCTCCGGGCTTGCCCAGGAAAAACGACAGTGTGGCGGAGGAAACGCGCCGGAGAAGCGGGTTTCTGCGCCGGCCCTGCTCGGTGAGCTGCACCGGCACCGGGCCCTCGTTGTCGTTCAGGTCGAGCGACGACTGGAGCGAGCTGGTGTCACTCATGGTGGTTAGGTTGAAGTGGTGACTGCACCTCGCGCGCGCATGCGTTGAAAGTGAAGCGTCGTTGGACGCACAAACAAGTTGAGACTTTCGAAGCACCCAAATGTCTGCACCGCTGCCGGAGTCGCTTCTGCCCACACACAGTCGCCACAGCACCGCAGACCCTGCTGACGGGGCGCCTCCCCCGCCAAACGCCGCGCATGCGCTCGAAGCATCTCAAACCACGGGGAAAACATCTCTCGACGCAAGCCAGCTTCGGAGCCTCCAATCCCTAGACTCCTCCCCCGAAAAGCAGCCGCCGCCTCCGCCAGCCAAGCCGCCGAAATCCACCATGACCAGAGACGACTGGCGCAAATTACCCCTTCAGTTTCTCAAGGTTTACCTCGTTGTCTTCTGCATGTGGATGGGCCTTCTTTCCATTTACTGGGGAGCCCTCTACCATCGGGAGAATCGCGTGAAAAACATGCCCATGCTTGTGGCCATCGACGACTCGGAATTCCGGCTCTCAGACTCGTCCTCCCTTCCTCCTATCATCGGCCAGCAGTTTAGACAGCTTCTTTTGGACCACGAAACCCTCGCAAAATTCGACTTCAAAGATGTCGACGACCTAAGATCATTTGCCGAGTCACGCAACGAAACCGTGTTGCAGTATATCCAGCACGAAGTGCATCATCAGCGATACTGGGCCGGCATGTACGTGCAGGGAAATGCGTCGGAAACAGTATACGAGATGTTGCGCAGCGGCAGTCCCGCGTCTGCCGCCGCCAACCAGCTGCAGAGCCTCATCACGGTCATATACGAGTCGGGACGGCATTTCTCTGCATTGTCGCAGTATGTGTCCAAGAATTTGCGGCGGTTGGAGTTGGCGTGGACCGCGACGTATGCGCCGCAGGCATATGCGTATATAGCGCTGACGTCTCTCGACGCACTGCACACGCAGGCTCTTTACCGAAGCAACTCCACGCAGGGGTCGGTGCTCTCGCTCGTGCCGCCGTTCCAGCTCGTGGACTATCGCCCCGGAAGGCTGCCGGTGGTGTTGGGCCCCTCGGAATTGGGGCTTATCTATGCCCAGATTTTCTCCTTCCACCAGTTCAATTTTTCGGCCGATCTCCACAATTCCGTGCGCCAGCGCCTCCGCTTCCGCCATTTCGTCTGCTACCGCATCCTCTTCTCGCAAATCAACCATCTCATGCTAGCCCTCGTGTACGGGCTCATGACCTTGGCGTTTCAGGTCCCCACAAACGTCGCTTTCGGAAAAGCTGGCTTCATGGTCCTCTGGGCCACCATGTACCTCTTTGTCAGCGCCAGCGGAGGCCTCAACGAATTTGCAGGCACGCTCATCAGCTTCTACGACAAGAAGGTTCTCTTGCCGCCATGGATTATCTTCAACGTGGTGGTCAACATCTCGCCAACTTTCGCCCCTTTTGATCTCTCGCCCGGCTTTTACCGCTATGGGTATGCCGTGCCCATGTTCAACGCCTACGAGGCGTTGAAAGTGGTTTTTTTCGACACCTGGAAGGGCACCTTGGGCCGGAACTATGGCGTTTTGGTCGGCTGGGTGATTCTTTCGAATCTTTTGATTGCAGCCAGCTTGATCCACATCTCGAGGACCACGAGGAGGCGTGCGGAGAAGCAGGCGAAGAGCTAGCGGCGTTGGAACTGGCGGAGCACTGCGTCTGTGTGCAGTCCCATGTCGATATGGCCCGCTCTGGGTTCCAAGCGCCGCAAAATCGCCGCCTTCATCTCCACGGCGTGCGGGTTGGCCGTGCGGTCGATGGACAATAGCTTTGGAACGAGCCCGGGCACTTCAAACATGTACTGCACGCTGTGGTCGTGTTTTGCCAAAGACAACACTGCCTCGAGCCACAAGTCGTGCGGAAGCAGCTCCAAGTTGCGCTGGCCAAAGTTGCCGGACTGCACGAGGAGCAGAAAGAAGCGTTCGTCAGAGACTAGGTGCAAAATGGCGAAAGCAACCGGTTCCGGCACGCATTCCACGCTTCTGGCGGCGAAATTCTGCCGGAAAACGGCCTCGGCGTCGCCGAAGAAGGCCAAGTCAACGAGGCAGAACTGCCGCGCCCCCTCCGGGCTCGAAAGATCCACCTTTGGCGGATGTTCCTGGAGAAACCGGAGCGCATGCGCTCTGTGCAGGACGCCATGGTGCATCGCCTGGACTAGTCTTGTGTAGGCCAGACCCACTATATGCAGCGTTTCCCCCAAATCCGTGTACACGGCGTAGCGCTGCAAGAGAAAGTCCACGATTTTCGCCGAGTTTTGGCCGGAATCGTGGCTTTCGACGTATGGAGCTAGAAAGTCCACCAAAACCGTCAAAACAAACTCCGTTTCATGCGGGTTTTCGAACGCCCTGGCCACGTCAAAGTCAAGAGCACGCTCCATCGTCGCCTGGTCCACTTTGCACCGGTTCAACACTCCCAAAAGCTCCATATAGCTGTAAAATGCTTCGGCGCTCGCAAATGCCCATTTTTCGGCGCAAAAATCCGCCTGCTGGATCCGGTTTCGCCAGAAGTCCCTCGCCTGGGGTACCTCGCAGTGCAGGTAGTACAGCTCGAGGAACTGGGTGATTTTGAACGCCATTTGCGATGTTGTGCTTGGCTGGAAGAGAACATCCAATAAACACGAGACAATCTCGTTTTCTTCAGCAAATTCGACGAATTCCAGCGGTTCGCTGGTCCTCAATTTCGTGCGTAGAATATCCAAAAACGGGCCGTTGATGTTTCCAAGCATTACATGCCTGGGAATCTGGCCCGAAATCTGCGAAATCGGCATATGGCTCAAGATCTCCTCAAGCAATAGAGTGTATTCTTCGGGGGCAGAAGCGCTGACCTGGAGGAGGAGCTGGACCGTTTGTTGGATGGCGGGACTGCATATAACTCCGTTCGCCTTGAAGTCCGGCAGGTAGGTGTAGGAGCTCATGGCGCCCACGAGTGCCGTATCGGGGGCGGCGGTGCCGGAAAGTAGGGCCTCTAGGTGCAGGACAAACTCTTGCGGTTGGGTGTCCGGCGGGGCTTCGTTCATCTGTGGTGATGAGGGGGTCGGGGCGCTAAACCCGTGCACCACAGCGCCCGAGTGCATGCAGTACTAGGGTTCGCGTGACTGGTCACGTGGCGGCACGGGTCTGCTGTGGGCGGCGCAGAGGCGGGCCGGCTCGGGATACATCCTGCATAGAACTGGGGAGACGTGCACGCATTGGACGGTGGCAGTCACGTGACTCGCTAATTCCCCCGCGTCATGCAGCCGTCTTAGACGAGGACGCAGGACAGTGAAGAATTTGCAGCGGCAGAAGGCCATTTTTTTGCTGCCGGAAACGCTTTCTGCCGCCGCCAACGTTTATGACTCTACTATCCATGCAGGGGGTGCAGCTGCAGACAAAGTCTGGCTACTCTCGACGCTGTGCTCGCCAAGGCACATCGGCTATTTCTGCCAGAAAAGAAACTTCTGTACATGAAAAATTAGGCGGCCCTCACCAAATCCGCCTGGGTGGCATCACAAGCCACAGCAATAGGCTATACTCCCCAGTTTTCACGCTTCAAAACCAGCCCTTATCAGGCCTGCATGGTAGTGGTACATCCAAAGCCTCGTGGTGTACTAAGGTGTGCAAAGGCTCGCGAGCTGCTGCTTGCTGATGCCGGTATAAGCGGTGGAAGAATTAAAGAAGAGTATGCACGACGTAAAGACGCCTGCAGGTGCCTAAATCATGTCCTGCGCGCATGGTCCGGACGAGGTGCGCCGACATGAAAGCGGTGGCATATCCGCAAATACGGGGCCGTGTGCAGGGAAGTGGCGGGCAGCAGCTTATCACTAGCGGGCCGCGTCGTGTATGCAGACCACACTTCCGTCTCGCGCACGCCTACACACCGGTCGGTGCATGCGCGCGCCCGCGCTTTATTCCTCGTTCCGTCTTCCTGAAACTCCCCTTTCCTTCCACTAGTGCCACATCATTTCGTGTGTTGATAAGGCAGGCATTGGAATTGTCAAACGTGAAACAAACGTGAAACGAAGGGAAACAACGTGAAACAACGGAAGCCGAGACCCTCCAGAAGAAGATTGTTTGCCGCCAAAGGAACATACTCTGAAACAAGCCACAAAACCCAGCCCACTCCCCCGTGTCATCCGCTTGCTGCACCCTACTTGTCATCCACTCCTCTCCCAGCATGTCAGCGGCGGCTACCCCTGAATACGAGCTTGTACAAAGCCACCTTGAAGTGAACACCCGAATTGAGGTCCGTGTTCACGACGACGAAAAGAACACAATCAGAGTCGTCCACGGGAGAAAGCCGAGCAGCTCCCTGCACGTCAGCCAGAAATCGGACCAAACAAGAAAGCTAGCACAAATAGGAGGCGAGGGCTCCACAAAAGCCGAAAGCGGCGGAACCCAAACAGGCGAAATGGACAACGCCCAAGGGCTGGCCGGAAGCGCCGAGCCGCTGGAAAAGCCCGGCGCCAAGCCCGGCGCCAAGTCCGGCGCCGAGTCCACGGGTCTGTCGGAAAAACAAGACGAAGAGACGCTCAACGACACGCCCATTTCCAGAGACGCAGAGGGCTCCACGGGCGACAGCGAGTTCAAGGAAATCGCGTTGAAGCTCTACAACGAGGACTTTGTGCTGATTGTTCCCGAGGAATACACTCAGTTTTTGGCTGCACAAGACGCCGATAGTGCCATGATCCGGGAACATTACATGGATCTTTTCCAGTGGGACGCCAGTCTCATCACGGCCACGCGGATGTTGTGCCTGAAACTCTACTTGAAGGGCGAGCTGCAGGAGATTGACCGGATTCTCTCTGCGTTCACCAAGCTGTATCTCAAGCAGCACCCGTCCAACGTGTTTTGCACAGGCGACTTTGAAAAGATCTACATCGTGTTGTACAGCTTGATTCTTCTCAACACTGCGCTCCACAACTCCGAGGTTTCTCGCAAGTCCAAGATCTCCCAGTCCGACTACATCAAGAACACCTTCACCACGTTTCTCCTGCAGAACAAGAAGGCGGCACGTGCTCTCTCGGTGAAGCAGAAGATCCGCATAGAACGCGAGCTCAACAACTACTACGAGGATTTGGCCAAGCAGGAGCTTTACTTGAAGAAAGGCGACCCCGCCATCTCAATCAAGCCCAACACAAACCGCTACTCCATAGCCGAAACCATCCTCTCGACGGTATCCGGCCACCAAGAGGAGCCGGTGTCTCCGCGGCAAAAGGGCTACGACTTGTCCCGCCAGACCTCCAACACTTCGAACTGGTCCGTCGACAACGACCCAATGCGCCGGGGCTCGTTGGCCATGAGCCGCATGACTTCTGCAGTGTCCACCACAACCGGCACTTCCACGGCCGGGTTATCCGTGCCCAAAAACACCCGTTTCGGCTTCACGCGGGCGTTGCTTTCCGACGCTAACACCCTGCGCTCCGGAAGCCACTCGTTGCGGAACCAGAAGTCCGTCGACCATTTGCGGCAGGTCTCCCGTCGGTCGTCACGTGTGTCCATCATCACCAAGGATTCCACGCTCCTGGACGATGGCGTCTCCATGGTTTCCGTGGACAACTTCTACGATTTGCCGGTGGAGCGCCAGGCGCAGTACGAACTCGAGGACTTCGACGTGGCCGACTTCCAGGACCACTTTGATCTCAAATTGGAGCTCCAGGGCTCGCCATACCTCAAAGAGGGCTTGTTGAAGTTGAGAATCATCAACAACGACATGGCGGACTCGGCCGTGGGCTCTGACGCCATGTCGTCAGCTGCGCTGACCACGCTGACGAGTTCCCGTCCCGGCTTTTTCTCCTTCTTCAGTCGCTCCACACCAAAAGAGCCGACCACCGCTTTGGGAACCACCGGGGCCGCTTTCTCCAGTAAGGCAACCGAGTACTTTGTGGTGGTGTCCAAGGGCGAGCTCCGGCTCTACTCGTTCGACCCCAGGATCATCAAGAAGCACCAGCAGATGGTGAAGAAGGCCCAGCGGGGCTTGCATGCAGGACTCGAGCAATACGAGCAGTCGGGGGACGTCGGCGACGGCAACTGGCTCAACAACGCGGCCAACATCGGCAACTACAACCTCTGTGCCACGATCGCCAGCGCTGTCAAGAGCCACGGCACCAATAGCGCCACGTGGACGCTTGAATTCCCCAAAGTGAGCCGGAAGCCGCAAAAGAAGTTCATTTTCGAGGCAGGAACCATGGAAATCGCCGGCGAGTTCGTGCACACATGCAATTTCTGGGCTTCCAAGCTCACGGCGGTGCCCACTTTGGAAGAAAGCGTGTCGTCGATTGAATACGGCTGGAATAACTTGAATGCGTTGATCCAACACAAGGACAGCTTCAAGAAAAGCAAGCGCATCTCCAAGTGGGAAACGCTTCCCAAAGGAGTGTATTTGAGCAACTACGTGGCCTCAGACGGCGGGTACGACGAGCTGTTGAGCCACGAGGGCATGCTGAAGCAGTTCACACAGACGCTCCGCTACTACAACAACTTGAAGACCCTCTTCAACCAGTTCAACAAGAGCAAGCGCGAGTTCATGATCCATTTCCGCAACTTGTCCAGCTGCTCCAACTACAAACTCGTGATGGAGAACTTCGAGGCGCGTTCCGCCGAGTACAAGGCCGAGTTGAACAAGTACAAGAACTACATCGTGATGCTTGGGTACGGGTTGAAGTTGCGGTTTGATCTTGAAGAGCTCAACGAGGAGGAGAAGTGGATGGAGGAGATAGCCAACGAGAGCAGTATACAGGGCGAGAAGGCCATCGAGGAGGAGATCAAGCGGCGCCGGGCGGCAATGCACGCCGCAGAGTCCGAGCTCACGAAAGCCGTCAAAAAGGAAATCGCCAAGTTGGTGCAGACCTCGGGGCAGTTGAACGAGCTCTTGGGCCACGAGGTCCTGCAGACAGACACGCCGGAGCCCGACGCCAACGCCTTGGTCAAATCGCCCAAAACCTTCAGTTTGTCCAACTTCAAGGATACGGAAAGCAGCCCGATAAACCAGTTGCTCAACGCAGACGGCAAGACCCTGCGGGGCGATTTCGAGCAGGGGATCAATTTTGCCAAGAAGGAGTTGATCATGAGCTTCAGCACCAACACGATCCGGGAGGAGGACGAGCCCGCGGAGTAGCGCTGAAGAGACCAAACGTACTACCTACTGTAGGCCGCCCTTGCTTGTATGCAGGACCCGTGTCACGTGGGCGCGCACGTGCCGCGCAGCCGCTCATGAGCGCCACCGCGCCCCCGACACGACAACCATGTCAGACCCAAGCTCAATCAATGGTATGTTAGAGAATAGAATACGTGCAGGCATAGTGTGTATAGCGGGAGCCCGAGAGAAGCTGGCCGGATGCGTCGGCACGATTCGGTGGAAGTGTGAGTGCATCCGGCGGGAAACCACGCCATCAACGGATGTTCAGATGTTCAGATGTTCAGATGTTCAGATGTTCAGATGTTTCAGTGATGTTTCAGTGATGTTTCAGTGATGTTTCAATGTTTCAATGTTTCAATGTTTCAATGTTTCAGTGTTTCAGTGTTTCAATGTTTCAGTGTTTCAATGTTTCAATGTTTCAATGTTTCAATGTCAATGTTTCAATGTTTCAATTTCAATGTTTCAATGTTTCAATTTCAATGTTTCAATGTTTCAATTTCAATGTTTCAATGTCAATGTTTCCCTTTCTGCCATTCATCAGCTCCCCGGCTCCCGGTCCCACAACTCAGTACTAACTCCAGGTGGCTCCGCCGTGGCTATGGTGGGCAAAGACTGCATAGCAATCGCCAGCGATCTCCGGTTGGGAAACCAGTCGTTGGGATTGGCCAACGACTTCGAAAAAGTGTTTCAGTTCGGCGATAAAACCTTCCTAGGCTTGACCGGCTTGGCCTCGGACGTTCTCACACTCAAGGAGGATTTTCGCTTGAAACACAATCTCTACAAGTTGCGTGAGGAGCGGGAAATAGAGCCTCGGACCTTGGCCAACTTGGTCAGCTCGTCGCTCTACGAAAAGCGCTTTGGTCCGTACTTCATCGGCCCCATTGTGGCGGGGTTGGAGTCCAAAACCAATAAGCCGTTTATCTGCGGTTTTGACTTGATTGGCTGTATTGATTTTGCCAAGGACTTCATTGTTTCGGGCACGGCGCTGGACCAGTTGTACGGTATGTGTGAGTCGTTGTACGAGCCAGATTTGGAGCCTGAAGACTTGTTTGAGACCATCAGCCAGGCCTTGTTGAATGCGGTGGACCGTGATGCTCTTTCTGGCTGGGGAGCTGTTGTTTACGTGGTCACCAAGGATAAGGTGGTGAAGCGGGTGTTGAGAACACGCCAGGATTGATGAACAGCGACGGACAGAAGGGAAGAGTGTGGATATGGGTTTGACTGGATATGTGACACTTCAGGTTTCTGACAGATTTCTGACACTTCAGATTTCTGACAGATTTCTGACACTTCAGGTTTCTGACACTTCAGGTTTCTGACACTTCAGGTTTCTGACACTTCAGATTTCTGACACTTCAGATTCCTCTTCAGATTTCTGATTGTCTGTCTTGAAACTGTATCCCAGTGAAGCTTCTCAAGGTGGCACCAACTGGGCAACTGTGACCCGTGACTCATTATCCATTCCTTGCCTATCTGCCAAACTATGAAATGGATCAGTCTGTACATCAATCTTATACTCGAAACAGGCTACTGTACATGTGTCAAATCTTATACTCGAAACAGGATACTGTATCAGGATGTGTACCACTCAGCTGTTGCTTCCACTACCGCACCCTCGTACTCGTCCATGCCACCAGCCAGTAAAGAGATATATCACACTAGACTTCCGCTTTCTGGAGCCCGACCTTGTGTATGCCCGTTCCTGCATACACGCCCGGCCATGCGTCCTGCTCCACCAGCACAACGACATCCGCTTCAGCTCCCGGCCCGTTCCAGCTTTGAAGCCGCCGCCGGCGCCGCAAACCGCGTCAGTGACGCATCACTCCTTTTTCTCCAAAACCTTCTTCAAATACCCGTTTTTTCCGTACGTCTCCTCGTACACTCGTTTGCGTCTTTCGTCGTCCTTTTTGGCCCGCTCACGTGAAAGCCGGATCCGCTCACGTGAGTCGTCCACACGCGTAGTATGGAGGCATTGTGCCAATTCACTTTTTTCGAAATTGCATGCTCCCAAAGCCTTGACAAGAAAATTTTTGCGGTGGCACTCTTCAAGCGCGTCCATCAACTTCTCGCACTTGTCGAACCTGTTTTTGTCGAGTTGCGGATGCATGTTACGTCTTTGTTCCTTTCCTCTGCTTTCTCGCTATTTGCTATCTGTTCTGGATCTTGTCCTGCTGCTTTTCGGTTGAGCTCGCATTTCGTGACTTGATGGCGCGGTGCAGGACTTCGCTTATATGCAGGCACCATCCTTGTCGCCGTGGCGGCTGGCTGAGCTGGCCGTGGTTTCCGGCCGCCCGTGGTGTCGGGCCTGCCTTTGGGTGTTGGAGGTGTTTTGTTTGGAATAATCATGTCATTTTTCCAGGAAAAACTGGGTGCGCGGATTAGCAGTATTTATAGTTTCTCAGGGGGTGGTTGCAAAAAAGCCCCTGCGGAAATATAAAAGGAGGCGAGTGCCCGAGAATTTGCTCAACTCGAAATATCACCAATTCACGAGAAACAGTTGTCACTAACAATATTTCTGGCACGTTCGTTGTCAGCGGCTACAATTACAGATTCAACAGATTCAACAGATTCAACAGATTCAACAGATTCCATAGATTCAACAGATTCCATAGATTCAACAGATTCAACAGATTCAACAGATTCAACAGATTCAACAACAGGTTCATAAAATGGCTTCATTTTAGCTGCAAACATTTTACAAGGGTTGAAGACGCTTCAGGATGAATGTTCCTGGAACCTGGTTTCTTTGAGCTTTCGATTCTTTCAGGTGATGAACTTCAGAGTTACTCGAAGTTGGGCTGGGCAACTCCCCGAATTTCCCAACGAGGCACTTCAGAAGCAGTATAGTGTCTCAAAATGGTCTTTGAAGGAAATGGTATCCAAAATAGTCTTTGAAGAGGATGGTATTCAAATAGTCCTTGAAGAGAAATGGTATCCAAATTAGGTATTGGAGGAGCAATGTACCAGTTATCAGTGGCCATTCAAGTTAATAGCTGGTTAACGCTTTTTGCTGGTGAACTCTTTTTGCTGGTGAACGCTTTTTGCTGGTCAACGCTTTTTGCTGGTGAACTCTTTTTAAATCAGCACTCAACCAGCAGCTGTCAACTCATTGATTCGGCCACCAAGAAGAGCACTCGATGGAGGCTTCCGAAAATACTCATACGAATTGGTAGCCTGAACTTTCATGCAAAAGTGCCATTGACGGCTGAAGCTACTGGCGTCGACACAGAACAGGGCAGGTTGTGGTTCTGCACCCAGTCGCAGAATGTCTGGGTTTCTGCAGACGGACCGCCGGGCAAGAGAAACTGGCTTTCGTGTTTCCCAATTGGGAAACTACTAGCGAGTGGCTCTGTTTCCAGTTGCGAAACTCGCGTTTGCACCCATTTGCGCTACACAAACATTCATGATCCAGAACAAAACCCGTTCTGCAATGGGAAAAAAGCAGAATGCTAGCAAGATGTTGAAGCTGCTCGGGAGTCCGTTTCGAATGGTGAAAAAGCGGCTCAAAACGGCCACATGCTGTGCCGGCGCCGAAAGTTTCTCTGCTGAGCGGCAAAAGCCGCCCATCAAAGTACTAGATCGCATCCTTCGCTTTCTAGTTTGCACCAAGGCCGCGTCGAAGAAGCGGGCGGCGGTGTTGCCGGTGGCGCTTACAGAACGTGGTGCCCCACGTGATGCCCCACGTGATGCTCACCGTGCAGCCCGTTCTCAGCTCACGTCGTCCCTCGCGGGCGTGCTCCTCTTGGCGTACATATTTGCCCACCGGGAGCATATTCGCCGAACGGCGTGGCTCGCGCGGCGGCTTCATTTATGGGGCTTGGTCAAAATGCAGCTCCGGATGGTGTTGGGACTATATGCAGTCTGTCGCATGGTCATGGCGCTCAGAAAGTCCCGGAAGCGTGCCCGGGAATAGTCGGGGACGCGTGATGGGGCGGCGGAGGCCGTTGGCGGGTTTGCAGGATTGGTCACGTGACATCCTGGGTGGCCGCCATCGCCCGCACCAGCGTCGCAACCGCGAGGCCTCGTCCAAGCGATGCCGCCTGCATACTGACCGCCGCCTGCATACACGTGGTCCGAACCCCGGCGAGATGTACGGGTTTTCGGTATCGCCCGTACGCCGCCACGCCGCCGTGCCCGTGAGCACCGGCGCAGCTCCGCAGCAGCAGGCCGGGCCGGCTGGTGCACTGGTGTGGCGGCGGAGCGAGGGCAGGTGTGGTGCACGGGTGTGCCGGGCTTGCACCCCCGGCGGAAGGCTTCCTCCCGCGCACCCATCAAAAAATTACTCCCTCTCTTCAATAACATCATCATGCTTCGCCACGGAGTCTCCCGCCAATTGCCTATTGTGGCCAACTCCACCAGAGGGTTGGCCAGCGCAGCCAGCGACTTGGTCAACATCGAATTGCCCGCTTCTTCCTTCGAGGGCTACAACTTGGACCCCCTTCCAGAATTGAACTTCGACACCGATAAGAACACCTTGTTGCAAATGTACAAGGACATGATTGTGGTGAGAAGAATGGAAATGGCCTCGGACGCTTTGTACAAGGCCAAGAAGATTCGTGGGTTCTGCCACCTTTCCGTTGGTCAAGAGGCCATTGCTGTGGGTATTGAGAACGCCATCACACCCAAGGACACGGTCATCACGTCGTACCGTTGTCACGGTTTCGCCTACATGAGAGGTGCTTCTGTCAAGAGCGTTTTGGGAGAGTTGATGGGCAAGAGATCCGGAGTTTCCTACGGTAAGGGAGGTTCCATGCACATGTTTGCGCCAGGATTCTACGGTGGTAACGGTATTGTGGGAGCACAGGTGCCTTTGGGTGCCGGGTTAGCTTTTGCACACAAGTACCGCGGAGAGAAGAACGCCACGTTTGCTCTTTACGGAGACGGAGCCGCCAACCAGGGCCAAGTCTTTGAGGCATACAACATGGCCAAGTTGTGGGACTTGCCTGTGATCTTTGCATGCGAGAACAACAGATACGGTATGGGAACCTCAGCCTCCAGATCGTCGGCCATGGTGGAGTACCACAAGCGTGGACAGTACATTCCTGGTTTGAAGGTCAACGGAATGGACATCTTGGCGTGCTACCAGGCTTCCAAGTTCGCCAAGGACTGGTGTGCCAGCGGCAACGGCCCCTTGGTCATGGAGTACGAGACCTACAGATACGGAGGCCACTCCATGTCCGACCCAGGTACCACCTACAGAACCAGAGAGGAGGTTCAACACATGAGATCCAGAAACGACCCTATTGCCGGCTTGAAGGCCGTTCTTTTGGAGAAGGGCATTGCCACTGAGGACGAGATCAAGGCCTACGACAAGGCTGCCAGAAAGTACGTGGACGAGCAGACCTCCGAGGCCGAGGCCGACGCTCCTCCCGAGGCCAAGATGGAGATCTTGTTCGAGGACGTCTACGTCAAGGGCTCTGAGATCAAGGAGTTGAGAGGCAGAATCTCCGACGACACCTGGAACTTCGAGAAGAACGACTTCTCCAACCACGTCTACTAGATATAGAAGAGACTGAGTGACGAGTGTAGCTGCCCGTAGCCGGCCGCGGCATCACGTGTCCGCGCACGTGACCCGCATTCAAAACCATCGCGCCCCCCCAACCACACTGTATGAGTGCCAGAAAGCACGCCCAGGAGGAGAACCCGCAGTATGCGGCGCAGTCCATGGCCGGCCACGTGGACGTCAGGCATATGGGCGCCGGGGTGAAGTTCGGCGCCGAAAATCCCGGCGTTTCCGGGCAAATTACGTCCCGGGCGCCCCCGGGCCCCGTGCCCGACACTTACAACGACGTTTTCGACGCCAACCTCGAGTCCATCTCGTACCGGCCCAAATCCGCCGTGACCCGCCGGTCGTTTGACGAGCTTACGGCGGCGGTCCGGGCCTATATACCGGACGAGAGCCACAGCGTGATTCTTTCTGCCGCCGACAGCGTGTTGGAGATTTTGAAGGACGACGCAGCGGTGGCACAGAAACGGCAGCGTTTGGAGGAGCTTCTTTCGGTGAAACTCGCTGACCCAGACATGACCAGGTTAATCGGCTTGGCCCGTGAGATCACGGATTACACCACCGAAGTGCCCGAGGAGCCGCTCTCGGATGCAGAGGTGGCCATAGCGTTTGAGGATGAGGATGAGGCGGCCGGCGACCACGTGCCGGAGGTGCAGGAGGTGGAGGAGGCGGAAACGGGCGAAAAGCCGGGCGAAAACGGGCCAGATTCCGCTGTGCACGTGGCCGCCGGCTCCGTGGTGGTCTGCGGCGCCTCCAGCGCGGGCCCGGAGCGCTCCGACCGCTTGCGGCTTGCGGACGTGACGGAGGACTTTCTATTCAGCAAGGTGCAGGCTCTAGAGCCGGAGCAGGAGCGGCTGCAGGTGCTCGAAACGTGCCGGAACGTGTCACGTGCGCTCGTGGAGCCGCCCCCCGACCTCGAGACGGTGTTGGTGGAGGCGATGCAGTTCCGGCACCTTGATTTCGTCAAGTACTGCATCCAGAACAGGCAACGCATCGTGTATGGACTCAAGCTCCGAAGCAACCGGGCCAAAGCCATCGAGCAGATGCAGAAGGAGGGCCTCAGCGAGTTTCTCCAGGAATTGGGCCTCTTGAAGCGAAAAAACAGCACCGAAGCTGCAAGCGCCGCCAAAAAAAGCAAGTTGGACGAGCCAGAGGCCCCAGACACGCCGTGGGAGCCGCAGCTCGTGGATCTCGACTCCCTCACGTTCGAGCAGGGCCCGCAGCTCATGGCTGCCGCCAAAGTGGTGCTTCCGAAAGGCTCGTATCAGCAGAACAAGAAGCTTTACGACCTGATCCACATTCCTGCACCCAGCGCGCCGCCGTCGCTCGAAGAATCCAACGAAACATTGGTGCCCATCGGCGATCTTCCCGAATGGGCGCAGGCGGCGTTTCCGCCGGGCGAGACGCAGCATTTGAACCGCATCCAGTCGAAAATATACCCCAGTGCCTTCTCTTCCGACGAGAATCTCCTTCTTTGCGCCCCCACCGGTGCAGGAAAGACGAATGTGGCCATGTTGGCGGTCCTCCGTGTTCTAGCCAATCACAGGAGCGTGCAGGGAAAGTTTGAGCTCGACAGCTTCAAAATTGTGTATGTGGCGCCGCTCAAGGCGTTGGTGTCGGAACAAATGCGGGAATTCCGCCGGCGCTTGACGCAGCAATTTGGCGTGACGGTCAACGAGTTCACCGGTGACGCTTCCTTGAGCCAGAAAGAAATCCGGGAAACCCAGGTCTTGGTGACGACGCCGGAAAAATGGGACGTGGCGACCCGGGCGGCGCACCCGTACACCAGGCTTGTTCGGCTCTTGGTTGTGGACGAGATCCACCTTTTGCACGACGACAGAGGCCCGGTTTTGGAGCTGATCATCGTGCGTGCGAAGCGCAACCCCGAAACCCGAATCGTCGGTCTTTCGGCGACGTTGCCGAACTACCAGGACGTGGCCAAGTTTTTGGGCGTTACGTCCGGGCTCTTCTACTTCGACTCCCGCTACCGGCCCTGCCCTTTAGAGCAGGAATTCATTGGAATCAAGGAAAAGAAGGCCATCCTCAAAGTGGCGGCGATGAACGAAGCCTGCTACGAGAAGTTTATGCAGTGTCGGCAGAATGGCCACCAGCTCATTATATTCGTGCATTCGCGGAAGGATACGGTCAAAACCGCCAAGTGGCTAGCGGACAAGGCCAAAGAGAGCGACATTTCACTAGCAGGAAGTGCCGGAACGGCGGAAATCTTGCGGCAGGAAGCGGAGGGGGCCAAAAACGGCAATTTGGCCGAAATCCTTCCTGCGGGCTTCGGTGTCCACCATGCTGGTCTCGACAAAACGGACCGGGCTTTGGTGGAGGACTTGTTTGCGCAGGGCCACCTCCAGATCTTGATTTCCACCGCCACTTTGGCTTGGGGTGTGAATTTGCCTGCACACACGGTCATCGTCAAGGGAACGGAAACCTACAACCCCGAAAAAGGCGCCTGGGTCCAACTCTCGCCGCAAGACATTCTACAGATGCTAGGCAGAGCAGGCAGACCCAGATACGACGTTTCTGGAGAAGGTGTGATTATCACGTCACACGATGAGCTCCAGTACTACATGGCGATCTTGAACCAGCAGCTCCCGATCGAGTCGCAGTTCATGCGGAAGCTCCACGACAACCTCAACGCCGAAATCGTGTTGGGAAGCGTCCAGTCACGTGACGACGCAGTTTCGTGGCTCGGCGAGACGTACCTCTACGTGCGCATGCTCAGCGCGCCCAAGTTGTACCAGGTGGGCGCTGCATACAGCGACGACGTGCGTTTAGCGAAGAAAAGGACCGACTTGGTGCACTCGGCGTTGGTGGGCTTGCACAGAGCCCGCATGGTGCAGTACGACGCCCAAACGGGGAATTTTGCAGCCACCGACTTGGGCAAGATCGCCGCCCGTTTTTACATTGGCCACGAGTCCATGGCGCTTTACGACCTGCAGCTTAAGCCCTGGATGTCGCAGATCGACGTTCTCCGCATATTTTCGATGTCTGGCGAATTCAAGTACGTTCCGGTTCGCCAGGAAGAGCGGCTCGAGGTGCAGAAGCTCCAGGAAAAATGCCCCATCCCCATCAAGGAAGGCGCAAGTGACGCCACCACCAAAATCAACGTGCTTCTCCAGGCATACATCTCCCGGCTCCGCCTTGAAGGCTTTGCGCTCTTGGCTGACATGATATACATCACCCAATCTGCAGGAAGGCTTCTTCGGGCACTTTTCGAGCTTTGTCTCAAGCGAAAATGGGCGAATTTGGCGCTTGAAACGCTCGATTTGTGCAAATTCGTGGAAAAACGCATGTGGAACACCAATTCGCCGCTCCGGCAGTTTGGCTCTGCAGCAAGCACTGCCATCATCAGGGCTACCGAGGCATCCCACTTGCCGTTTTCGGCCTATTTTCTGTTGTCGGCCGCTGAACTTTCAGAAGCAATCAATTTCAAGGGAAACAGTCAGCTAGCCCACAATTTGCTCCGGCAGTTTCCGAAAATATCCCTTTCGTGCGTTGCCCAGCCAATTCTGCCCGAAATGACCCGAATTTCCGTCGATTTGGTGGCGGAATGGTCCTGGAATCGGGACTTGCACGGTACCAGTGAGCTGTTTCTCCTTTTGGTGGAAGATGTTGATGGAGAAAAGGTTCTTTACGAAGACAAGGTGAAAATCACGCAGAAGATGCTTTATCGCGAGTTTCATCTTGACATTCCCATTGAAGTTTCGGCGCCTATTCCGCCTTCTTTATACGTGACGGTGGTCAGCGAGAAATGGCTCCATTCTCAGTGGAGAGAGCCGGTCAGCATGTACGATATGCAGGTTCCGAAGTCTCCACATTCTCCGACCTCTGTTTTGGACGTTCAGAGTGTTCCGGTGAAGGCATTGAAAGACGAAAAGTTCCAAGATGTGTTTGGTTTCGCTTACTTCAACAAGTTCATTCTGCAGGCCTTTGATCTGCTCTGGAACACGAACGACAGCGTTTTTTTTGCGCTTTCCAAGGGCTCTGGAAAGACTCTGGTGGCGGAACTAGCCATTTTGAACGCATGGCGTCAAAACAAGCAGCGGCTTTTGTACCTCCTGCCCAACCTGCAGCACCTCGAGCGCCAGACGCAGCTCTGGAGGGCTAAGTTTGCCGCCTTGACCTCGCCGCCCAAAGTTGTGGCGTGCTTGACCGGCGACATGGCCCGGGATGTACGGGTTTTTGCCCTGGCGCATCTTGTTCTTGGAACGCCCAAGCATTTTGACTCGGTCTCCCGCCGCTGGCGCCAGCGCAAGTCCGTGCAGCAGCTTGATCTCGTTGTTGCCGACGATGTACATATGCTTGGTAGTGCATATGAGGCGGTGCTTACCAGGCTCCGTTTCATGACTGCACACACGGAGCGGGCGCTCCGGCTTGTGGCCCTTTCGAATCCGTTGATATATGCACGCGAGGCGGCCGACTGGCTAGGCGTCGCCAAGAAGCACGTGTACAACTATGGGCCTTTATGCAGGACACACCCTATTGAGATCAAGATCATGCCCTACGAGAGTGTTTTGGACGTGACGGTGAAGCGGCAAGAGTTTGTGCGCGAGCACGACTTTCTGGGACAGCAGGTGGTTTTTGTGGCCGACAAACGTGCCGCCGTGGAGATGGTGCCGGAGCTTTTGGAGCAGCGGGTACTGTATATGGCACCCGACAGCAAAGTGCAGGACGTCACGGCGAAAATGCGTGACCGGGGTCTTGCCAAGTTGCTTGAGCGGGGCATTGCCATATATGACGAGACGATGGACGCACGTGACCGTGCACACGTTGACCGTCTTTTTTCCCAGAAGCTTGTGCCGCTCATGCTTGCGTCGAAAGATACTTGCGCTTATGCACCGCGCGCAGAGAAGGTGGTGATTTACGGGCTGCAGGCGAAAGACGGCATTGCCACCGGCGACTACTTCCTCAGCGAGTTTCTTGAGATGGTGGGGTGTGCAGAGAAGCAAGTGGCGGCGTACGTTTATGCGCCGAAAGTTGCGTACTACACGCGGTTTCTAAGCGAGCCCATGCCGTTGGAAAGCACCCTCAGTGCTTCCATGCATGAACTTTTCATGCACGAGGCTGCAGCCCGGACATTCAACTCCAAGCAGGACTGCGTGGACTACCTCACCTACACCTTCTTCTACCGGCGCGTGATGCAGAACCCTAGTTTTTACGGGCTCAAGGATGTCTCACACGTGGGGATTTCGGAGTATTTATCGGAACTTGTGGAAAATACTCTAGACGATTTGAAAAACGTGGAATTGATCGAAATCGAAGCCGACGACGACGACGACGAGGCTGAAGAAGTTATCTCGCCTTTGAACGGCGCCATGATTTCCGCACATTACTCCGTTTCGTTTGAATCCATGAAAATCTTCTCCAAATTGGGTGAAAAAGTCCGGCTTCGTGGCATCATCGAAAGCGTGACGTCGGCAGCGGAGTTTGCCGATTTGCCCGTTCGGGAAAGCGAGGAGGCTTTCCTCATGCGGCTCTCAGAGCGAGTTCCCTTGAAATTGGCCGAAAACACCGATTTTGAGTCGCCACATGCAAAGGCATTTTTGCTTCTTCAGGCCCATTTCCTGCGCATCACGCTCCCTCTGGAGCTTAAAAAAGACCAGCAAACAGTGGTTAAAAGTGCGCTCACTTTAGTGAACGCAATAGTGGACACGCTTTCCAGCGAAGGGTTCTTGAATGCACTCCAGGGTATGGATCTTTCCCAGATGTTTGTGCAGGGATTGTGGACCAGAGACAGTCCACTTATGCAGATTCCACATATGGATGCAGAAATGATGCAGCGATGCAGCAAGTACAAAGTGGAAACGGTTTATGACATCATGTCGCTTGAAGACGAGGAGCGGGATGACGTGTTTCGCTTGCCGGACGAAAAACTCCAGCATGTGGCCGAATTCGTCAACAAGTTTCCAAATGTGGAGGTGAGGTACCAAATGGAGCAGGGTCCGATGCACGTGGACCAAGTACGGCAGGTAACCGTTGTTTTGGAACGGGACGAGGAAATGGACAACTTGGATGTGGTTTCTCTGCAGTACCCCTTCCCCAAAACGGAGTCCTGGTGGGTGGTGATTGGCGACGCCGAGACCCGCCAGTTGTACGCCATCAAAAAAGCGCTGGTTATGCACGAGCTGCAGGAGGTCACGTTAGACTTGGTACTCTCGACGCCAGGTGTACATAATCTTTCCATCTGGTGCATGTGTGACTCGTACCTTGACGCCGACAAGGAGATGCAGATGCAGGTGCAGTGCCAGGAATAGCGCGCTGCACGGCAGCCAGAATACACCACGCTGCAACACACCGTAAGCCACCCACACGTGACCAAAAGCACGTGACCGCGTAGAGCACGTGACGCGACGCGCGCACGTGATGCGTTTCCACATAAACAACAACCACAACAAATAGCCCCCATGTTCTCGCTCTCGTCGCTAGTGGGCTCTGCCCGGCCCGAACGCGGCCTTGAGTTCACGCCTATCGGCAGGCGCAAAACAAACCACCCGCTGTTTTCGGCTCCTCTAGAGCCTTCTTTTGACCACAGTTCAGACTCAGACACGCTTCACTCCCTCAGCTTGGACGGAACTTCCCCTGTGCAACGTACCCCTTTTCCTGAGGCGGTCCGGGCGCCCGAAAACAACTTCCGGTCGAAAACTCTCCTTGGAACGAGCTCCAGCTCCATCCAGGATTTGCAGGCGGAAAACAAGGAGCTTTCTGGCGAAAACTACAACCTTAAGGTGGAAGTGGCGACGCTCACGAAGATTTTGAAGCGCACGCCCGCCGACTTCCATGACGTGGCCAATGAAAATGTGCAATTGAAGCAGGAGGTGGTAAAATTGTCCAATGAGCTCCAGAATGTACAGGAACAGAGACAGGGGCAAAGTGGAAACCAGCTACAGCAAGAAATTGACGAAAAAGAGCACCAGATCCAGCGGCTTCAATCGCAGTTGACGCAGATTCGGGGGGAGTTCCGGACGCCGCCAGAAGTGCTCCAGCAACTCGAGTTTTTGAAGCTGGAAAACCAGAAGTTGATCCGGCGGTTGGAGACGGCCGTTTCGTCGCCAAAAGCCTCTCCTTCCTCCGGAAAAAATGGCGCCTTGGAGACAGAAAACAATGAACTCAAAATCGAGCTCCACCAGCTCAAGAAGAAGCTCCTGGACGTACCCGCCGATGCTGTGGCTCAAATAGAACTGGCCAAACAACAAGCCCGTCTCTTTCAGCAGCAGGTTGAAGATTTGCACGAAGAAAACCAGGAAAAAGCCGCCAAAATCCGGGAGAAAAGCGCTGAAATCGCCGCTTTTCGTGCCACGGAAACAGGCGAGGTTCGTCGGCAGCGGCAGCTTGAAAACGAGCTCAAGCTGCAGATTGCGGACTTGAAACTGCACAACGAACAGCAGAGACAGGAGCTCCGGCGCCTTGTGCAGGAAAACGAACAGTTGTCTCAGAACCGGATCTCCGGCGACAGCAACGGGCTCCGACGTTTGCAGGCGCTGCTCCGGGAAGTGCAGGAAGAAAGAGATAGCGAAAACGCCCGGATGCAGGCCAAAATAAGTGCCCTCCGGCGGGAAATCGAAGAAAAAGACGACGAGGAAGCCGGCTTGAAGGCGCAAATCCGGGGCTTGGTCAAGGAACGCAGCCAGAACTTGCCAGCGTCCTCTGTGCAGCACTATGAGGAACAAATGGAGCAAATGCGTCAGAAAGAGGACAAGTTGAGCCAGGAAGTGCGCCAATTGAAACAGGAAAACGCCGCTCTCCACGACGAGTTGTACCATGGAAGTATGGCGCAGCGAAGCGAGTCAGAGTTGCAAAATCGGGAGCAAGCGGAGAAAATCGCCCAATTATCCGACAAATTGGAGTTCTACGAGAAAGAATATGACCTCATCCAGGATGCCATGGAGGGAGTGGAGCAGGCCAAGGAGAATCTAAAGCATGAGAACCAGAAATTGGACCAGCAAAAGGCTCTGCTTGAAATCGAGCTTGAGTCAGCCAAAAACCGGCTCCGAAAACTCGAGATTCAACAGGCACAGAAGTTCAACGAGCTGGCAATCTTGGAGATCGAAGAAGCACACCAAAAGAGAGTGCATGTGGAACAGCAGCGCATGGCAGCGCAGAATGAAGCGTTGAAAGTGCAGATTTCGGAGCTCGAGCGCAAATTGGCGCAGAAAAACGCCGATTCCGGCTCCGACACGCTCCGCCGGTCGCTAGCACGTTTGGAAACGCAACTTTCGGAGCAGGACTCGCTTTTGGCCGAGAAAGAACGCATGTGTGAGCGGCTCCAGCGGAATTTGTGGGAGAAGGACGAGGTGAGCCAAAGTTTGGAGGCCCGGATCCGGGAATTGAGCCGAGACAACCAAAGCGGCATCAAGTCCGAGTACGAGTTCCAAATCCGGGCGTTGGAACTTGAAAATGACCGGTTGAGAGAAATGCAGGAGGCAGAGAGAAGAGAAGTGAAGGAAAACGAGAGGCTAAGAGAAATCCAACGGGAAAACGAGAAATTGCGGGAAATGAAGCTTGAAAACGAAAAATTACGGGAAATGAAGCTTGAAAACGAAAAATTGCGGGAAATGAAGCTTGAAAACGAAAAATTACGTGAAATGAAGCTTGAAAACGAAAAATTACGTGAAATGAAGCTTGAAAACGACCGAATCAGACACGCCAAGCCAGAAAAAAGCGACGTCTCCGAAGAACTTCACAGAATGCAGTACGAGCTTGACAAGCTCCGGTTGGTACAGTACGAAGTGGAAGGTCTCCGCAAAGAGCAGCATGAGAATGCCCAAATGCAGCGGAAACTCCAGGAAGATGTGCAGTATTACAAGACCAAATACGAAACCATGGCGGACTCTGAGTCCACGGTCCATCCCGTGATTGCTCTTTTGGAAAGCGAAGTGGACGAATATCGCCAGCTGAACAAGGAGTTGCACGACAAGTTGGACAGTCTTCAAGAGCGGCTCGAGGCGGCCAATTTGGCCAAATTTGAGCGAGAAAACACCCGGCTTTCTTCCGAAAACGACGTGGAAAGAAAAGCAGTGATTCTGGAGCTTCATGCCGCCAACCAAAAACTCCACGAACAAAAGGCTCGGGCGGAGAAGAGTTTGGAGGCACTAGAGGAGGATTTCAAAGCGGTCAAGACAGAAAAAAGCAGGCTAGAGATGCGGAACAGAAACTTGGCCCAGGAACTCAGCAAAACGTCTCGGCACTGCACACGGCTCGCCAACCGCATCAATGAAATGGACAAAAACGAGCTCCGGCGGGGCCAGGCCCAGGACCTGGACCGAACTGAAGCCCGCAAGAGCTGCCTGCAGGACATGGAACAATTGAGCCGGACTTTGGGCAGCACAAAGCTCCAGCCGGATCGGGAGGACCGGGGGCGTATCGAGGCACGAGTTTTCCGAAACGAGAGCAATTTTTTCAAGGCAAAATTGTTCGATCTCAACCTCAAATGCAACGACTTGGCGTTGATGAACACTTTCATGGCTAACGCCATGAAAAGCTCGGATGTGCTGATGCGGGACGACTTGGTGAAAATGGCCCAATGCGGCATATATCCGGAGCTTTCCGAGCCGAAAAAGCCGAAACCCACGTTGAAGTTGTTGGCGACTTTTGTGTTGAGCATGGTCAAGATGAGGCGGCGGGCCGAGAAGTCACGTGCCCGGGCGCAGAAGTTGGCGCTTCTCCGCTCCGACATCGACCGTGACCGAATCACCCTTATTGCTGAGTCCAGATAGCCTGAGATGCACATGGAGTAGCTGGCTAGTGGATGGCTGGTGTGTGCAGGATGGAGTAGCTTGCTAGTGGACGCCTGAGTTGTAGATGCCGGAATAGACTATGTGAGCATGTAATCTGTGTTCTGTGCAGATCGGAGGCTAAGATGAGCTCGGCGGCGGTCTGCTAACATCGATGTAGTAATTGCCTCAAGACCAGCAGTTTCGGAGATGCAGGGCCTTCAGGAGGCTGTGAGGCTAAACAACACCAAGGCGGCGAGAAGGCGAGACCAAACGGCTTAGGCCCGAAGTGTCGGTGTTTTTCAGAGTCCAATTGTAGGATTCTCGCTCAGGGCCAATTTCCTGGAATTCTTACAGGAAATGGCGGTTTTTCTGGCCATCTGTACCTCATTTTCCGTCTGGCGTTGGTCCGTTTGACTCTGCTCTCGTGCAAATCGTTGGACTCGAGGAGTTAGTCGACATCCACCAGTGGAGTTTAGCAAAGGGCCAAAAATTGCATGGTGTAGACTATCTTGGCCAGGAAGACTCTGGATTCTGCACTTGAAGTCTCCCGGAGTTTTTATCGAATCATCAACGATTTGTCGTGGTATTGCTGGTATGCCCGTTAAGAGAAGCCACAGTTGACGGATCCCACCATAGCAGGTACACGGAAGGCCGCAACCACAGCAATTTCCCACTGTAGTGCACAGTAAGCATGTACCATCGCCAGGTTCGAGGTAGTCAGGTTCACGGCAGTGGCCAAGCACTTTCAGGTTTCCATCTCAGGTTTCCATTTCTGGTTTCCATTTCTGGTTTCCATCTCAGGTTTCCATTTCTGGTTTCCATTTCAGGTTTCCATTTCTGGTTCCCAATTTCTGGCTCCCATTTCAGGTTCCCATTTCTGGCTCCCATTTCACCATGTAGCTTTCTGGTTCTTTCACCATGATAATTTCTGGTTCCCATTTCTGGACTTATTCCATGATAACTGGGGTACCAGGAGTGGAGCCTGTGGCCATTTGACTCAACACGGGGACAATCACCAGGTCCAGACACATAAGGATTGACAGATTGAGAGCTCTTTTATGATCACGTGATCCGAGTTCCGAGGGTAGCGGCACCTCCGCCGCCACAGAGCCGCCACAGACTGTCCCGCGTGGCATCTGCTTTTCAGGACTTGGATTCATTCATCCACACAAGAAACGCCAATTTTTTGGGCCGATTTTGACGGTTTGAACGGCCCCTCTCAATAGGTCGGAACTGGATATAGAGCCCGGAACTGGCACCAAGTCACGTGCACACCCTCGGATCTCTAGGCACTGGTTCCTTCCATGATAATCTGGTCCTCTATAATTTCTGGTTCCTTCCATGATAATCTGGTCCTCTATAATTTCTGGTTCCTCTCTATAGATTCTGGTCCTCTTATAATTTCTGATCCTCTTTCACCATGATATTTCTGGTTCCTCTCTATAGATTCTGGTCCTCTTTCACCATGATAATTTCTGGTTTCCTAATTTCTGTTTCCTCTTTCACCGTGAAATTTTCTGATCCTCTTTCACCATGAAATTTTCTGATCCTCTTTCACCATGATATTTCTGGTTCCTCTCTATAGATTCTGGTTCCTCTCTATAATCTCTGGTCCTCTCTATAGATTCTGGTTCCTCTTCTGGCAATTCTGGTTCCTCTTCTAGTATTTCTGTTCCTCTTCTGGTATTTCTGTTCCTCTTTATAATCTCTGTCCTCTTCCCCTTGCTCCCCCTTCTCCGCCCGTCCCTCCCCTCTACCTCACAATCCTAGTAATAGGCGTTTGGAATTTCTCCAGCGACGGCTGCCGGGACTTCACCATCCGTGGCGTCTGCACCGGCGCCTGCACCGGCGCCTGTGCAGGCATGGAGTAGCTCCCGGTTCTCCGGACCTTGTAGTTGAAGGTGTGATTGGCCAGCAACTCCAGTGTGCAGAGCTCGTCCTGCAGAAGATCGGCGTCGCAGATTTCACCGTGACCGTTGGCCAAGAAGTCTGCTAGACTGGCGTCGTGGTGACTGGAATGCACGGGTGCAAGAATGGACATGTCTGGCTGCCGGGCTTGGATGCCTTCGATGTTGAGATCGCTCCACACCTGCTGCTTGAGGCTGTCTTTGTGTTTGTGCACTTTGGCGCCGAACATCGTCAGTGTAAGGGGGATATCGTCCTCGTCTAGGAAATGCGGAAACATGCTGCCGGTCTCTTCGAAGAGGCGGCTTGTGTCGATATCATTGTAGGGGATGGCGTAGTCTTTCCAGTCCTCAATGTACTGCGCCTGGTTGTGGCTGGTGAAGTGCACGTAGGAGTACAGGTTGTCTTGGGCCATGGGGCCAGGGACGGCGGGGCGCGGCGGTATGCCTGGGGGCACGTGCCGCTGCACGTGACATTATGATAGGACGTCACGTGACGTATCACGTGACATTACGGCACCCCTCCTACGTGGCTCATGACTAATGCATTATGCTGCCGCCTGCACGCAAAGCAGCTCAAACAACAACGGCGTCGGCTGCAAGTTGGCGGCCTCGTGGTGCGACCTCTTCACCATCTTGAACGCTCCGGTTCCAATACTCATGGTCTGCCCCAAGATAATGCACTCGGAAACACCCTCGATCTTGTCGTTCTTCATGTAAAACGATGCATCAAACAAGTGGTCAGTGGTCTTTTCGAACGACGCCAACTGCAACACCGAGTCTCTCATCTTGGAAAGCCCAAAACGCGTGATTCCCAACACCTCGCCCTTGTATGTCATGACGTCTCCCAATAGCTGGATGTGTCTGGGATCCACACTCATTCCGTGCTTGCTCATGGTGTAGTCGATTTCGCCGATGATGGACGAACGGGCGGCTTCGATTCCTAGGACCTCGTACACCTCCAAAATGTGGTTGGTGGAGGTGCGTGTGCCAACCACCCCGTCCGTGCACATCACCTGCTTGAGGCCGTAGCCCTCCACCAAAAGCTCCTTTTTGTTGTCGTCCCGGATATTGATCACTGCACGCGAAATATCGGGGAGGCCCTTGATCACCACATCCGGAAGCGCCCGTTTGAGCTGTTGCATGCGGAAAAAGAGCAGGTTGTTGCGCTCATGGCTCTTGTAATCGGAAACGGCGGTTCGGGCCAAGCTCTCGCTCTTGCCTTCCCGGTGCGTGACCAAGACGTTGATGCGGTCCTTGCCATAAACAGAGACCTCGTTGTTGAGGATTTTGAGTTTCGGAGCATTTGCCAACGCCTGGCGAATGTTGTCCATCGTCAACTCCAACTGCAACTTCTCAATCGTTTTGTTATCAATCTTGATTGAAAGATACGCCATGTCGTTCTTGTAGACATCCTCGATGTAGAAGGCGACGTCTCGAAGAAGCGTCTTCTCAATCCGTCCCTTCACCACCCGCGCAGCCACTTCGTCGTCGTCATTCACAAGAACAGAGTTGATGATCGGCGTCGAAATCACCTTGGCGGCATTGATGATTTCTTTGATCCGCGGAACTCCTAGAGTCACATTCATAGACGCCACTCCGGCAAAATGGAAGGTTTTCAACGTCATCTGTGTTCCGGGCTCTCCAATCGAATGTGCACCTATGGCGCCCACCGCGGTTCCAGGCTCAACCTTCGCCTTCACGTACTTGTAGAGACACTGGTGCATGAAGGTAGAGACGGCTGCGTGCAGGACCTTGCAAAGCTGGGTCACGGAATTCGCCTTGACCTGGTCGTCGTCCACGGGCATCTCGTCCAACTGCTCGATTTTCGACATGAGCGGACGCAAGCCCTTTTCCTGCCGCAATTTGGCGACTCGGGCTGCTTTGTTCGCCACGTATTGCCGAATCAGGTGGTAGAAGGCCCTCTCCGCGTCTTTCTGGTCGATGAACTGCCACTTGGTTCCGATTTCGGCGTCGATCACGCGGCCCAAGTTGTCGTAGCGTGTGAGCCGCAGCTCCAAGGGTTGCAACACCTGCTCCACTACTTCCATGATCTGGTAGGGGTATAACTCCACATCCGCGTTGTTGAAGGTGACGTTGAGAGCATGGTCCCATTGCCGGTTGAAGTTCACCGGCTGGGCATCCCCCTCCATTTCCATAGGATCCAAGCCGTCACCTCCGTAGGTGAACTGCACAATACCATTGGACAGGTTTCTCACGGTGTTGTCGTACGACGCAGACAAGTCTTCTAGCGACTTCATAAGACGACGAGACATGTAGCCCGTTTCGGCCGTTTTCACTGCAGTATCCACCAAGCCCTCTCTTCCGGAAATGGCGTGGAAAAGGAACTCGGGCGCGGTCAAGCCACTGTAGAAGGAGTTGCGGACGAAACCCTTGGACTGGGGCGATTTGGAGAACTTGGTGAAATGGGGCAACGACCGGTCCTGGAATCCGTCCGGCACACGGTTTCCAGAGATGATCTGCTGGCCAACAACCGCCACCATTTGCGACACATTCAACGTGGAACCCTTGGATCCACATGTGGCCATAATGAGCGGAGCGTTCAACGGGTCGAGTTCTCGAATACACACTTCTCCGACCTCTTCACGCACTTTGGATAGCAAGCCTCCGATTTTGGCCTCCAACGTTTCTTCTTCGTTGCATCCTGGCTGCGTCTCCAATTTTCCTGTGTTATAGAGCTTGATCAATTCGTCACACTTGGCGTATGCATCCTCCACCATCACCTCTTTTTTGGCCTTCAAGTCGGAGCCAGGTGTGACGTCGTTGATACCAATGGAGAAGCCCCGATCTCCCAAAAACCGTGCACAGAGCTTAGCCATTCTGTTCATAGCCGTGGTGGCCGCATCGGCTCCATAATCTCTCAAAATGGTGTAGAACACCGAGTGTTTTTTCCCGTCTCCAAGCGTGGATTTGTCCATGACTCCACTGAGAATCTGAGACCCCCGGATCACCACAAATCCGTCGTTGGGCGACATTTCCGAGGGCCAGTGGGCGTTTTTGGGAGGATGAAACGTCTTGTTTTTAGCATCCACGTTTATCACCACATTGGACTTTTTGTTGGGGCGAATCAAAAGCGAAAACACCTGTTTTCCGGTCCAGAGCGCCACGGGCTTGAAAATGGCCGGTGCCGGAATATCAAACTGGAGGCCTGCGTCAGACATCATGCACAAAAGCTGTGATAATTGCGCCCGGTTGAAAAACGTGTCCTTGTGGGAAATGAGGTATGAGCCGGTGATGAAATCCTGCGTGGCAGCAATGATGGGCTCTCCGGATTTCGGAGTCAAGAGGTTGTTTTTGACGCCCATTAGATTGATGGCCTCGGCACGTGCTTCTTCGGTCTGGGGCACGTGCAAATTCATTTCATCTCCGTCGAAATCGGCGTTGTATGGCGTACAGACACACTCGTTCAAGCGGAACGTTCTCCAGGGCCGAATTTTGGCGTAGTGGGACAAAATCGAAAGCCGATGCAACGATGGCTGTCTGTTGAAAAGCACCACATCGCCGTCTTCAAGATGTCTCTCCACGACATCGCCTATATGCAAGGATTTTGCCAATTTGACTCGATCACCGAACTTCAAGTTGCGCTTGGCCACCTCGTTTTGCTTGAGAACATAGTTGGCTCCCGGATGAACGGAGGGGCCGTTGAGGATGAGCTTTTGCAACTTTTGGCGGTTGTACCGCGTGCACTTTTCGGGGTATGTCAAGATCTTGGCCACCCGGTCCGGAACCGCCACCTCGTCCACGCGTAAATTGGGGTCCGGCGAGATGACTGTCCGGCCCGAGAAATCCACTCTTTTTCCCGACAAGTTTCCACGGAAACGGCCCTGTTTTCCCTTCAAGCGCTGGCAGAAACCTCGGATGGGCTTGGCCAGTTTGCTGCCGCCGCCCATGCCCCCCGGCATCAATGCAGGATTGGCCAGGTCGGAGTTGATGTACATGGCCACGGAAAGCTGCAAGTAATCCCACTGCTCCATGAGGTTGTTGATGGAAATACCCTTTTCGATTCCAGCCTTGATGAGCGACGAGGTCCACACTATTTCAGTCAATTTGACCGTCAAGTCGTCCTCGTTACTCTGGGCATCCATCATGACCGACGGCCGGATGCACACCGGCGGCGCCGGCAAGTAGCGCCAGATGTACATTTCCGGGCGGCCGCCACGGGCAGCGTCGATCCCCAAGAGCTCGCAGTCCGCAGGCTCAATCTGCTTGAAAAGCATCAAGACCTTGAGCGGGTTCAAGTCCTCGGACGCCCGCTTGGCGAATTTCTCCACCTCGGGGTTTCGGGCAAACACATCCTCGAACTCGGCGTCCCACACGTCTTTCTCGGGAACCAGCTTCTTGCCAATATACCGGAACGAGTCGTGGACGATTTTCAACGCGGCGGGTCCGGCTCCCGCAGCCGCCTTCTTCACCACTCCGTTGATGTGCTGACACTTGAAACACCGCCGCTGTTTTTTGCACTGATCCATGATTTTCTTGAGAATCTTCATGCGCCGCAAGTTGTCGATGTTGGGCCGCCGCAAGTCCGCCACAAACGCTCGTTTTGTGTTTTCGTCAAGGAGAAACCCCGCACAGTTTTTGCAGATGCACTGGAGAACCTGAATGATGGCCTTAAAGTAGCCCACGTGGAAAACGGGAAGCGCAAGGCGGACGTGGCCGAAATGGCCGTGGCACGACGCCAAGTTTCCGTGGCACGTGGTACATTCGACGGCGTTGGACAGCGATCCCATTTTGGTGTCCAAGGCGCCGCCCTCCCTGACCGTACGCCCCTTTTCGATGTCGTACAAGTCACGGGTGACGACCTCGACCTCCGACTGCGCCACGATGTCCTTTGCGGAAAGAGCGCCGAATTCTAGACCCTTGATGCACTTTGGCGCTTCATCGATGACAACCTCCTTCATGTGGATAGCGATGGGGGGATCGGAAATTCATCGCGCTAGGCACGCACCCGCACCCGTACACACACCTGTACACACCCGCACCCGTACACACACCCGTACACACACCCGTACACACACCCGTACACACACCCGCGCCCGCCACCAAACTCGCCGGCGGGCTGCGAATGCACCACAATGTCGACAGAAGAACAAAAGATCATCAAGACGCTAGAGGAGGATGACGAGTTTGAGGATTTTCCCGAGGATGCAGGCTGGACGGCCCAGCCCAATGCTGCCCTCAACTCCGCCAATCTCTGGGAGGAGGACTGGGATGACGAAGACGGCAACGATGATTTCACCGTTATGTTGAAGGAGGAGTTGCGGAAGGCGCAAAAGAGCCAGTAGGGCTGCTGGGAGACGGCGCTGAGACGAATTTGGGACAGTCTGACAGTGTACAGTCTGAAACGGCCTGTACAGTCTGACAGTGTACAGTCTGAAACGGCCTGTACAGTCTGACAGTGTACAGTCTGAAACGGCCTGTACAGTCTGACAGTCTGGAACCTCCAAACTCGCTTCTGAAACACTTATGAAACGACTGGATGCAGGTGGCGAATGCTTCTGAATTTGGTTCTAGCTAGTATCGAATTTCTAGTCGAAGAGTACCAATTCAGTTCTAGCGAGTTCATCTGGACAGATATTCGGGCGACGAGTTGGCTGCATCAAAAACGTGGATTTTCGAATTCCTGAGATCTGAGTTTTGGTCTACACGAAGAACATGAACCACTTGGCGATTGGTCATTGCTGCCACTGGTGTACTGCCTTGACACCTCCCATTATTACACTTGATGTGCCTCCAGAATCTAATGATATGTATTGAACACGTGATGTGTGTAGAGAATCCGCAGAGAAGCCGGATAACAAGATTCGAAATTGAATCCGCATAGGAGCCGGATAACACATTCGAAATTGAATCCGCAGAGGAGCCAGATAACACATTCGAAATTGAATCCGCAGAGGAGCCGGATAACACATTCGAAATTGAATCCGCGGAGAAACCGGATAACAACATTCGAAATCGCTAGCTTTTAGAGCCAGAATCTCGGCCGGCACCATGTTCGAAGCAGCACGGTCAGGGAGGCCAGACTGGCAGCTTCTCCGACCTTCCGGAACTGACTGCCCCTCACCAAATCCCACACTTGATTTGGGCCAGCCTGTCAACTCCACCTGAGTATCAATGAATCATGCGTAGAAGTTCACCGACTTCGACTTCCGAGCCTGCACCTCGCCAATGGCTTCCACAAAATCCTCGTGACGAATAATGGATTTGCCGTTTCTCAATGCAATCATTCCCGCCTCCACAGTCACGGCCTTCAACTGAGCACCGTTGAACTCATCCGTAGACCGAGCCAACTCGCGCCAGTTCACCGACGAGCTATCACAATTGAGTTTTCTGGCATGGATCTTCAACACCGACTCACGTGCTTCCTCGGAAGGCAAAGGAAACTCGATTTTTCTGTCCAAACGGCCCGACCGCAACAACGCGGGGTCTAGCGTATCCACACGGTTGGTGGCAGCCAAAACCTTGACGCGGTCGTCGGACCCGAAACCATCCAACTGGTTCAACAACTCCAACATGGTGCGCTGCACCTCTCTGTCTCCAGACTTGTCGGAATCAAATCTCTTTGTTCCAATGGCATCCAATTCGTCGATGAAGATGATGGTGGGCGACTTTTCCTTGGCAAGCGCAAACGCATCTCTGACCAACTTGGCTCCGTCTCCAATGAACATCTGCACCAACTGCGGCGCTGCCAATTTCAAGAACGTAGCTCCCGATTGGGCGGCACACGCACGTGCAAGAAGCGTTTTTCCGGTTCCGGGAGGGCCGTACATGAGCGCACCCTTTGGCGGCTTGATTCCCAAAGTCTTGAACTTGTCCGCCTGTTTCATGGGCAAAACCACCGCCTCGATCAACTCCTCGATCTGCTTGTCCAAGCCGCCGATATCCGAGTAGTCCTCCGTGGGTTTCTCGTCCACCTCCATGGCCTTGACCCGCGAATCGTATTCCGACGGCAACGTGTCCAAAATAAGGTAGGAGTCCTTGTTGACACCAATCAAGTCGTTGGGTTTCAAGGTTTCTGGCGCCACCAAGCCCACAAGCGGCAAAAAAATCGTCTGCCGGGTCAGCGTCTTGATGACCGCCAGTTTGCCCAGACGGGCGGCGTCTGTGTCAACATTGGCGCCTTGCTCAACGGCCTCTTTTTCGGCGTCGATGTTGAGGATTTCCACCACGTTGCCCACCAAATACGGCAATTGCTTGTTGTTGTTGATTTTCTCTTGGTTGTCTTTGATGCGTTCGGTCATGACTGCCTTTTCGTGCGAGAGCCGCTGCGACTCGGAGAACATCACCTGGATGTCATTGTATAAGAGCTTTGTGCGGTTGACGATATCCTGCGTTGACGAGTTTGCGATCTCGCTCTGAAACGTGTCGTCTTGATCCAATTTCTCTAGAGTGGCCATGGTGGTGTTGCCACCGCGGAGGAACGCTTGGTTGAGGGCGCGCACACCCGTGCACCACATCCGTGCACCACATCCGTGCACCCCGGTTATATGCAGTATGTTTAGGTCGGGTGGCCTGAAGCGCGCTCCTGCAGACAGGCCCCGCCTCGCGCGCCCAAGCGTGTTCCAGCACCAGCTTCCACCGCATGAGCAGACCGTTCCAGCCCAAGCTCCGGTCGATTCCGTCGGTGCTGCACGTGGGACCGTCGGACGGCCCCGAAGAATTACCACATCGGGAAAGCCCCCCGCCCCGTCTCGAGCCCCCCTTCGTTCCCACCCAGACATCCCATGACAAGGGGTCTTTTGCCCGCCATAGCCACGTGAGCCAGTATCAGGGCAATGCCCAGGGCAGCCAATTGGAGGATAATTTTGCCGGCAGTTTTGATTCCCAACCCTTTTCGAGCGGCCAAAACAGCCACAGCCAAAACAGCCAAAACAGCCAAAACAGCCAAAACACCCAAAACACCCAAAACACCCACAAAAGCCAACTGAACCATGATCATGGCCACAGCCACACCCACAGTCTCCCCCAAAATCACAATCACAGCCATAATCACAGCCATTCGGGCGAAACCCCCCCCTTGAACGTCCCCACTTTCAAGCTCCCAGAAACACAAGCTCATAAAATGCAACATCCCTTGGCACTCAAACCAACGCCACCCCTCTCGGCGTCGCTTCCCACGTTGGTGGCGTTTCCCCTTTTGGTGTCTTCCAGCAGCCTTTCCCTCACCAGTGGCTCGGGCTCCGCTCCTCGTGTTGCTGTGACGCTTTTGCAGGCATGCTCCCTTCTTTTGGTGGCACGTGGTGTTTGCAAATATACAAAGACTCCGGTGCACGGGTCTGCCAGTTTTGCAGCGGCGGCAGTGCTATTTTACGTCGCCTGTCTGTTTTTGGCCCACACACGCACTGCAACCGTGCTTTTCTGCTTGTTTGTGAGCCCGTGGAACATGGCGACGCCGGTTTTCTTCGTGTACGACCTCATGCTGGCGTTTGCAGCTCTGCAGCCGTTGTGGGCCGTTCCTGCATGCATCGCAGGCTATGTGGCCACGGTGGGCTGTTTTGCTCTTCTGCAGCGTGTTCTTAGTGGAAAAAGCGACTTCATGCACGTTCCTGTGACCGGCGTGGTGGCGGTCGGCGCATTCTCGTTGGTGGGTCTTGTTTCGATGTACACGGACCGCATTCAGCTTCCGTTTTTGGCCATCGCTACTGCATGCGCCGCCATCATGAGCTTTTCGCTCTCTGAGTCGCTCATTTTCGCCCAGAAAAATGTTTTCCTCGTGGCGGTGTTTTCCTACGTGCTCGAGTGCTTTGTGCTCAAATCCCGCCCGGTGGTTTTCGTGGACCTTTTGGTGTGCGTGGCGGTTCCGATGCTCGTGAAAATCGACCGAACTAGGCAATTTTCCGTCGGCCCCGACACCACCGCCGCCGAAAAGCCCCGCATGCTCCAGGAAATCTTGGCTCATTCTGACACAAAGGCCATTTTCAACTTCCTCATGCTAAACTCGGCTTTTATGTTTGTACAGCTTGTGTACAGTTTCCGTTCCAAATCCTTGGGGCTCTTGTCGGACTCTTTACATATGGCTCTTGATTGTGCTTCTTTGGCTCTTGGGCTCGTTGCGGGCGTGCTCCTGAAAAATAAGGTTGATGTGAATTCCAAGTTTCCATTTGGACTCCGCAACTTCGAGATTTTGGCCGGTTTTGCCAACGGCACCTTACTTGTGGGCATCTCTGGGAGCATCATCTTCGAGGCTATTGGCCGTTTGTTTAATCCTGTGTCGTTGCAGCAGACAACAGAGCTCATCATTGTTTCGATTCTAGGCCTTTTGGTCAATATTGTGGGAATTTTTGCCTTCAACCATGGCCACGGCCATTCTCATGGGCACTCTCACTCTCATGCGGAATCCCATTCCCATTCTCATTCCCATTCCCATTCAGATTCCCATGATGAATCGGATTCTCAATCCTGTGAGGGCATGAACGATAACATGAGGGGTATTTTCCTACATATACTCGCCGATACGCTTGGCTCGGTTGGTGTGGTGATCTCTACCATTCTCACCAAGCTTTTTTCGTGGCAAGGGTTTGATCCCGTGGCTTCAATCATTATAGCGGTGTTGATTTTCTTGACTGCAGTCCCCCTCATGAAATCCACAGCATCCAGTCTTCTCCTCAAGTTGGACACTCGGAAGGAAGATGCAGTCCGCAGCTCGCTCAACGGATTGACTAAAATCAAGGGAATCAAGTCATTTACCAGCCCCCGGTTCTGGACTGCAGAGAAGCGCATCACGGGACTCATCCATGTGCAAGTGTATCGGGGAGAGAACACGGCCCATTTGCGCAAGCTGTGCGAGGCCGTGTTCCGCGACCACAACATCGACGTTTTGATGCAGATGGAAAACGACTACGACGCCTGCTGGTGCCGCTAGCCGGGGTCACGTGACCCCACACCGCACCCCTGGTGCACGGGTGTGGCCCGGTGCACGGGTGCCACGCGCACTTGGCAGCGCCAGTCTCATCGCAAACGTCATGTCCCGTGTTGGCGTATTAGTGCTAGGCCCTGCGGGCGCCGGCAAGTCGACCTTCTGCAACTCGATCATCTCCCACATGCAGTCCATCGGGCGCCGGGCGCATATTGTCAATCTTGACCCCGCAGCAGAGGCAAAAGAGTATGAGTTTACGGTGGACATCCGGGACTTGATCTCGTTGCAGGATGTCATGGAGGAAATGGACCTTGGGCCCAATGGTGGGTTGGTTTACTGCTTTGAGTATCTCCTCAACAATTTGGACTGGCTCGATGAGGAGATCGGCGACTACAACGACGAATACTTGATTTTCGACTGCCCGGGCCAAATCGAGCTCTACACGCATGTTCCCGTGCTTCCCACCATAGTGAGGCATTTGAGCACGCTGTTGAACTTCAGTTTATGTGCCACATATTTGTTGGAAGCACCGTTTGTGGTGGACCGGTCCAAATTCTTCAGTGGAGCGTTGAGCGCCATGTCAGCGATGATTTTGTTGGAGTTGCCGCACATCAACATCCTCTCCAAGACGGACTTGATCAAAAACGACGTGTCCAGGAAGGAATTGAAGCGGTTTTTGAACCCCGATCCATTGGTTTTGGAGTCTGCAGCTTCCGAGCGTGAAAGCAGGTTCAACGAAAAGTACGCCCGTTTGAACAAAGCCATTGCACACTTGGTTGATGATTTTGGCATGGTGCAGTTTCTCCCGCTCGACTGCACTAAGGATTCCACGCTGGTGGCCACGATTTTGAGTTACATCGACGATGTGACGCAGTGGTCGGAGGGACAGGAACCAAAGGAGCCGGTGGATGAGTTAGAGGCTCCGGAGGAGGATTGAGTGGTGGTGTGAATGAGAGCCGAGGAAGAAACCGTGAAACTGCGTTGAGGGGAAGATACGGGTGTTTTGTATTGACGTGTTTGGAGAAGATTCTAGTTCGGAGAAGATGCTAGTTCGGAGAAGATGCTAGTTCGGAGAAGATGCTAGTTTGGAGAAGATTCTAGTTCGGAGAAGATGCTAGTTGTTGGAGAAAGAATCTATTTGCTTGGAGAAGATGCTAGTTCGGAGAAGATGCTAGTTCGGAGAAGATGCTAGTTCGGAGAAAGAAAATAGTTCGGAGAAGATGCTAGTTCGGAGAAAGAAACTAGTTGTTGGAGAAAGATGCTAGTTCGGAGAAGATGCTAGTTGTTGGGGACAAAATGGACTCTGATTGTCCCTGGAAAGACCAACAGAAATAAGACAAGAGGGCGAATTTGCTTCGAGATGAAGCAAAGATAAAGACCCAAAGAGTGGAGTCGAGAAAAATACACAAGAATATTCATCAAGCATTACAAAGAACGAAACCCGTTTCACCTGCTTGTTCTGCTCTTGCCATCGTGCAACACTGTGAACAGTGTCGTGAGCGTAGCCAAGAATTCAGGGTGCTTGTAAATCTCCAGGGAAAGTGTATGTTAACTTTTTCCAGAAAAACGCCAACCCCGGCGGAGATTCAGATTCTGCTTATTGTTCAGAGCACGGTACTGCATACGCCCACTTCCGTTTCTGCTAAAACCGGGGCGTTTTTTTACATCGGGATATTGCTTTGTTTAGGCTGCCGTTTGCTGTCGAAATTTTCACTGCCGCTGTGGAAAATGAAGAGATTCGAAGTGGTTAATTCTCGGAGGCACGGGTGTGCTGCAGCGTCATTCTCCAAAATTCCGAAAACTTTGCACACTTCATTACGATGTCTAATTTGGAAGACTACCAGCTCAGGTAGAGCTGCAGCTGTGGAATCCTGCAGCTGAGTTTCCTATTCTGGCCTCTCCTTGTGGAGGAATGCGTTTTGAGAAGTTTCAGGTTCGGTTTCAGAATGTCAGTGTCAGTGTCAGAATGTCAGTGTCAGTGTCAGTGTCAGAATGTCAGAGCGTCTGTGTCAGAGCGTCTGTGTCAGAATGTCAGTGTCAGAATGTCAGAAATGTTTCTCACTTTGGAACGTATAAACATTGACTACTTTGGATTCTGATTCTTCAATGAACGCGTTACCATTTGACCGGCTTTTCATTAGGTGCTTTTGATTCCAACGTTCTACTCATCGGCATCTTCCTTCCGGGCCCCTAGATGTGTCGTTTGCAGGGTAGGCGCCGGTCACGTGCGTGGTCACGTGATCCAAAATGCACGTGACCTTCCAGGCTTACCCAGCGATATGGAGCACATGTCTCCTGAAGACTACAGTTGCCGAGAAAGTCAATGGAAAAACGTGGAATGCTGGCGCACGACGAAAAATGGCTTCTACACGGAGACAACTCGGAATAACCAATCCAGTCGTTTGGGAATATGATTCTAGTAATTTTCCGGCACTGTCAGACATCAGCTGTAGTAGAGTTGAAGATTTCGCAGTCAGAAAGCCGCGAATGCAATATGCACATGCAGGGCTTCCTACAGAATGTCGCGCAGAGTGCGGCATGCATAAAGGCTCGCAAAAATAAGGCGGTGTAGTGCAGATAAAATCCCGGTTTTACACCAACTTTCAATGCATTTGGAGACATTGTGCAGGTATACTGGTTTTTATCCCAAACGGATCAACAACGCCGTACACTCAAACTTGTTTGTTGCGTTTAAAATGAATCCGTCTTGAAGTTGGGGCACCCGAAAATCTAGCTGATCCTTGCTGCATATTTGTTTGCTCTTCCAGTGCTCGTAACCATTATTGATCCATAACGATATGTAGCAGTCAGGAGCGCGTATCTAACCACCCTTGTCGGTGCGGTTGTAAGTGCACTATTTATGCTTGTCGATGCAAAGCACTGTACCACGCATGTAGGTGCAAACACGCGTCGAGACCTCTACGTTCTTTCGGCGCACTGATCCGCGCCTAGATTTATTGCTGGCTGCCTTATTAATTCGTCTCTCTATGTCCATCCTGCATGTAGTGCTTCATGCCGTTAAAATCAGGCATCTTTATGAGAATTGTATATTCGAGGTGTGATTAGCGACTGAAGCTATCCTTCTCAACAGAGCCAGGATGCACGAAGTTTATATTTAACTTTCAGGATGAAGCGTACTTTGACATATTTCTCTGCAAGGCACTTCATTGTTTACCGGCGTCTTTCAACGCATGAAAACGTGTTGGGTAAATTAAACTTTCCAGGTGATGTCGCAAGGGCAGCTTGCATGGGGGCGGTGCTTCGCTTTTGTGGCACTCGCACGATCCGCGCCACATTTACTCTCGAGGTGATCGTAACACATATATTGTATACAGTCGAAAACGGCTCTAAATGCATGCCGCGTTAGGGTTATCACAAGTCAATTGCACCGTATATAGCAGATTTCTGGACTTAGCAAAGCTATCTCTACATGCACGCGGCCTATCAATTACACATGATGCACTAAGTCACTCTTGCATATACGCGGGACATGACAATACCCGGTTTTAAGGGAGCTCCTCTAAATTGCACCAGTGTACCAGGCCTAGGAGTAAATACTGTCACATTCCAAGCATCGCTCTTGTCATATGATGTTTAGAAGTGCAGCGCATAAAAGGCAAGAGAGGGGAGAGCCGCGTTTAAAGATGACTATGCGAAAGTTGAGGCAGTACATGTGCATCGAGAGGACTTTCTTCTCAGGCACATGTTGCTATTGCTGCAGACGAGCCTTTTTGGCCACACGCCAAAATCTCTTGCAGACGGACCCCGAATCGTGCAGGTAGTAGCCGACGTGGCGACCCTCGTGCGTCGGGTCGCTTAAACGGCGGCAATCCTGCGCTGGCCCTGCGCGAATGTCTCTTCGCTTAACAAAGTCGCGGAAAATCGGGGACTTTCGCGGCATGTACGGAATCAAAGTTGACGATTTACTGGAGTTTGGTGAATGGCTGTTTGGAGTTGCGTTGTGTTTCATCTGCCGCTTCTATCTTTATAGTGGCCTTGTGCAGTGTAAACTTTAGTGTTTGATGGATGATTTCCCGATTAGGATCTTCTCATGCCCACCTTACATAATCGATACTTCCTGTGTATATTACGACTAAAACGCAGGTGGGTTCTATTTTTGGACATATGAATGTTTTGTAAACTAAGCGGTTCATCTCCTTCTTTGACTCGAAGAGCGTGTCCTGCATGCCCTCACATTTATGTATCTGTATTTGTGCATCCCGGGTAGTCTGAGACAAGTACTTTGTATGCTGCCGAAAGGTGGAGTGCGCACGGCCGGAAAGCTCGCCTATATGCCGTACCTTCAGTATGCAGGTCGTCGGTTTCCGCCATTTGACTGTGCTGGGACTGCATCGACGGAGTGAATGTCCTATGGACTGTTCAGCTGGGCTCACGTTAAAACAACATATTGGCGTGTTGTGCCTGTGGCTTCCCCGGTCTACAAATATATGAATCCTGCATATAGACAACGGCTCCCTCTGGCTTCAAATGGCTCTGAACATCATCCTGCGCCGTTGTGTTCTTGCGTGTGCCGTCGCCTGACCGCGGGCGGCCGATAGTACATGAGTCAGTAGTTCGATGGCGTGCATTTGTGGTGGTACTGCATACAAACACCACCCTCCGCCGGCGCTCCAGAGTGCCCGTTCATTTGGGCGAAAGTCGGTGTCAAGAGCGGTTCAGCCTTCAGGTTTCGCCGAAACTCCGGCGAAATGTGGTGGTATTTGGAAAGGGGTGGGCGGGTGTGTATATGCAGGAACATCCAATTCACGACTCACCCAGCGTCAGATCTTAAAGTTTCTTGTCCGTAAAGCTTTAGATGCACCGTTTGTTATGTACAGGACTCTTACTCTGCTTATGATGACGTATTGGTAACTGAGCTATACGGTCCAAATTTGTGTTACATTTCCATCGAAAACCCGCTCGAATTTTGAAGCAATGTTTTGACATTAACTGAAACAACCAGTTTCATGCACAGCCATTTCGATATCGGAATTACAAATTTCAATTAACACCCTTGGTGTAGTGTCCGCCGACTATATGCAGTACCAACGCTACCTCAAATGCATGGTTTCTGCACCTCCTTCGGAACGGGCCTCCACTGCATGGAAAGACCCCGGCTTGGTGTGTATCCTGCATATGGGGGCCATCTGACGCTTTCAGATCCGAGGGCCCGGTCTACGCCCAATTCCGGGATCTATATACAGTTCCGACCTATTGAGGGCCGTTGAATCCGTCTGGCTCGGCCAAAAAACTCCGCCTTTTTGCATTGCTAAACTCTTCTTTGTTCTGAGAAACACTTTCCAAAAGAAGAGGCCTGGAAGAGCTCTGTGGCGTGCGCTGGCTCAGTACCCTCGGAAATCACAAAGTGCTGCAAATGCTTTGCTTATACTTTCTTGAGTCACTGGTCAGTTCGGAATTCATTCTATTTGATACTGCACCTTGATTATAAACACCTGAGTTCTTTATACTTTCTTTCTGGAACTCTACTTTATATATCTTTTTGGCAGAACTTCTCTCGGTTCTCGCAACTACTTCTTCCTTTCGGGAATGCTGTTTTTCTGCATCGTTGACTTTTCCGTGTTGTGGAACATCCCGAAATTGTATGGTACGGCATATAGTCCCACAACAGCCCATGTCGTGGCGCCCACACAGAACGCAACGTATTGCATACTAGAGGCACGGCACAAGCACGGGCCTGCTGCCGCCCGCCCACACGTTCAACGCCGGAAATTCGGTGGTACTGCATATAAGCAGCCTCCCACCGGCACCCCACTGGCACCCCACCGGCACCCCGCCGGCGCCCCGCCCCGTGCCACCGCCGCAGTACCACCGTCGGCACCCCGTGAGCCGGCGCCCCGTGAGCCGGCCAGCATCGGCGGGCCAGCATCGGCGGGCCTGTATAGAAGACGATTTCTGGCACTGTATGCAGTCCGCGGGCACACTTTTCTCGCTCCTCACAGCATCTCCAGCACCAAATGGTACAAATCAACGAAATCAAGGAGCAGGACAAAAACGCCCGCAGCGCCACACACACCCACATAAAGGGACTCGGGCTCGACGAAAACGGCCTCGCCAAAAAAGCCGACGGCGGATTCGTGGGCCAGGCAGAAGCCAGAGAAGCATGCGGAATCATCGTGGATCTCATCAAAACAAAAAAAATGAGCGGAAAAGCCATTCTTTTGGCCGGGCCGCCGGGATCCGGAAAGACCGCGTTGGCATTGGCCATTTCGCAGGAGTTGGGGCCCAAAGTGCCGTTTTGTCCCATTGTGGGAAGCGAGTTGTACAGCGCCGAGGTCAAAAAAACGGCGGCCTTGATGGAAAACTTCCGCAAATCCATCGGCTTACGTATCAAGGAGACCAAGGAGGTCTATGAGGGCGAGGTGACGGAGCTCCAACCCGAAGAAGCGGAAAACCCGTTGGGCGGCTACGGAAAGACCATTCTGCATGTGGTGGTGGGCCTCAAAACCGCCAAGGGCACCAAATCGCTCCGCCTTGACCCCAGCATCTACGAGAGCATCCAGAAAGAGCGCGTTGTGGTCGGAGACGTGATATATGTGGAGGCCAACACCGGAGCCGTCAAGAGAGTGGGGCGGCTGGACGCCTACGCCACCGAATTCGACTTGGAGGCCGAGGAATACGTGCCGTTGCCCAAGGGAGAGGTGCACAAGAAGAAGGAGATTGTGCAGGAGGTGACGTTGCACGACTTGGACGTGGCCAATGCCCGCCCGCAGGGAGGCCAGGATGTGTTATCCATGATGGGCCAGTTGTTGAAGCCCAAAAAGACCGAGATCACCGACAAGTTGCGTGCCGAGGTCAACAAGGTGGTGGCCAAGTACATTGACCAGGGCGTGGCCGAGCTTATCCCCGGAGTGTTGTTCATCGACGAGGTCAACATGTTGGACATTGAGATCTTCACCTACTTGAACCGTGCCTTGGAATCGTCCATGGCTCCTATTGTGGTTTTGGCCTCCAACCGAGGAATGACCACGGTCAGAGGGACCGACGACGACACAAAGTACCCCCACGGGTGTCCTCCCGATTTGATTGACCGCTTGTTGATTGTCAAGACCATGCCGTACGGAAAGGACGAGATCCGCGGCATTCTCCAGAAACGGGCCTTGTTGGAGAAGCTCAATTTTGTGCCTGCGGCGTTGGATAGGTTGGCGGAGCACGGAGTGTCGTCGTCCTTGCGTTATGCTTTGCAATTGATGGCGCCTGCTGGAGTGTTGAGCAAGACCTTCAACCGGACGGAGATTGTCGTTTCTGACGTGGAGGAGTGTGAGACCTTGTTTTTGGATTCCACGCAGTCCTTGCGTATCTTGGAGTCCACCAAGGGGTACCTTTGATCTGCGGAAAGACGTGAAAGAAACGGGGCAGGCAATCACAATAAATACGACAGAAACGGAGCAGGCAATCGCAATAGAATAAGACAGAAACGGAGCAGGCAATCACAATAGAATAAGAAAGAAGCGGCCCGAGGCAATCACAATAAATACGACAGAAACGGTCTGAGGCAATCATACTATAAATACGACAGAAACGGCCTGAGGCAATCATACTATAAATAAGCAAGCTTGCGCCATGCAGTCTGCACACACTCAGTAGTCGGGCCTCGGACGTTCCCTCCATCAACTCTCTAATCGTCCCAAATCTGTCACCTCCTTCAAGAAGTCCTGCGCCGTGAGGATGTCGGTGCTTCCGTAAACCACAGTCTTCGGCGGCTTGTTCGGCTGAACCGCCCATTCTGTCAAATTATGGTACTCCAAGTAGTTTCCCCCGCCAACCACAAAAACAACCGCGTTTTCGTAGCTCTGGCGCTTTGGCGGCTTCAGGTGTCCACCGCGTGACTTGGGGTCGAGGTAGAGGTACTCGTCGGTGACCTGCACGGAGTTGGTGGAGGCATGGCTAGGATCCATGAGCGCCTCCACGATACTGGTGATTGGAAGCGCCTTTTTGTCCGGCAACAACTTCTTCAACCCAGATGCCAAAGATGTGATGCCCTCGGTGATTCTGCCCTCGGTGAGTCCGTACAACTTCGACGACAATCCCGTGAAAAGCGCCGAGTTGTTCTCGTTGAGCGGAGTGCCGTTGGATGTGTGTTGATCGCTCAAAGTCACATTCTTCGACAACTTGGCAATCAGCTTGAACTTCAAGATATAGCGGAAAGCGGCCATGTCGATCTGCGGGTATTTGGAGGCGAATATGGCCTCACAATCAGAAATGAAGCTCTGGGGCAAGTCCGCGAGCAAATTCAAGATCAAAAATGTACGGAGTTTGTCCAGCGAGTTGTCCCGCTTGGAGTCGGTCTTCAACAACTCCAAGAACTCGTTCTGGACCTTTGGATTCGACACATTTTGCTCCACCTCGAAAAACTTGTCCAAGGAACGCGCCTCCAATTCCTTCAAAAGCAGCGCAAGAACATCCATGTGCATATCCAACGTGACTTTCTTGGTGGTCAACTCGGGCAATGCCTGCACCGCATGCTGGATGAGCGAGGTGTCTGTGTTTGCGCTGGGGTCGATGTCGTTCAAGGACGAAATGCCAGTTTTGTTGGTGAGCTCCTGGGCCTCTTTCTTATAGAGGTTCAACTCGCAGTCTGCGTTTTCCACCACGTCCGGAAACGGCAACTGCGAGTTTTTGTTCCAGAAAAAGTCTTTGGGATCCACGTCGTAGGCCTTGACCTCGGGCTTCTCGCCGTATTTGGAGATTTTGATGGTGTTCCGCCGCAAATTGAACACGTCGCTCACCATGCACTGATAGATCCATGAGTGCGAGAACATGGACGCAATATCGATATTTCTGTCCAACAAAATCAACACTGGACGGTGCTGGATGGAGGGCGGCGCCAGTCGGGAGTTGGCCGAATGATCCCGGAGTTTGGCGTGCAACTGCGTCGCCACGAGCTCCGCTGGCCCGTTCTTGGGACACCGGATGATGGGCACGGCTTCCATGGTCACGAGCGTGGCCAAGAGCCCATCGGCGATCTCGTCCGCAAGCCGGTGGATCTTGTCCTCGGACGACTGGGGGCTGTTGAACTGGCAGAACACCTGGGGCACGTCTAGCGAAAACAAGTTGCGCTCCGTGACAATAAAGTCAAGGTACTGGTCGTAGACCTGCTTGATGCGGGCGCCCATGCCACACAACGACACCTTCTTGGCAAAGTCCTCCAAGAGCTCGCGCGAGATGGTCAGCGTGAAGTTGATGTAGAACAGCTCGTACTTCTCCAGCTGCAAGTCCTGGAGAATCGTGGCCACGTTTTCGCTGGTTGGCTCCACAAAGTAGATGGCCGGCACATCTGGCAACGGCGCTCTCTGGGCGCCTATGGTTGTGTGGACGGTGATTCCACAGCGCAAGAGGTCGTTGACTCGCAAGATGGACGAGATCACTGCCTGGGACTTGCGGTCCATCACGAGCACCTTCCATACGATCTGCTCGCTTTTGGACGCCAACGTCAAGTCGGTGGCGCCGTCTTGGTTGAGGTGGAGCATGCGCTCCAAGGCGCCTGTAGTTAGTATGTGCGGGGGGGGCGCTGGTCTGGGGACGTACTGATCTGGCGGTCTCTTAGTGTGGGCTCGGACATGCTGGGTGTTGTTGGAGACGGGCGCAGTTTGGCGCGCGGGCAGACGCGCGCACGTGAACGCCCGGTCACGTGAACGCTCGGTCACGTGAACGCTTGGGTCACGTGACCAACCTGATCACGTGACCTGATGTTCCCACGTGACCTACCTGATCACGTGACCCAACGCTCCCACGTGACCGCGACTACAGAAAGTTGCTCCTCAAACCCTTGCTTTCAGGGCTGTCGCGTTTCAGCGCGCACTGCTATTCAATAGACGCACCCAACTTGGCTCAACCAAGTTCACCACGAGTCGAAGCTGGCCGCTTTCCGTCACATTATAGCGTCTATGACCCAACGCCGCCACAGTCTCCCAAGCGCCGCGGCGCATCACTGGTCGCTGCGGTACTCCACAATCCCTCGTAGCACCTTGATCTTGCCGTACACGTCGTGGTCAATGGTGTTCTCCTCGCTCTTGACCTCCTTGGGCTTGTTCTTGTGCTCCGTGCCCGGCTTCGGCCACGTGCACGTCAACCGGAGCCGCAAACACTCCGTACACTTGGGCCGTGTTTCACAGCACCGCTTCTTGCGCTGGCGGCACGTGAGACACCCCATCCGAGACCGCTTGGCCACCTTGCCGGCGCCCACCTGAGGCGTGCCGGGCTCAAAGTCGTCCTTGGCGCCTTCGTCCTGCGAGTCGCTCAGAAGCGACCCGTGTGAGCCTTGCGGCCGTGTTTTGTGGTCGGTTGCCGACGTGATGGGCGACATCGTGGCGCCGCCAGGCCCGCTGGTCCCGCTGGCCGACGGATGGCGCACGCCCATGGCAAACTGGTCCCACTGGTCCGCGTGCATCTGGAAGTTGCCGTAGTTGGTTGTCATTTCGCCGTGGGCGCCGTACGCGTGCATGGGGACGTTGTAGCCGGGCGGGCGGATCATATTGGCGCCGGCGTTGAGGCTTTGGGAGTAGCTGCCCGGGCCGTTCTGCATGGACATGCTGTTGATGGAGTTGGTGGCGTGCTGGCCCGGGTTCAAGTGCAGGTTCGGGTTCTGCCCGCCGCTGCCAGTCACAGCGTTGGCGGTGGCGCCGGCCTCGAACTTGCCGTCGTACTTGTCGTACTTTTCGTACGCTCCCTGGTAAAAAGGCTGTAGTAGGTTTGGCTGGTGCGGGCGTGCCATCTGAGGCTGCGGTACGGGTTTCGGGAGCGGTTTGTTTTTATCTTCTGCCGCCGTGTTCGGATAATGCCAGGGGTTTTGGCTGCTCATAGTTCTGCAGTTAGTATGTGGAATCCATGGATTTGCCGATTTCAGGGTGACTATGGAGAGCCTGGCGCATCCGAGGCTTGAAATCGTCGTGGCCCACTCAACTGGCCTCGATGACTCGTGTGGCTGCTGGGGACCCGGTCAAACAACATACGTCGAAAGAATAGATGCATCAACTGCTGGGGGCAGGAAGCAGGGAGTGGATAATCTAAGGGGGTGGAAATAAACTGTATGCGGGAAAAAACGGACTGGCTTCAAATCGCTGCACGCATAGCTCCGGTGCCTGGGTCCAGCACTAGATATAAAGGCGTATGCTTAAACGACTAGTGAAAGCAAACACTGCATGGGAAACAAAAAATCCAAGGGCGCTTTTTCCTCCCACCATGCGGACTGCGCGTCATGCATGTCTCGCCTTTGTACGTGTGCATGCATGTCGGCGCATGCATGCTTGTGCGTTCTGGGCACCTTCCATTACCGGTTGCGGCCCCGATTCTGGCCCGCTTTCCGCCTCCACCGGCACACCGCTCTCCCCGCCTCGCCTTATCTGCCGGCCTTTTTGCCGGGCTCGGCAGTTATGAGCGAACGTCTTTCGCCACGCCTGCACCATGATTGCATGCGCTCGAAACCATGCGTCCCTGCAGGACTACCGGGCAGCAAAGCGTGGCTTCACCGCTCTTCATGGAGATAACGTTGCGTGTCCGAAACACCCAACCGCTTTCCACGTGACTTCAGCTCTGCTGCATGCACAATTCAAATTGGCAACTCTCTGCGCACGAGGCTGCACGCTGGTGAACGACTCGTGAGCTCGGCTGGTGTTTCAGAGTTGAATGCCGTAAACCGCACCGTGCTCGTGACCCCGTAAGCTGCATATACCGGGCTGCTGTCGCCACCAGACGATCTATTGTCTCAGCTTTGTCACCTGCATGGTTTAAGGCTGTTGCGTGCTTCTGCCTTTAAAGACCATATTAGAGATGCGCGCGTGCTGCAATCGGGAACGACCGCGTCCGTACACCTTATGTGCCGTGCACATGTGTATATGCAGGACCCACGTGACGCCCTGGACCACATCAGCAGCTTCTGAGCTGCTGGCGGGCCGGACAGCGGTCGCAGTGGTTGCTGGTGAATGTGTATTCTCTATATCCCTGTCACCTAACCATGTCACTAGATCTTCTTCATTTTCATCTTTCGCTTCCCCTCGCCTTTCTTCCGTCTTGCTGCTCTTCCGTTTTTTCTTGCCTCACATCATTCCTGGCATGCCCTGCGTGGGCTGGCCGGCTCCGCCAGGGCCACCCTTCAAAGACAGCTTACCCGCCTTCAAAAGCTCGTCACAGAGAAGCAAGTTGGAGGAAATTCCAGCAGCCGCCGAAATGGCATTGCGTAAAACCCGGTACAGGTCCCACACGCCCTCAAGAGCAGGATCCATGGGCTCTCCCGACACAAGATCAATGCCGACCACGTGATCTTCGATGATCTCGTCCTGGCACGCCGACACCGTTTCCAACGAGTCGAGTCCTGCATTTGAGCTCAAGACCTTGGGCACCACAAGAAGCGCCTCCGCAAACGCCTTGATGCCTGGCTTGTTCCGGCCCTTCAAGATCTTCAGCGATAATAGGTGGTTGTGGCAGCTCATGAAAAAAGCACCGCCGCCGGGCACAATGGCCTCGTCTTTGATGACATTAGCCACCGCCCGCAATCCGTCTCTCACTGCATCTTTGGTCTGCTGCAACACGTGATTGGTCAGGCCCTTGATCAAGATGGTCAGCGCCTGGGCCTCGGAGCACTCCGTGATATGGGTGAATTTGTCCTCACCAATGCTTTCCTCGTAGACGTAGCCCGCACGGCCCAACACTTCCGGAGTCAAGTCATCCACGGAGTTTTGCGCTTCACCGCCCACAATCAACTGTAAACGTTCCATATTCCGTCTCTTGGCACGGCGCAACGCAAGAATGTTGTGTTTGGCCAAAACGTCCAACGACATGGGGTCAATGCCCTTCTGGTTGACGATGACAAAGCCGGTCGAGTCGTCCAACCCACAAACCTCGTTCTTCAAGTCCACGATCTTGCGCAACTTCTCGTCCACAAACTTCCGCTCCGAGTTGACCAACTTTTCACGTTGCTCTGCCAGCGAGTAGAAAAAGCCCAGATTGACTTCGGTCTTCTCGTATTCCAACGAAACATTCAACGTCAACACAAACGCATTCTTGACGGCACGTGGCATATCCGGGTGGCGGGCCCCATGGTCCAACACAAGGCCCTTGATGAGCTGCGTGTCGGTGGCGTTCCCATGTTGCATGGTCATGATCTCCACCATGTGCAAGTCGAGATTCTTCTTGTCGTCGCCCTGCACAGACAACACGGCGTCCGTGACAATGGGCGCCAACACATCCGTCAATTCGGCCGTGACCTTGGTGGCAACTGACGTACGGGCCACCTGGAGCAAGAACTCGCGGTCAAACTGCTCCGGCGTCTGCTTGAAGCCGGCCAAAAAGTCCAACGAGGCTTCGCGTGCTGTTTCAAACCCATCCACCAAGATACGGGGGTGCACTCCCTCTGAGATGAACCGCTCTGCCTGCTTCAACAATTCTCCCACCAACAACACCACCGTCGTGGTACCGTCGCCGGTGATTTCGTCCTGGGCCGTGGCGGCACGTGCAATCATCACGGCCGTGGGGTGCTGGATTTGCATTTCTGTGAGCAACACCTTGCCGTCCTTGGTCAACTTGAGGTTGCCTGATCCGTCCACCAAGAGCTTGAGCGTGCCCTTTGGGCCGAGGTTGGACGCCAACACCTGCTGGAGCCCTTGGGCCGCAGCAATGTTCACCTGGAGCGCCTGGGCCCTTCTGATGGATTCTGCCTTGGGGTTGAGGAGCTGGATAGAGGAAGACATGAGGTTTGGGGGCCGAGAGAAAAGTTTTGTGTGGGCATTCGCGGTCACGTGTGCGGCACGTGACCCCAAGTACAGGAGACTTACCAGAGCACACAGGAAACCTGTGTTTTAGTAAGAACATAAGGTTTTAGAGGGCAAGAATGCTGGCAAGACTCATTACCCTCATAGGTTAATATTAGTGAAGAAATAATACTGATGAAGAAATAATACTAATGAAGAAATAATATTAGTGAAGACGTATTAGTGAAGACGTATTAGTGAAGACGTATTAGTGAAGACGTATTAGTGAAGAAATACTAAGATTAATATGGGAGCTTCGCTGCTCTCGGAAGTCTGGTCACGTGACATCAAGCGACTTCAAGCACTGATTTGAACCAGAGTGAAAGCTAGCATATTCTACGCCATTTAGGGCCAATTTTCAGGCGATGTCTATTTTAGGATAGCGAATTTCGACACCAAAATCAACATTGTGGCCAGATTAGCTTGATCATAATCACGCTCTCCATAAATTAGAGTAAAATCTGAAAAAATCCGTGTTTTCAATACTTGTTCGAAACCCGGGGTAACAGACGCTGGAATTTGATATAGGAAGATTTATGTATCCATCGGAAGTAGAATAGTGTATATAGTGTGTTTAAATGTATTTAAGAAGGAACACGTAAAAAAGCACGAACCACAATTTTCCTGACCAGGCATCTTGACAAAAATGGCAAGTCCACAATTTGACAATAAAACAGCCAGAAATATCGACAATCGCCAGACTTCCCGCTCGGTGTCTTGGGCACCCTCGGATATCCGCGGGACTGCCCTCGGAATAGCGCACACCCGTACCTCCGATTATATCCCCCTCCCGTCCCCTTCTCCACTTTGACAGAAGTGTGGCTGGAATTTTGCATGCGGGGCGGCGGCGGTCCCAAGAGCACACTCCTTCATGTGAGAAGAAAAAGCGGGGTGTGGTGGAGAGCGGGGAGTGGCGGAGAAGTGCCGGGTGTCTTCATATACAGGAAAGTCACGTGGCGGAGAAGTGCCGGGTGTCTTCACATACAGGAAAGTCACGTGGCGCCTGTCAGTCTCTGCATCTCTCATTCTATATACATCATGTCCGGATGGCGTGGTACCTCTTGCCCCGAAATGCAAACATGTCGTGGTTGGCCTGGAAGGTCTCGGTCGGGTTTGAGTCCACCAAGTCCAACTTGGTCGACCCAAAGACGTTCTCCGTGGGTCTCATCAAGATATCCGTTTCCTCGTACAACGGGTGGCCCTCGAGCCAGCTCAACTCCCGCTGCAAATCCTTGCCGTGGTATCCTGTCACGTAAACGGCGCACTTCGACTCTAGCAAGCCCTTCAACGACTTGTCCCAGTGGATCTCGTCGGCGGTGCGGAATCCGGGATGGAAGAGGAAGAAGCAGTCCAAGTACGGATCAAACGGAAACAAGTCGCCCGTATTGTACACCTCGTGGAAGTACTTTGTGTGGTGGTGGATGACAATCTGCTCATCGTAGCCCGTGACAATTGGCCGTCCGTGGGGTCTGTCTGAGGGAGTGAAGTTTTTGGTCTCCACATCAAAGTGGGAGTGTGGCCCGATCAAGTGGATCTCGAACTTGGTGTCGGGGAAGAGGTAGCCAAACTGTTTCCACACATAGCCCGGGAGCATGGCCTCCATTTTGGCGCCAAGAATGAAGATTCTCATGGGACGGTCTTTGAAGGTCACTTCGGCCTCCTTGCTGGCGGTCGGAGAATAGAGCGAGTATTTCAACGCCGCGGCGGAACGTACGCCCTCCAAAGTCACGGGGCCTTTGGGCTCCATTTCGTACGGCGAGTACTTGTGAAGAATGGACGCAATTGTGATGGGGTACGTCAACACTTTGGTGGCAGCCGCCAAGTTGAACTCGGTGTTCATAGGGTTGAAGTCTCGGGTATAGAAAAACGAGTCCCACGAACCCACCGATGTGGCAAAGTCATGTTCGACTGCGCCCGGAAACACAAACTCGTCGAACTTGCGCCCGGAACGCAAGTCGTGCTCGTACAAGTTGACTTTTTTGAGCAACTCGTACTTCTTCTGGGCGTGATACTCTGTGTCCTGCTCATAAGCGGCCTGGTCGTGGTGGGTGGGAATTCCTGAATGGGGACACACGTAATTCACGGCTTTCCGAGTCACGGGGCACTTGGCCTTGGCACGAATGAAGGCGGCTCGCGTGCGGATGTCCTGATATGGCGATTCGTCCCAGTAGTGAACGGGCCGTTCGGAGTCTTCGACCTCGCTAGAGTCCAACGAGAGAAGCTTTTTGAGGAACGAGATGTGGCGCGTGGCACGCTGTGGTTTGCGGATGCGGGCGGCCGAGCCGGCGGCGCTTGTGAGACGTGGCAAGATCATGGACGCACGTGACTCGAGGTTGCCTTTCGGAGTCGGGTCTGAGAGGTGGCAGTGGCGATGTGGTTCAGATTTTTTGCTGGCGCGGGCGTGCGCCGGTTTACGCCGCCCGCTCCCCGCACGCGTACTTCTGAGCATGGGTGCAAATCAGAGCTCGTCATGGCCACTTCCGGGTGCCGCCAGGGTGCTTGCGGGCTCTGCTTGTGTTTCCTGCATCCGTGGCGGCTGAGCTTGCTCCTGTGCAGTTTTTTCGCTCTCCTCCACTATCTTCCACATGACCTCGTTGAGCCTCTCACTTGCATTGGGTGCAGTTTCCGTCTTTTCTTTTTGTTCATGCTCGTCGCTGAGAGCGTCGGCTCTGTTGTGGTGTTCGAGCCCCTCTGTCTCTTCCTTTATCTCCTTCACAGGCACCTCCGCTCGAAACCCATAGAAATCCTGGTACGCTTCGATTGGTCGGATCTTGAACTGTATAGACTTTGCAGCCGTGAACTGGTACAGGAAACTGTACTCGCCGTCTGCGGTATAGTCTCCCGGCAAAACCAGTCCTGTCTGGTGATCCACCACTTCCATCTTCACCTTCGAGTTTTCCCAGCCCCGGTTATACACAACAAGAAGCCGGGACTCTTTTCTCTCGGGGGCGAGCTCCAGAGCCTCATCTTTGAGAGGTTTTCCCTTTTCGTCGAAATACTGGAAGTTCCACATATCCATGGGCGCCTGAAACTCCGGCCGCTCAAATGGAACAAGATCCGGATCATCACCCTCGTTATCGAGAAGCGTGACAGGGTCGAGAATGGCGGCCGAGATGACCCGATCGTTACGGGAAGCGTCGTGGGAGATGCGGGAAACGCCCAAGAACTCGCCTCGAAAGTCGTAGATCTCGAAAATAAGCGTGAAAGTGTGCAGCCACTCAAGCAACGCCCCGAACACCGCGTCGCCGGCCTCAGTCTGCAGGGCGAGTGGCGCTAGGAGCTTGCTGCCGACGGAGCCGATCATGACCTGAGCGAACTGCATGTTGAGGTCCAGAAGCGACGCGTGGAAGCCGTTGAACAAGATCACGTTGCGGTGGTTGTAGTAGGCATTTTCCGAGGCCGGGTCGCTTTTGCTCCGGGCCATGTAAAAGCCCCGGCCCAACGCCGCAATGTGGTGGTCGGCGATGTTGATGCGGTTGTCGGCACGCACAGGGAAAACGTGATTGCGGAACACGTGACGCAGGAGGTGGTCTTCGAAACGGCCGCCGCCGGCGCCCGGCGCCACCCGCTGGCACGGCACCTCCACAAGGTGGTCCTGCACATAGCGGTCGGGGACGAACGACTCGTGGGTGCACAAGCGGGGCACGTGCACCTCCATTCGGTAGTGGCACACCTTGATCTCGTGCACGTCGAGGATTTGCGGCTGCGGCAGCATCAACGACGAGTCACACTTGTACACCATCTCGATGGTTCGCGGCTGGCCCGTCATGTCACACACGGAGCCATCGGTGACTAGCTGCAGGACCACCTTCTGCGCCGGCGCATAGGAAAACGGCGACGTCTGCTCGTCTTTCAAGGTCAGCGTCCGGCGGGCGTCGCCCTGCGCGTAGTGGTGGTACTGCAGCGGCGAGGCCTGGTTCTCGAAGAGCACTTCGTGCAGAAGGCGCTGGAAGCGGCCCAACACGAACACGTGGTCGGGCTGCTGGGCCACGTGCTTTTTTCCTCTTTCGGCCGGCGGCGCCGCCTCGTGGTACTGGATGATTTTGTCGCCGTTGCACAAGGCGTATGTCCAGTACGAGCGGCGGAGTTCGTATGCCCACACGCAGGAGTCGCTGGAAAAGGAGGACTGGATCAAGTCGAGGGCGCTGGCCAAGACCTGCGCCTCGGGCTCGGCCGCCGGCACCTCGGGCGGCTCGTAGGCGGGGTGTGCACACAAGTACGGCTCCTGCCCTATGTAGTAATACTGGTAGGGGGAGTCAGGACCGGCGGCGAGATCTTGGGCGCTTTGCATCGGGAAGAATGTCTCGAAGAGACGCACGTTGTAGGGGACCTGTACTGCGGCCACGATGGCGATGTGGGCAAGTAGAAGCGGTAGCATGTATCGAGCGGAGTTGGGAGTGCGAGTGCAGAGTGCAGAGTTGGGACTTGGGACTTGGGACTTGGGAGTTGGCGGAGTCGCCGGTTACTCGTGACCAGGACTCGTTGAGCAACAAGGAAGGGGCGGACGGGCACGGCGTTTCTGAGGACGGCTCGTTACGGACGGCTTCCTGAAGGGGGCTTCCTGAAGGGGGCTTCCTGATGGGGGCTTCCTGATGGGGGCTTCCTGAAGGGGGCTTCCTGATGGGGGCTTCCTGATGGGCGGGCGTCCTTTGGGGATTCTGTGGCGGCCTTTGGGGATTCCGAATTGGGCCTATGGAAGTGATTCTGGGGCTTCCGAATTGGGCTTCCGAATTGGGCCGTTGGAAGGGTTTCTGGGGCGTCCTCTGGAGCTTCCGAATTGCGGTGTAGTGCTTTCAGAACAGGCGCCGGTGGTGAGGTGGCATGCGCGCGTCCTGCACACAGCCGCGCCCTCCCACGATCCAGGACCGAAAAAAGGCACCAGGCTTTCGGCAGAAACACCAGCAGCAGCATCCGAAGCACCACATGGACAACGTCAACGGTTTGACCACGCCCGCTCTCACCGATGGAGAGTTTCTGCAGGGCGCCAAGACCAGCGACAGAAAAGACGACGCCGGCTCGGTTCTCCAGCGCATGCAGGACCTTGAAGCTAGAGCAGGTGCCGTTCTAGCTCTGCTTGAAGAGGGCGATTCGGAAACGGCCGGAAAGTGGGCCACGATTTCCGACAAGTTGGCTGCTTTGGAGCAGGAGTTTTCTTGCTGACTTCACTGGCCCAGCGGAGTGCATGAAGAATGTTGGCCTAGCAACGTGGCTTTGGCCACTGGCATGAACCCTGGATTCGATGAACCTGTGGTGGTCATAATTAATGACAGCGTGTTCATAATTAATGACAGCGTGGTCATAATTAATGCCAGCGTGTTCATAAGTAATGACAGCGTGACCGGCCTGGGCTTCCTGCAGAGAGGTGTGCCCGGCGCCCGGTTTACACCCGGACACCACGACTCCCGATGTAGGCCTCGTAGGTTCTCCAAAAGTCGGCCCACATTTGGGGTGTACTAGCTTGTGTTGTGTGCAGGGAGATTCGCAGCCGCATCTCCCAACTCTTGTACTCAGTCCGCAGCTACACCAACCACTTTTTCCACCAAACACGAATGCCCGGAATGGCTAAACGGAGCAAGAATCAGTTTAGGCGCGAGAAACAGAAACTACGAAAATTACACAATCTGGAGCTGGCGCAGTCGGGAGGTGCAGGTAAAGGGGATGAAAGACAAGCTGCCGCTGAAACAGCTGAAACAGCCGAAACAGCTGAAACAGATGAAACAGTTACTGAAACAGTTACTGAAACAGTTACTGAAACAGCCCCTGAAACAGCTGAAACGGCCCCTGAAACAGCCACTGAAATAGCCCCTGAAACAGCTGAAACAGCCCCTGAAACAGCCCCTGAAACAGCTGAAACAGCCCCTGAAATAGCCCCTGAAACAGCTGAAACAGCCCCTGAAACAGCCCCTGAAACAGCCCCTGAAACAGCCCCTGAAACAGCTGAAACAGCTGAAACAGCTGAAACAGCTGAAACAGCTGAAACAGCCCCCGAAACAAACCCGCCCCCGGGACCAGCGTCACCCAAAGAAAAATCCACCCTCGAGCTCTTTTCTCAGCTCCGTGACTACACGAACCAACCTCCCACACAAAACCCAGTACTTGCAGAGCAGTACCAGCACATCTTCTCCAGATTCCAGGAAAAACAGCCTGTGGCACAAGTCGTGTTGCGCCAAGAAACTCCAGAATCCGGCTCCGAAAGCTCGGACGAAGAAGCCCAGCCGCCCCCAAAGCGAAATAAAGCCTCAAAACCATCGGTGGCCGAACTCAAAACCTCCACAGACCGCCCCCAAATGGTGGAGTGGTACGACGCCGATGCTCCTGACCCATTCCTCGTGGTATACCTCAAAACACGCCTCAACCACGTGGACGTGCCGTCACACTGGCAGCAAAAGAAAGACTACTTATCGGGAAAACGAGGCCTGGAAAAGCCACCGTTCCGGCTACCAAAATACATTGCCAGCACAGGAATTGCCGAAATGCGCAACCATGATCCGGAACTGCTCAAAAAGCTGCAACGGGACCGGGTTCAGCCCAAAATGGGCCGTTTGGACATCGACTACCAGCGGCTTCACGACGCCTTTTTCAAGCACCAAACCCGGCCGAAAACCCTGGCTTTTGGCCAACTCTACTCGGAAAACCGCGAGCCTGAAGCAGAAGTCCGTCCCAATCTCCGGCCCGGCGTGGTTTCGCTGGCGCTACGGAGTGCTGTTGGATTTGGCGAAGGGGCACCTCCGTGGATATCTTTGATGCACGAATTCGGCAAGCCACCGTCATACAAGGACTTTATTATTCCTGGCTTGGACGTGGCTTATCTGAATAAAGGCTACCGCGTTCAGTTACCCGAGGGGGTGAATCAGTTGGACTTTTTGGCGGAAACCTGGGGTGAAATGGAGGAGGGTGAAGAAAGTGAAGAGGAAAGTGAAGAAAGCGAAGAGGACGAAGTCGACGAGAGTGTCGAGCCAGAAGAGGTGGCTCAGAATGATGATGAGCCCGAAAAGGTCGACATCACCGAATTCTCCCGCTACAAAACCCCCGCTTCCAAGAACACCACTCAAACCTCTGGCTCACTATACACAGTTCTCCTGGAGCTGAATGGCCAGGGAAAGCAGACATACGAGATACATGCAGAAGAGCATGCAGAAGAGCAGCCAAAAAAACAGGCCGAGGAGCAACCGCCGGTGGCTTCTACCGAAAAGTTCAAATTCTGAGACCATCTAAGTCTTCGATCATCCCAGCTCGAACCCAAATAGCTCGTCTGACCGAAACGGGGTGTCGTTGAACGGATTCAAAAACCTCTCGATATCATCGTCGAGCTCCTTGAAGATTCCCTGCATGGCAGAGTCCGAAACCACATCAAACTCAGAATCCGGAGTAGGCGCTTCGTCCTTGGCAGGGTTTTTCAAACACTCCACTTCCTGGCCTCTGGGAAGACTCAGCTTGATGGCGCCCCACCCCACGGATTCAGATTCCACCACCAGCACCCAGGCCTCGATGCGCTTCAAAATAATGGTGAAGCGTTCGTGAACCGGCTCCGATGACGGCCGGTGGATAGCAAACACATGAGCCACGTTTCCAAAAAGATGCCGCAAATCAAAGCCAATCACGTCCGCCGTCAAATGGTTCTTGACAATATCCGACTTGGCAAGAATACAGACACGCACAAGAGCCATCAACGCCGAAAGTGCCCGGTAGTACATGAGGGTGGGGTACTCGGAAAGGCATGCCGTTTTCGACACGTGGAAAAAACAACGGAGAATCATGGAGCACGAGGTGCCTATTTGGCGGATCATCCACGCGATCAGGTCCGAATAGTCCACCGGCGTTTTCTGTAGGAGGTGGATCTGGACATGGAAGATGCAGAGGCCGAGCACGTGCTCGTAGGCCATAGTCATGATCTGATGGAACGACAAGAGCATCAAAAGCCGTGGCGAGTATTGTGGCAAACCCAGCACGGAGTCATCGAAAAAGTAAGCGTTTTCCAAGCCAAGTTTCGCCGGAGATTCCCGAAGCCGGCGCAAAACCTCCGCAAACGGCACCAGCTCGTGAAACAGCGCTAGAGCGTCGGCAAGCTCGGACTCCAGAGCAATATAGTTGGCCAGAAGAGAAGCGTCGTTGAAAAAGTCCATGAGCCTGAGCCCATCGACGATCATATGCAGGTACGCCACCAAAAAAGCGTCATCGGCCAGACCCGTGGCGGCCAAGATCTTCACGGCCAAGCGGTGCTTTTTCAGCCACAGCACAAACCGGAACCGGGACAAGGAGAACGAAAGCAGCCCGCAGCAGCAAAACACCGAAACAAAGGACCGGAGCAAGTCAAGAGGCAGGTCCGCCGCAATGTCGATGCAGATGGACACCGAATACGCCACCAAAAGGTCCATCTGGCTCTTGAAGTGGCCCGGCTCGCCGGGCGGCACGTTCCAGAGCGAAAGCACCATAAGCGCAGTGACCAAGTTGCACGAAAAGTCCCTTGCCTTGACGAACACAAGCTGCGCTAGCCTTTTGTCGATGTATGCCTTGAGGCGGGAAATCCCCGTTCCGTGGCCCGCTAGCCCTGCATGACAGTGGATCGTGGTGGCATATACACACGCCATTAGAAGTTCCGGGCTTTCCCGCAAGCAAACGTCGTGATCGGCCAAATGCGCCGGGATCATAAGGATGGGGTACAGCGGGCGCATGTGACGGAGAAAGTGGCGGTAGCGGAGCCGGGAATCGGGGGGGAGGGCATGTTCGAGGTCCAGAACGCCCAATGTTTCCGCATGTGACACCACCAGAAGAAGAAGGCGCCGGGAGTTGGGATCTAGACCCGAATCCCATGTGTCCGAATGATCAAAGGCGTCCGAATGATCAAAGGCGTCCGAGCCTGGGATGGCTCCAGCGCCAGATGGAGCTGGGGTTTCCTGTATATACGGGCCCGCCGGAGCAGGCAGGCCTCCCGTCTCCTGCCTCCGTGCTCTCTGCACCACCCGCAACCGCAACTCCTTGTCCAATTCCCCCAATAACCTCTCCAACCGGGAAGGCCGGGGAGGCCGTTTGCGGGCCTTTTTGGCGGTGGGGTCCTCCTCCTGCAGACAGCGGATGTTCTTTTCGAAACACCGCTTGCACAGAAGAAACAGGGGATCTTCATAGATACATTTGCTTTTGAGGCGGTGGCATCGGGCGCAAGCGGTGCGGATCTTGTAGCGCTGGCTGAAGGTGTTGTGCATGGGATTCTGAGCGCGAATCAACGGACGAGTAGAGATAAACGGGGATAGAGATATACAGAGATAAACAGAGAGAGAGAGATACAGATGAAACAGAGATACAGATGAAACAGAAATGAAACAGAAATGAAACAGATATGAAACAGAGATAGTGATAATTATAGTGATAGAGATAGAGATAGAGATAGAGATGAAACAGATGAAACAGAGAGATAGAGAGAGAGAGAGAGAGAGAGAGATGAAACAGACATGAAACAGATGAAACAGAGATACAGATGAAACAGAGATACAGATGAAACAGAGACACATGAGTTACTGATTAACACGACCACTGCTAAGAAGTTGCAGAAAAAGAAACCTGGCTGATCGGAGCGTATCTGTGAATATGCCAAGGGACACAAGTATTATGCTTTCAAGTAAGCTGGTGAATTGAGCTTTGTTTCGGCATTTTTATTTGGAGAAAGTTTCTTTCTTCTGCCCGGACACCATTTAAGAAACACTGTCGTCAGTCCGCGTCACGTGACCGCTGGATACTATGCAGGACACTTGCCCTAGCCCCGTCCTCAATCCCTCTGGCTCCATTTCCCTCGCGCCTCGCGTGTGGTTGCTGGGGCGATAAACTCAGGACTTATCGGTTGACACTGTAAAAAGTTGGTCGCTTCCTGTGTACCTGCATACAAGGGCGATCGCCCATTTCCGCCTTCCTGCAAGGCTCTGGCTCAAATGCTGTTATGGATTACAAGTGCCCTTCAAATTCAAGTCTCGATGGAACTAAGGAATTGAAAAAAGATTGCAGCACCACAATTTCACACATGGTCTCCCACTGCATTACTCACTGTGGCCCTAAGTGGCTTGACTAACGTTGATCGGACGGGAAACAGTATTTTCCACTTGGTATGGCCGCAACCAGAAGTTTTGGAAACGTACCCGCTCTGACTTCCAAACCAAAGCCCTCAAGAAGGCCTTACGAATACACTACGTGGAGGTGCCGTGACCACCGGTCACCTGCCCGACACGGACTCTCGGACAAGAAATCCCGTACGCCATCCGTGCAGGATGCGACACTAGAGATTTCCCGATTATATAAAGAGATACGGAACCCCCTCCCAAAGGCCAGTTCCTAGGAGTATCCCGATTAGTCAATACTATTGCAAATAATCCGAATCATACTCCGTATCTTAACAGGTAATTTTGATGCACCCACTATTTTTACTGCACCACTTACTCTTTATGACATATTGCCGGTTGGTATCTCAGATTCTATAAACGTGATACATGCAGTCACAAATCAGAAAATATCGAAAAGAGTTTTATCCTGGACTGTAAACTGATACACACACGTAACAAAATATAAACTATGGCTGCCAGTTCAATCTCTTATAATAAGTAATTTCTACAAAAAGCAATCACAGACGTCTGAATTGGTTATATCCATCTGCTGGCTTCTGAAGAGACGGACTGCATATAGTGCAGGTGCATTGGCCGTTAGCAAAGATGAAACAGAGATAGAGAGAGAGAGAGATGAACAGAGGTGAAACAGAGATACAGATGAAACAGAGGTGAAACAGAGAAACAGAGATGAAACAGAGAAACAGAGATGAAACAGAGATGAAACAGAGAAACAGAGATACAGAGTACAGAGAAACAGAGAAACAGAGAAACAGAGAAACAGAGAAACAGAGAAACAGAGAAACAGAGAAACAGAGAAACAGAGAAACAGAGAAACAGAGAAACAGATACAGAGATACAGAGTACAGAGATACACGTAGACACATAACACTTCACAGGATGCTCTCGTCGAGCGATCGCATACCGCTCTCCTACGCTCTCCTAATCCCTATTCTTACTATACTATGACTTATTTGTATGTACTGGCTAGAAACACTAGCGAGTTCAGTCGTCGTGCTTTCCTAATCAGGAGTTAGTCTTGATCTTTCTTGCTTCGTTCTTCGTTCTTCTCCTTCCGTTCCTTCCTTTGCTTCGCTCGAAATCCTCGGAACTTCTGCCTCGTCGTGGTGTTTTCACACATGCAATATTATCCCTCTAGGTAATGGACACCTCGGGCTTGGGGTCCTTGATCTTGTCGATCTTGGCGCCAAACGCAGAAACACACTTGGCCATGGTGGGCGACGAACGCGAAATCACATCTGTGAAGTAAAAGTTGTCGATGGGGTTTTTAAGGCCCACGCCGGCAATGGCCGCAGATCCGTGCCTCTTGGAGATATCCTGCCAGCCGGCCTGCACAAGTTCCTGGCTGACGGGCTCAATCACATCATGGCGCACAAAGTGGGGCGCAATCTCGCCCAAACGCTCTCTGACAGAAATCAAGTCGTTGTATGGCAAAGCGGCCCCCAAATATTCCGACAATGCACGCAAGATCTTCCAGTCCTCACGTGCTGCGCCTGGGGCATTGGTGGCGGCTCTGGTCACCTGCGTTCTTCCTTCGGTGTTCACGTATGTGGCGGACTTTTCTGTGTATGCAGCACCAGGCAAGATCACATCAGCAAAAGAAGCTCCGACGTCTCCATGGTGGCCCTGGTACACGACAAACGCGTCTTTTGGAATGTCCGAGCCCTTGACCTCGTCGGCTCCCAACAAGTAGACGAATTTGGACTTCTGGCCGGCGGTCTTCAAATTCTGGAACCCGAGATCCAAAGCCGCCACTCTGGCGGCCTCGCGGTGCAAGACATTGACTCCGTTCCACTCGGCCGTGCTAAAGTTGGCGTTCTCGGAAGCAAACTGCGCCACGGTGCTGTAGATGGCGTTGGCATCTTCTGAAGCAGCCACTCCTGATCCAATGATAATCAATGGCTTGGAGGCGCCGGCGAGCTTTTGGCCGTATGCACCGGCCAAAGCCGCCTTCAAGTCCTTGGCCGACGTACCCAATTTCTGCAAATCGAAAGTGGACTCGAAATCCTGCCCCACGTGAGCAATCTCCAAGCCCGATCTCAACCAAACCTTTCTGATACGTGCGTTCAAAACGGCAGCTTCGTGTCTGGGGTTGGAGCCCACAATCAAAATCTGGTCAGCATCCTCGATTCCGTCGATGGTGGAGTTGAAAATGTAGTTGGAACGGAAATCCACACCGTGGGCCTCGGTGGCCTGCTTGACATCAGTAGTGGTGTTTTCCGAGCCCAACCGGTTGGCCAAGTCCTTCAAGGCCACCATGGACTCGGCGTCGGCCAAAGCGCCAGTGATGGCCTGGAACTCGTCGCCAGAGGGCTGTATCTTGGCATAGGCAGCAGCAACCGTCGACAAAGCCTCATCCCACGAAGCAGCCTGGAACTGCGAGCCGTTTTTAATCAATGGCGTGGTCAATCTCTGGGTCTTCAATGCATCGCAGGCAAAGCGGGACTTGTCAGAAATCCACTCCTCGTTGACCTCGTCGTTCAAACGGGGCATGACTCTCATCACCTCAATACCACGTGCATCCACACGCACATTAGAGCCCACGGCGTCCATGACATCAATCGTCTCGGTTCTCTTCAACTCCCAGGGCCTGGCCTTGAAGGCGTATGGTTTGGATGTCAAAGCTCCCACAGGACACAAGTCAATGACATTTCCCGACATTTCCGAGTTGATGTTTCTCTCGATGTAGGTGCCGATTTGCATGTCGTTTCCTCTGCCGGTGGTTCCCAACTCAGGTGCACCGGCCACGTCGTTCATGAACCGAACACATCTGGTGCAGTGAATACATCTGTTCATGGAGGTCTTGACCAACGGACCAATGGCCTTGTTCTCCACGGCTCTCTTTCCCATCACCTCGGAAAAACGGCCCCGGTCGGAACCGTACCGCTGCAGCTGCTCCTGAAGATCACACTCGCCTCCCTGGTCACAAACAGGGCAGTCCAAGGGGTGGTTTTCCAACAACATCTCCGTCACTCCCTCTCTGGCCTTGTGCACCCTCTCGGACTTGGTGTTCACCACCATTCCATTTTGCACGGGCATGGCACACGAAGCAATCAACTTGGGCATTCTTTCAACGTCAACAAGACACATCCGGCAGTTTCCGGCAATGGCCAACTTGTCGTGGTAACAGTAACGCGGGATGACCACGCCTGCTTTGTCGGCGGCCTGGATAATGGACAGACCGGCTTCAATAGAAACGGTTTTGCCGTCCACCGTCACCGACACGTCGTTCATGCGACGGGCCGATCCGTTCAAGAATCTTCTGGATAATCTTAGCGTTCTCAACATTCCCACGGGTGTTTGTAGGTGGTGCTGATTTTTCGAGAATGGGATTGGTTTCGCAGCGGTTAGTAAATGCGAATCATGTGGCTCTGATTCGCTGCCTGCAGAGTGCGCGTGAAAACGCCAGCCAACACCCGTACACCAAAACATTGCACCGTGCACAAACACCCGTACACCAAACCATTGCAACACCCGTGCATCACAAACACCCGTACACCAGAGGTGGGTGTCTGGCTGCATGCGAGCAATAGAGCCGTGCCGGTTTTTGGTGTTGGATGTGTGGGTGTTTGATCGAGTTTGATCGAGTTTACTTTTTGTTTACTTTGTGTTTCATTCTTGTTTCATTCTTGTTTCATGTTTCATTCGTGTTTCATTCGTGTTTCATTCGTTTCATTCTTGTTTCATTCTTTTCATTCTTTTCATTCTTTTCATTCTTTTCATTCTTTTCATTCTTTTCATTCGTATTCACTTTGGAGTCACATTGCTGATACATTGTTTCATGACTGTATATGAATGACTCAAGTAGTTAGACATACATATGCGCTTTTATCAGGATCCGCATCAAATCCGCAAAACATACGAATAAGTCTAGTCTTTGAGCTACGAATAAATCAGTGCTCCAATAATTCCCTTGCATTGCCTAATCGGGAAAGCTGCTTGAAAACTGCCCCTGCGGATTTGCACCCGTGCTTTCAAATTCACTGCATACATGCCAGTATAATAACGCCATGAAACACGCCTCAATGCTACTTCTCCGGACTCATAATCAAGAAAAGAACCAATGGCGGAACAACATACATCCAGTTCTTCTGAATCCACGAGCGGTTATCCACCTCCACCACCTCCTCAATTTCCTCCTCAACTTCCACCTGCTTTCCGTCGTCATTTTCCACCAAGCGTCTGCGGACAGTCTTCTTTGTGGTTGGTTTCGCCACGGGCTGGACTGCAGGCAGCAACTTTGGCACGGGGGCTTTCCCGGCCTCCAAAACAACCACCGAAATACTGGACTCGCCGTGGAAATCGCTTGCAAAGCTGATATCCTCGATCTGGCCGCCGGTCACAAACACGCTGAACTGGCCCGAAAGTTTCTCCGTCTCGTGGTACGAGAAGCAGCCTTTTCCCGCCAAATCCCGGGTTCCTAGGCAGAACTGGCCCAGGGGCCTGGCGCCCGCCGTGAATGTGGCGGTGTTGGCTCCTGCATCGTAGACAATCCGCCCGAAGTCGGCATTCTGGGAAGCCCCCAACCGCTGGCTGTAAATCAGCACCTCCTGCAGGAACACGAGTGCTAGGAAGAAGAGCGTGGCTAGCATGCGGTGGAGGGAGAGGTGGCCGCGGAGGAGTATGTGGCTGTGTGCAGGAACACCAGGAGCACCCAATGGCAGGCGGGCCTGTATGGTGGGTTGTGGGGCCGAAGAGCCCTGTGTGCACGGCCCTGTGCTGGACACAGTCCAGATCTGCTGGGTCTCTGTTTGTGGCGTATGCAATGCCATGTGATGCGCTGCGGGTTTCACATCTGACACTCACCTTGTCTATATAAAGAGGCAGCCGCTCCAGCAGTTCCAACAACCACGAACATTTCAGCACATATTGCATCCCGAGGACACTGCTTCCGGCCATGGCACGCCCGGTTAGAAACATTCAAACGTGCCAGGATTACTTGAACTCATGTCGCCACAAACGCAACTTTTTACGTAGTGCCCAGTTCCGGGGCACTTTCTACGAGTTGGCGGCCATCGACGCTTTGAGAGCCAAATTGAACTTCAGCGGCTTACTAAGAACCGGCGGTGCCGGAGACAACGGCGTGGACATTCTAGGGGCCTGGGACTTGAGCAGCCTCCTGGCCGCTGCCCGGTGCAAAACGCGTCCTCGTGGTTCATTACTCCTGCTTGCCGAGCGAAACAAAGACTTTGATTTTAGCCGTGACGTTAAGGTCTTGGTGCAGTGCAAGAACTCGCTGGCTAAAATCAAGGCCACCACGGTGCGAGAGTTGGCAGGCGTCCGTGAGTTCCACACGAATATGAATTCCTCATTAGATGTCAGCACGAACTTCATGGTCTTGGTGTCTGCTCTTCCACTTACCAATCAGGCCCAGGTGCAAATGCAAATGAGCCAGGTTCCCATGCTACACACGCGCATGATACCTCCGCAAAAGATACTAGAGTTTGGCGAAACCGATTATGACGTGGCCAACTGGTCCAGTGGCATCTTGCATTCGGTTTACATCAACCCCTATGCACTCCGGCTCTTGAAGGGATTGGACGTGGAGTCCATGGTCCAAAAAATCAACAAAAATGTCGACAAAATGGCCAGGTGATTATCAATCTACAGCCTCATCAGACTAGAGGCAAGTGATAGGACTACAGCTGGTGGTGAGGTTCATGATTCCGCGTTACACAAGTTTTGCATTTTTTTTTGGTTTTGGTCCCTTTGGGAAATGTTTTTTTTTTTTGTTTTTGTCGGTGACGCTGAATCAATCAACTCACGTCCGCTCACTTGCCATCAAGGTAGTTGCTTAACTCCTTGAGGTAACTGACGCCATCACTATTGGTGTTGCTGCAAGCAGAAGAAGCGTCCCAGAATCCAAAGCCGCCAAACTCGCTGCTCAGCATCAATTTCTCGTCCACATACTGCTTGACGGTGGCCACATCAACGTATCCACTTCCAGCAGCACTAGGATTACCTGGAAGAGTCACAAATAGCTTGGCGTTTTTCACTGGTCTCGAAGAGATGAAGTTCTGCCACTCTGCGAAGTTGAAGTGAGGTCCCAAGTTGCACCAATTGTTATAGAATTGGATGAAGATGAAGTCGAGTTCAACGTTTTGAAGAATGTTGCCGTTGGCATAGTCAGGGAGGAAGCATTGTGGAGCAGACGACATGTAAAACTTCTTTGACCCGGTTGCCGTCAAGTCCTTGAGTGACTGTGCAAAGACATCGGTGTAAGCAGTGTTCTGACCTTCCAAGTCAAAGTCGAACCCATCCACAACAGCATCATCAAAAGGTCTCTGGGTGTCCATTCCTTCACCAAATTTGTTCCAAAGTGTCTTTGCAGAATTTCTGGCCTGCTCCTCAGAAGTGAATTTATAGTTGCTGATGGCACCACCCATTGAAAGAAGAATCTTTTTGCCTTTTGCTTGACAAGTCTTGATGTCCTTACCGATTTGAGAACAGTGAAGAAGTCCCCCAGGAAAAGTGTCTCCACACATGTTTGCAAAATTCAATTGAAGAGGGTCGGGGAAGTCAGTCAAAAAGGCCAAAAGAATGATGTCAATGTCGTCTGTTTCACAGTACGAAGCCAAAGTGCCCTGGTTGCGGTTGGAGTTTTGGCCCCAGTACACGGCGACTTGGCGGTCGCCCAGAGCGGCAACCACAGATGTCAAGATGGAAAGGCACAAGGCAACTGCAAGCTTCAACATATTCTGATTGATGGTGAGGACAACATTTACCCTGCAATCCACCACAACTTTATACTCTTGTCGTGTTCAAGCGGTCTCCTTTGACCTGTATGCATAAGCCAGCCATGGTGTATTTTGGCGACTCTTTTTCTGAAAGGGCATGAATTCCCCGGATCGATGAAAAGATCATCCAATTTTCTGTGGTTGTTGTGTGACTTTTAACCATCTCCATTGTTATTGTTGGAGAAATCGCTGTCTGCAGGTGATTCCCATTGTCCAATGCACTGCATCAAGGAAAGAATAACCATAAATCTGCATGATGCAGGATCATTCCCCACTTATCTTTGATACTAGCAGAACTGAACCCAAAACATTGGGATATTGGTAAGGGGCTGAACCTTTGGATAATATTCAATGGGAAGGAGGTTGGGAAGACTCTTGGGCCGCAGAAACCTGCACGAACACTGAATTATCATCTTCCAGGTTGCAGTCACATGGTGAAACCGTGCATAAATCAATTGTGCACCCGGGACATTGTCGTTCAAAATTGCCATTCCAATGGAATTCCGGGGATAAGGAGTCACTGTTGTAACGTTGCCTGCTTGAATTGGATGGGGATTGGGAAACCTTGCATCTGGCAATGTCCTTTGCCATGAACGTTGTTTATGATTTGAAGTCATTTTCCATCCTGTTCTCTGATCAATTGTCTCGACCGATCAATCGGTTTTTGAACATTATCACTGATGACGATCGATGGACAGCATAATTTGCAAAAATGTGGAAAGACAGGGGCTTACAGATGCAATCCTCAAAACCTGATGAAATCTGGAATGCCCTATCAACGCTGATGTTTCAACGAGCCAATCAAGGCTTCTTTTTGGGGCTAGTGCTGGACTTACCGCTCGGCATTGTGAAGCTCCGCGTGCATATAAGAAGGCTGCCTGCAGTCTTCTTGCAAGTTGGCTTGCTGACCCTTCGCCATAGTGAATGCCATAGTGAATGCCCCAGTTCATGTGATCATGGAAAGACCTCATTGCAGGCTTTAGTCTCCTTGTGGATGAAGACCTTTTTCTTGTTCACAAGCCAACAATGGGAAGTGGCACGTGAAAATGACTTCTTGTGCGTTATTTTCAAGTGGGGTTGGCAATTCCTAATTGGGATTTATCTTTCCCTCCAGCCGGTCTGTTGACACGCGCACACGTGCAACCCCAGTCCACAAAAAACACGAACCTTGGGTTTAGGCGACCGTGACCAGGATATACGAGCCGCCTGAAAACGCTGGCTCCAGCTGAAATCTCTTTCATTGAAAGCCGTGCCAAGGGGCTAGACGGGCGGAGCACGCATAGGGGTGCGCGGAGTGCATATAGGGCGCCCGCCCGCCGAAATTTCGGCGAAATCCTGTACCGGCCAAGTATGTACAGGCGCTCGTTTTGTATTCCGGGTCACAGCCAAGAGCCAAAAGAGGGGTTCGCCGAGCTGGTATAAAAAGGCCCAGGATTCCCGGTTCGAGCCACCATTCTTCTCAATGACCGTCAATTTCAACACCAAAGCCGTCAAGAAAGACGGCGCCCTCTTCACCAACTTCAAGTACGAATCTGCCATTGTGGAAAAAACTGCAGGGGGAGATTTGAATGTGACTCCCACCGAGACCGACTATGAGTTCAAGGTTGACTTGAAAACCCCCAAAACCGGCTTGATGTTGGTGGGCCTCGGAGGTAACAACGGTACAACGCTCGTTGCAGCCATTTTGGCCAACAAGAAAAAGTTGACTTTCGACAATAAGGAGGGCACAGTGAAGGCCAACTACTATGGATCGGTGACGCAATCGTCCACCATTAAGCTTGGAGTGGATGCCGAAGGCAACGATGTCTATGCGCCATTCAATCTGATTTTGCCCTTTGTCAATCCCAACGATTTGGTGGTGGGAGGTTGGGACATTTCAAAGGTTCCCTTGGACAAGGCCATGAAAAGGGCCAAGGTGCTTGACGTGGATTTGCAGCGTCAGTTGGTGGACGATCTCAAGGAAATCACGCCGTTACCCTCGGTGTATTACCCCGACTTCATTGCAATCAACCAAAAAGAGCGGGCCGACAACATCTTCAACAAAACAAGCAATGGAGAGCCCAACACTGGCGACAAGTGGAAAGATGTGGAGAAGATCCGCTCCGACATCCAGAAATTCAAAAAGGACAACGGCTTGGACAAGGTGATTGTTCTCTGGACTGCGAACACGGAGCGGTATGCGGAGATTATTCCAGGGGTCAACGACACGCACGAAAACTTGATCAAAGCCATCAAGGAGAACCACGCTGAGGTCTCTCCCTCAACCGTCTTTGCCGTGGCCTGCATCTTGGACCAAATCCCATACATCAACGGCTCGCCGCAAAACACCTTTGTTCCCGGAGCAATCTCTTTGGCAGAAAAGCACAAGTCGTTCATCGGAGGGGACGACTTCAAATCCGGACAGACCAAAATCAAGTCAGTCTTGGCGCAGTTTTTGGTGGACGCCGGTATCAAGCCGGTGCTGATTGCCTCATATAACCACTTGGGAAACAATGACGGATTCAATCTCTCGTCGCCATTGCAGTTCCGGTCCAAGGAGATTTCCAAGCAGTCGGTGGTGGACGATATGATTGAGTCCAACGAGATCTTGTACAACGAACAAGACGGCAATCACGTGGACCACTGTATCGTGATCAAATACTTGCCAGCGGTCGGGGATTCCAAAGTGGCCATGGATGAGTATTACTCGGAATTGATGCTTGGCGGCCATAATAAGATTTCCATCCACAATGTGTGCGAGGACTCGCTTTTGGCAACGCCTTTGATCTTGGATTTGGTCATCATGACCGAATTCTTCCAAAGAGTAAGTTACAAGAAGCACGGAGACTCTGAGTACGAGAACTTCTATGCAGTCTTGTCCTTATTGAGTTACTGGTTGAAGGCACCCTTGTCCAAGCCAGGATACAAGCCCATCAACGGTTTGAACAAGCAGAGACTTGGTATCGAGAACTTGTTGCGTCTATTGGTTGGAATGCCCATTAACAATGAATTGCGTTTTGAGGAGAGGTTGCTCTAGATCATAACTGGAGGAGAATCACACTGGAGAATCACCCTGGAGAATCACCCTGGAGAATACACTGGAGAATACACTGGAGAATCACCCTGGAGAATCACCCTGGAATTACTGGATCCGAAACTAATGTTTCACTGTGGATCTCGGTCATCGTCTGATCAGCGTGCGTTCAAGCGGCCCTCATGTTGAAATTCAATCAAACGGCGATGCCACTATTTATACGGCTACGGGCAACAACCGAAACATGTTTCAGCTGTGCAGCAAAAGACTACCGAGGGGGAGTTCGGCACTTCCGGGGCACTGCGCAAAGGTGCGCGTGCACCTGCATATTGCCCGGCCCTCGGTTCTTCTCCACAATGCACGCCTGCACATGGCCCAGATTTGATCTTATCGAATGTGTCGTCACCGCCGCGCCTGTGCAACGCCCTCGGTACTGCACCTCCGTTCACAGCCACACATTCCCCCTATATAAACCCCTGACCCCTTCCGCATTTTCAATTTTCTACCACTTTCAAAACAAATTACCACCTCTTCCATTGATATCCATTATTGACCTCCACATTTCCGAACATCACTTCATTTTAATTCATCTCCAATCTACTCCATTTATGTTTACCAAATTCTTGAACAACTTGAAGGGACAAGAAGGCATTGAGGCTACAACTCCCACTTTCACCAAGGAAAACGCCATGATTGCCAGCGCCCCAGAGACGTTGCAACCCACTAAGCGCCGCTGGAGCCACGTGACATACCTCAACCAGGGCACGTTGCATGGAGACGGCGACAATCTCGTGGTGGGATTGTGAAGGCCACATTCGGGTGAGATCTAGCCGAGTCTGGGTCAGAACCCACTGTCGAGTCAGTCCGACTTCAGTTTAATTCTACTCCGTTCCGAGTCAGTCCGAGTCAGTCAACTTCAGTGCAACCGGTTCAGGCGTCGAGTCATACAATGACTTAATTCATTTCCAAATACATGCTTCTAAATTGTGGTGAGACGCCCAGCTGCAATCCGTAATACGAATCCCCACTTACAGCACAGGACTCGAAAATCGCCTCCAAAGCTAGAAGCCGCACCAGCTCCAATGGATGCTCTTCATGAAGCCAGACGAGTCGCTGCCGCGCCTGCCTTTGCACCGAGACGGATCCTGCACCTGCGCCCATGTGCAGGAACACCCGGATGACCGGAGCAAGCCGGCCCAAGCTCGACGTGTTGATGTGGAGATTGTAAAGGCGCACAAACAAGGTGTCTGCGTTGCAGTCGGGCACGAGCCCACAGTCGAATATCCGGACCCACAATTGGAGTGCATGTAAGACGGTCTTCTGTCTTCTGTGCAGTAGCAACGTAAACCGCCCAGGGATGTGAAGGAGCGCCACAAGGGGCGAGAGTCGCTGTGGCGCCCCGGCAACAAACCGGGCTAGGTGCAGGAACGATTTGTTGATCAAAGTGTTCGGGCCGGTGGTCGCCCCGGCACAGTGGACAATGCCGTCCCAGAACGCCAGGCAAACCTGGTCGTCGCTCCGGGCGACGAGCCGCATGAGCCCCGGAAAATACTCGTCGTAGTCGGCGGAAAGTGGTGCCCGGTGGCATGTGATCCTGCACACAAGCCCGTACGCCTGCACCCGGAGCCGGTCCATCTGTTCCGCGCTCATGCGCACCAACTTGAGAAGCGCGGTGCGCGTCTCGGCGCCATCCATGCAGGAAAGACACTCGTCGAGGGCCTGCATACACGCGCACCGCACGTGCTGCCCCACGTCGCCTCTCTCGGAAAGCGAGTAGTCGTCGAGGAGCTCGAGAAGCGTGGCGTGCCACGCGCGGCGGGTGGCCGGCCCCGCAGCCAGGTAGCGGAAACTCCGCACGATTTTGGCCCTGGTTTCGGCCGCCACTTTTGGCTCGCGCACGACCAGAAACATCCGCTCATACTGGGCCGCCGAGAGCAGGGCGCTGAAGACGGCACAGCCGAGAAGCTCGTTGCCCGCTTGGGTGATTTGGCTGCTGATCTCAGCAAAGACAGCGTCGTCGACCTGCACATTGCAGAAGTACCGCTGGAATTCCCCGGCCAACGCTGGAGTCCACGAAAGACGGCTGATGGAGAGCACCAACGGGTACGAGCGCTGGAAATCGCCCCCCGAATTGAGCCAGTGCATGATGCTCTCGCCCTGAAACAGCGCGTCCTGCATATCGGCCCGGAAGCAGAGCCGGGCCACTTTATCGGCCACAGACTCGGCGCAATCGCCCAAATGGGCCCGTATTTCGGCCAAGGCATAGAGCTGGAAAGAGGCGACAAGCGGCTGCCACGCGGTGGTATGCGCCGCCGGCAGCCCTCCTGCAGGAACATCTAGTTGGCGCCGCAAGTACACGGCGGCAAGCTTCTTGGACTCCGCCGGCGTGTCGAGGCAAATTTCGTCCAAGAGCAGCAGCAAAAACATCTGCGGGCGAAAACCCACGGCAATGAGTGGCCGGATGAGCTCATGCAGGAGCGATAGTGTGGAGACCGCCAGAAAGCTGAAGAGCTCCACGAGGCGGACGGTGACGTCGAAGCCGGAGCCCAAGGAGTCTATCTGCAGGAGCAACTGTCCATGCCTTCCGACGAACTCCTGGACGCACGAGACGGCGCAGCGGCGGATCACGAAGTCGTCATCAAAAACCGCCACCTGCACGAGGCGAAGAAAGGTGTCCTGCACACAAGGGAGGTCCAACGACTCGGTAGAAAACTGGCGGAACAAGGCCCAGGCACAGAAGCAGGAAGCGTCCCGGACCTGGCTGGTACGCACGTGGGCGTATCGCAGGCGGGAAAAGAAGAGCGTCTTTGCCAAAAGCGGAAGGATCTCCGGGATGGATTCTGCAGGCAAGGTTCGGGAAAGCGAGAGGAAACCCACGCAAAGAAGCACCGTGTGGAGCCGGGACATGGGCACGTGCGGCTGAGCCGCCGAGGCCATCGCGATCACGTGCGCCACAAGTTGGGAGCTGTAGTTCGGGGCTTTTTCCACGAGCCCGGCGGCGATTTTTGCCAAGCCCTTGGCCACCGTCTCCCGCAACACGGTATCAGCTCCGGTGTCGAAGAAATGAAGGAGAAGGCTGAGATGGCGGGCCACGACTGCGTATTGGCGCAGGGCCACCAAGTGCCGCGTATTCTTCGCCAACACCTTCACAAAGTAGCGGAGAGTGGCGGTGTTGGGCTGGTAGGACGCGTCGAAACGGATGCGGGCCAGCTCCAGCTCGAGAACGTCGTGGAGCTCGGGTACACCTTCCTTTTTGAGCATCTGGTTGAGCACCATCAAAAAGCCATGTTTCTGCGCCTCCGGAGCATAGATCCACGACTCGCACACTTCGTCAAGCCACCGCAGCCGAAAATCCCCGCAGTCGGCCCGCTGGAGCAACTTGCTCATCATTATCAGCACAATCCGCTGCGTGCTACCGGTGCGCACTGCAGAGAAGCGCACTCCCACCTGGAACATTGACTCTGCCAACTGCTTCGACACCGACTCCAAGGGAAACGGCAGGAGGACTAGGCGGCACAGCCAGAGCGCCAACATGTGGATCTCGTGGTCCAGCGTGGCTGCGGCCAAATATCCGGTGATTTTGGGCAAAATGTAAACGTCACTGGAAAAATGGTTGGCCACCACTTTGTAGCCTCTGATCTTGGTCAACGTGTATGAGAGGGAGGCGATTGCGGCCAAAACCGGCGTTTGGTCGTGCTTTTTCTTGCACATGAGGTACAACTCTGAAATCTCCGCCACAACAAACGCCAATTCGGCGTCTAGCTCGCTGGGGCTGGCCTCAAACGTCTCCACCATGGGAACGAGGCGTTTGAGTTCATTGGTGGCGGCTATGACCTCCTCTCTGAGGAGCTGCGCGTGGATGCTGACCAACAGGCTGTGGATTTGGCGCAGAACAGCCGCAAAGGAAAAGGACATGGCATAGGGGCAGATGGAAGGCGAAGTGGCTGACACCCGTGCACCTGAGACACCCGTGCACCTGACACCCGTGCACCTGACACCCGTGCACCTGACACCCGTGCACCTGACACCCGTGCACCTGACACCCGTGCACCTGACACCCGTGCACCTGACACCCGTGCACCTGACACCCGTGCACCTGACACCCGTGCACCTGACACCCGTGCACCTGACACCCGTGCACCTGACACCCGTGCACCTGACACCCGTGCACCTGACACCCGTGCACCTGACACCCGTGCACCTGACACCCGTGCACCTGACACCCGTGCACCTGACACCCGTGCACCTGACACCCGTGCACCTGACACCCGTGCACCTGACACCCGTGCACCTGACACCCGTGCACCTGACACCCGTGCACCTGACACCCGTGCACCTGACACCCGTGCACCTGACACCCGTGCACCTGACACCCGTGCACCTGACACCCGTGCACCTGACACCCGTGCACCTGACACCCGTGCACCTGACACCCGTGCACCTGACACCCGTGCACCTGACACCCGTGCACCTGACACCCGTGCACCTGACACCCGTGCACCTGACACCCGTGCACCTGACACCCGTGCACCTGACACCCGTGCACCTGACACCCGTGCACCTGACACCCGTGCACCTGACACCCGTGCACCTGACTCGCACCAAATTCCACAAATTCTCCTCCCTCTTCACCATGTTCTACCGGGTCAAACAACTCAGGTCCACCATCGGCTTGGCGCCCATAGTGCGCAAGAATATCGAGGCCTTGGGCTTGAAGAAGCGTAACCACGTGGTCTACCAGCGTGTCTCCGTCGCCACCGCACACAAGCTCCGCCGCGTCAAGGAGTTGGTGTCCATCGAGTTGATACCAGGATCGGAGATCGACACACTCAAGCAGTCCGATAAGCAGAAGTTTCCGCTGGGCTTCCAGAAAGTCGGCCAGTTGTGAACAGCCAGGGGTTTCCAGACACTTGCTCCGTATGCAGGACCAAGGGTCCTGTGTCGTCAACAACCTCACTATACCCTCTCTGCAGACCGGCAGTGGGTCATGTATATAGCGGGCCATGCCCAGCATCTGAATCGACTTGACCAAGGCGCCGCAGGGACCGTCCTGCACATAGTAGCACTCCTCCGGGCGTCACGACTCGTGGCCATGCCGGCACACTGGCCAGTCCTTCAGCCTCTGGCAAGCACGCCCGTGTGATCGACGCCAGATCGTTGGGGCAAACCCGTACACCGGCCAATCACAGCGCGAAAAAAACCTCTTCGCAAAGCGCGTCTTGCACATAGTCGCCCCAATCGCACCCACTCTGATTCTGATTTTCACACCAACCTTCCCGGAACACAACCACTATCCGCTGCATATCGGACTGGACACCCCCCATAGCCGCAGATACACACCCATATATACTGCACACAATGCTCAGGGCTACGCTGAGGAACAGAGTCACCTCCTCCATCTTCACCTCCACATTTGCCATATGTTTCCTTATGGTCGGCGCAAACTCCGTACTTCCCTGTCCGGTTGATTCAGTCCATGGCAATGACGCTGTTGTCGATGAACGCCTCAAAAAGAAGTTTGAAAACAGCCAGGCCTAAAAGAATGGGTCTGTTCATAAATCCGCCTTCGGCCAAACTCAATAAGTATCAAGACTAGACTTCCAGGGGTGTCAAAGTCATGACGAAGATGGTTGAAAATGAAGATCTCAACGAAAGACCGAAGTATATGGTAACAAATCCACCAACGGCACTTTAGTGGTGTCGAAGATACTGCAACCCATCCAATTCCTGCCAGGCTTCAGTGAACTCGCCGCGTCGGAGCATCTTCTGTTTCAACGCTCCCAACTTCCTTTCAACAAACTCATCTCAATTCCTTTCCAATCAATTGTCATTCGGCACTTATTCAAGTTTCTGCTCCTGATCTTTCCATGCAGCTACCGCCTGCTTGCGTCTCTAGACGCTGATTGCATACCTTCTCCGTCGTGGATGCAGGACGAGATGAGTCTCATAAGTAAATAGATTAAAGAATCAACACCGCATCTCTTTTTGGGGCCCGCTTTCGAGCCCACCTTCACTGGACTCACCACGGCGGGTCTGCCGAGCGTCACGTGTCTCTGTTCCTAATCTCGCATGCACGTCACGTGACTTCCACATCGGGCCACTTCGTAAACACCCTCAATTCGACCATCCTCTCGACAAGAGCACAAATCCCTCGTTCAAGACCATGTCGCTACATTATGATTTCCCGCGGAAACACGACGGGCAAGTAATGTCACGAGATGGCCAGATCAGCAGAAACTTGGACTTTCCAGATGTGCAGAGCTCTCCAGTCAGTCACATCTCCAAAGAGCCATATGTCAAGAGCTTCTTGTGCAGCAATCCAAACACTCCAGAGTCGCTCATCATTCTGTCAATTGACGACCCCATCGACGACATTTTCCAGGAAAGTCATCGCCAGATTTCCCTGTACCAGATGCAAATGCCCGGAATGTCACCAACTGCATCTCCCCGGAAGGCCATCGGCACAAAAAACGACGAACCCGAAGTGCATGCTTCACACGAACCTCTGGGCAGAAGCTTCGACGAATCTTTGCTCGACCCGTTGGCGTGTCATGCCGACAACATCATGCGCATGGCCATGGATTCCACTTTGGCCCACAGTTTCCTGTCAAACTTTTCCAATTTGGTGGATGACACACATCTCGAGAAAAGTAGGCGCTTCACTGGCCTCAATGAAAAATCCATTGTGGAAATCAGTGCGGCCGATTTGGAAAGCGCCGTCAACGACCCTCTCAAGCTCTAAATCCCTCGTCGCCCCTTTCAGTACTCGGAATTTGAATAAAGCAGTTCATCAATCGTAACATGACTCAAATACCCTCTCTAAAATCTTGCAATCACGCCTGTCGAAGTCTGCATAAGTAATATGCATTTCCGGCATCTGCAACCCCACTGTGCTGCTTTGAAAATTGTTAAGAGTCCATTGCTCCATGATCCATGCCTTGCTCTTTCCATTACAGTTTTGCAAGATTTCAGCAAGAGTTTTTGCCTCTCCAGAGTCGGGTTTGGCCAGCAAAATACGCCCACATACATATTCTGAAGGACTGAAGCCTCTTAGTAGAAGCTCATGGCAGTAAAACTCCAAGAGCTGATTATGCTGCTTATTGCAGAGACTGGACACCACAAGACACTCCATCTGGTGCTGGGAGAGTTCCTGGCCATCGTGCACGGCTTTCCGAAACATGAAAAACCCACATCTTGCCGAAGCTGGTGATCTCGATATTGCTTCAAATAGAATTTCAAGCAGATTGGAATCAAGAAGGAGTTGTGTGCATCTCTTGAGTGTCTCGAGAAGGCGCACTGCCGCAGAGAAATTCTGGTAGTTGTTGATGTGGCTTAACATGCAATTCACAATAAGTTGCTTGGTACGCGACCCAAAGTTTTGCTTCTGCATGTATTCCATGGTGGCAAAGGTAAATTCCAGAAGAACTTCCATATTCAGTAGAACATTGCCTTGATCATTCAAACGCACGTTCTGATTAGTGGCCTTTTTGGGAAGCGGCAACGTGTTCGAATCGGGAGGCGGGATTTCATCTGCATCACGTGCTTCAAATTCAGCGTCTCGTGCTTCGTGCTGTTTTGTGATCCTGAAGAAGTCCTTCTGTTTCGCCCACTGCACGTTTTCGTCGGCCAAAGCCAAATTATTAAGCTTGAACAGGACGGCATCCGATACCTCATGCCACAGGAATTGTTGCCGTGTCGAAAAGGAGTTGATCACTTCCAAGACAGAGAACCAGGATGTGTCTTCCGAACCCGCCATTTCTATCAGGCGATGACAGTATGCCAGAATCAAAGACAATGCCAAATCCTTGGTCAACGCCTTTTCTCCCTTGAGGTATAAGTAATGCTTTTCTATGGTCTGCATGCATTGGGCAACATCGCCCTGGTTTGAAAAAACGTCAACAACTTGTGCCAACACTGACAGAGCGATGGAAACATTTTGTTTCAGTAAAGCTCCATAAACCACGCTGACCAACTTGTGATTATTGCGAGCCAATCCAACACTCAAGTATTGCATTAAATTCTTGCTCGCCACAGCTGGAGTACCAGGGCACATGAGATATGCCTCTAGCAGGTCAGCTAGGACACGGCAGTCTTGAGCACGGCAAGCATGATCCCAAAACTTTATCATGGGTAAGACTGAATAGACTTGGTCGATTGACTCTATACCCAGCATCAGAAGCGTATCTTCCAAGAACTCGACGGCCAGAGCATATTGTCCTGTGTTGAGAAGAATTTGTAGAGTGGCACCTGCGTAATGCCATTCGACGGTCTTTGGAATATCTCTTCGTCCGTATATGCAACAGTCGTATATGAGTCTCATATCAAATAGTAAGGGAAAGTCGTCACAGAATTCTGCTGCAGAAAACAAGAGCTTGCAAGCAAGACCCACTTCCGCTGCCAGCAGCAGAAGAGCGCTGAACTCTCGAAATAATTGAAACACCAACGGTATCTGTTCTTTCGAACGGGACAGCACTATCAGCAGCATAAGTAGGAGGTATATGCTGGGGTTTATGCCATCAGTAGAGGGCACTTTGCTCGTCGCTTTCGCTCGCCGCTGTTTTATCATGTTGGCCATCTCCCACATCATTTTATGGTTGCCCGAGCAGAGGTTGACGAATAGCGATTGCTCCCAAACTTCAGTAGGAAGAACGGGATTGGGAGACTTCTGCCAGGGGCGGTTGATTTCGGCACATAACAGCTGGCACTGAAGCCGCTCGGTTTCTGGTAACCGCCAATATAGATGTGCCAAAGTCGACGGACTCCCGTGAGCGGTACGGAGCCGATCCACGAGCTGTTTCAGCCGAAGCATACTTTCCGATCAATGGCAAAAGGAACCAATGTTCTTGGAGCTATGTTGGTAGCGTTGATGCTGTATGCTTTATACTTATAGGATTCGGTGCGCGCCTGCATGCGTCGCGGATGAAACACAAACGCACCTGGTTGCAAAAGTACGTGCGCCACGCCAAGGAGTGATGCAGGCCACTGCAACCTCCCTTGTTTCAGCATGGGCCGCTTGCATGTGCATGATGCATTGCAGAAGGAACTATATAAAGCCACGGTTCGCACCCTTGGCCAATTTGCTTTTTACATGCAAAGTCTCTGACTTCACGCAAACGTCCTCATACCTCATCAATGACATCAGGCCTATACACAAAATGGAGTCACGGCTTTTAATGGGGATTCCAGGTGGGTTCCCTTTTGTTGTATTCAGCTACATTTAGCAGGCTCAAGGATCAAGACCGATGCCGCGGTACTGCATGAACACCGTCTTCATTTCAGCTTCTCAGTCCAACCATGTTTATCAGAAGACTCGCCACACTGAGCAAGCCGTTTCAGGTCTTCGACCGGGCAGCCAAAACCGTTCAAAAAGCCCGCACTCCAGCCCTAGAGCCCGAGGTTTCCAGAAAAGCAGACTATCTACGTAATGAAGTGGCGCTCCGCACCATCGAGCGGTTGGCCTTCATCACACGGGATTTTACCAGAACCCTCGACTTGGGAGCTCATCTGGGTAACTTTCTCAAAGCCCTTTGCACCAACAGCCCCGTGGATAACGCCGTGGGAGATGAGAAAAAGATCATCGATCAGCTCAATGCCGACAAGAAGACCGTGCGTGATAAAATCCAGGAGCTCGTCATGGTAGAGCTGGCACAGGCCCTTCTTCACAGAGATGACCGAGTCCCCGCCGACATTCCATTCTCTGGTAAGGTGACCCGCGTAGTGGCGGACGAAGAGGAGTTCGACCACCCAGAATTACATGCATCAGATCAATTCGATGCAGTGGTGTCCAACCTTCTGATGCACTGGATCAACGATTTGCCTACAGCTTTGGCAAATGTGCACCGTGTGCTCAAACCTGACGGACTCTTCATGGGAACCATCTTTGGCGGTGACACGCTCTACGAGCTCCGGACTTCTCTCCAGCTTGCGGAATTGGAGCGCCTGGGCGGAATGTCGCCCCGTGTTTCGCCTCTTGTCAAACTACAGGACATCGGCAGTCTTATGAATCGTGCTGGCTTTAGCATGCTCACAATTGACACTGAGGATATAGTTGTGGGAGGATTTCCGGATTTGGTGGCCATGGCCCGTGAGCTTCAGCACATGGGGGAGCAAAACAGTCTTTTGACTCGGGCCCAGACACTCCCAAGAGACGTTCTCTTGGCAGCAAATGAAATCTGCAAAAGTCTCCACGGCGAGGAGGGCCCTGGGGGTGTGACGATCCCAGCAACATTCAACGTCATCTTCATGATTGGATGGAAAAAGTCAGACTCCCAGCCCCAGCCTTTGCAAAGGGGAACTGGCCAGGTTTCTCTTAAAGACGTGCTCTAGTGGGGCCGCGCTTGGATTGTCCTAATCGGGGCCTTGGAAGTGATCGCGCAAGCACGTGACGTATGGCTCTCACATGCGGCCGCGGATATCTTTGTGGAGAACCATCCCCTTCTTTCACCCACATTACACCAACTGATTTACACATCAAAAATTGAAACGAAGTCTGGTACATACCTGAAACGTACCTGAAACAATTTGAAACAAAGAAATCAAATTCACTTGTTCACTTTGACAATCTGATCATGGGACACAAGAACACCAAAGAAGGAGGCTTTCACCAGCAACTCGTGCTACCTCAGTACACCTTTGATACGCCTTTGGTGCTTATGCCAGGTATAGTGTACAACGTGACACTTCTGAGATCAAATGCTGCAGCTTTGCTTGCACGCTACGGGTCGAAAGCTGCCCAGGTTCCAGTGGCAAAGGAGTTATCGGCAGAGTTTAGGCCTACTGCTGGCTCGGAATCACATGAACTATCACAAGATGCCGCTAAGGGGATCGCTCATTTTAATCGGGTTGAAAAGCAAAGAAAGCACGGGTCGGATGCCGAAACTTCGGCTTCGAGTTGGTTGGTCTTGGCGGTGAACCCAAACTTGGCCAAAATTGAAACTTCGGGAGATCAAAAGGCCGCCGTGACGGTGTGCAGGATTGTGGGTCTTTCTGAGCTGTCTAGCAATGTTAGATTTACGTTGCAAGCAATTGTTCGTGGCTTCAAAACTCGGCTGAACCTCGACACCGAAGCAGTTGTATCCATTGACTGGGCAGAGAAATCTGAAGACAGTGGAGCCAAGATACAAGAGGTTCAGCAGGCTGCAGGAACACTTTTTGCGTCGATGAATAACTTTGTGGCTCAATACCGTCAGGCCATTGCTTCGAATTCCAACAAGAAAGAGTCAGATCTTGCAGCATTGAACCCATTGGCCAACGCTCTCTTTCTCCAGCTTGCTGGATCCAAGGATTTCGAGAAGGCATATGCAACCTTGCAGAAGCTTCTCGGGGGAAATGTCAATGATTCGTCCAAAAACCTTGCCCGGATTCTCGATTTGGCAACTGCAATCATTCCGTTTCCAAGTCACGAAAAATTAAGAATCCTCCTGTGTTTTCAATTGGACGAACGTGCCGAGGCCGTAGTGACAGCAATCAACAAGTTGAATACGGTTTTCGAGACACTAAAGGAGAATAGTGAGATGGCCAATAATTGGTTTCACAACGAGGCGTCAAATCTCCAGAAAGCCACGCTCGTGGCCAACCAACTAAAGTCAATTCGCTTGGTGCTTGAGGGATTAACGCAAGGAAAATCCGATCCGAAACAGAAACGGTTGGTGCGTTCCAAGAGCCAAGGAAAGACACCCGATCCAAAATCTCAAGATGAGGATGACGACGACGACGATCTCCGTGCAATCACCGAGTTTGTGAAAAACAAACTTCCCGAAATAACATCCATTTCAGAAGATAGCAAGCGGTTGATTGTGAAGGATTTCAAACGCATCAAAAACTCGCCACCGGGAAATGCCGATTTCCACGTGATACGGAACTACTTGGAGATTGTGGCCGATTTGCCCTGGGACCAATACGTTTCCAAGTTTGAGTCCAACAAAGATATTGATTTGCAAGAGGCCCGCAAGCAGCTCGATAAAGACCACCATGGCTTGGACCACGTGAAAGAGCGGTTGCTCCAGTACCTTGTTGTGTTGAAGCTTTTGGGAGCAAATGCGGAGCAAGAGTTTGACAAGATCAGAGCCGAACAGGCTCAAAAGCGCAAGATCGAGTTGGAGAACAAGAAGTTCAAGCGCGAGTCTTCCAACGGCGAGTCTATCATAATCCCCGACGACGAGGAGAAGGATGAGGAGAGGCAAGTCACAAACGATGCCAATGAAAAGGCACTCCTTGCTTCCAAAAAGAACAAGTCGCCCATCATCATGTTGGCAGGACCGCCAGGAGTCGGCAAGACATCGCTTGCCAAGTCTATTGCCACGACTCTTGGAAGAAAATTCCAGCGTGTTTCCTTGGGAGGAGTTAGAGACGAGTCAGAGATCAGAGGCCACCGGAGAACTTACGTGGGGGCCATGGCCGGCACGATTGTGCAGGCGCTCCGCAAATCACGGTCCATGAACCCAGTGATTTTGTTGGACGAAATTGATAAAATTGTTGGAGGTCACAGTTCCACCAAAATCAATGGCGACCCCGCAGCGGCATTGTTAGAAGTCCTTGACCCCGAGCAAAACAATCAGTTCATGGACCACTACATTGGATTTCCCCTTGACTTGTCGCAGGTGATTTTCATTTGCACGGCCAACGAGCCGTACAATCTCTCGCGGCCGCTTCTTGACCGTCTCGAGATGATTGAGGTGGGAGCCTATGATTACAGCGAAAAACTTGTGATTGGGCAGAAATACTTGTTGCCTCGGCAAATCTCCCGAAACGGTTTCCCTGAAAAGAGGCTTGTGAAGATAGACGAGGGTGTTATGAAGAAGGTGATCCTCGACTACACACGAGAGGCAGGAGTGAGAAACTTTGAGCGCAAGCTCGGCACCATCTGCCGCTTCAAGGCTGTGGAGTATTCGAAATCTTTATCGGGAGAGTCTGCTTACTGCGAACTTGTGGAGGAGTTTGATTTGGCACGGTACTTGGGATTGCCATTTCCGAATCTAAGCAACGAAATTGTGACGCCGGCCATGGCCAGCAAATACGGCGTGGTCAATGGAATGTCCTACAACACCGATGGAAGTGGATCAGTCCTTATTTTCGAAAGTATCGGCATCCCCACAGAAAAAGGAGCCTCTCTCAGCATGACGGGCCGATTGGGCGAGGTCTTGATGGAAAGCGCCAAAATCGGAATGACCTTCATCAAAAACACCCTACACAAACGTCTTCTCAATGTGCCAAACCCAGAAGAGTTGATTGAAAAGTTCAACTCGCTAGAGGTGCACATGCACGTGCCCAGCGGAGCCATTCTGAAGGATGGACCGTCCGCGGGAATCACCATGGCGTTGCTGTTCTTGTCGTTGCTCTTGGAGAAACCCGTGCCTCTGAACATCGCCATGACGGGCGAAATCACGCTTCGGGGCCTTGTGTTGCCCATTGGCGGACTAAAGGAGAAAATGCTCGGGGCACACTTGACGGGACAAATCCACAAGATTGTTGTTCCCAGAGAAAACAGACGTGACGTGATTGAGGAATACGTGCACCGGGTGAACGACATCAGCCAATTGAACGGGCTTCTCAGGGATGATGCGGAGGACTTTAAGAATTCGGCCCCAGAGGACTATTTCAAAAAGAAGTACAATGTACAGGTGGTCTACGCCAGGGAGTTTTGGGACGTGATCAGGCACGTGTGGGGAGATGAGCTTCTTGAGGACGAAGCCCGTATCGAGTGCCACCTCTGAGTCCTGAATGCCTGCACGGGGCACCTGACTTCTTGAGCTCCGTGGGAAGGCTTGTAGCCAGAATAAACAGAATGCCCCGGTATCTGTCAGTCTGCAGGACATTCCATCGCCGGCCAGTGGCGGTGCCCGAGGCTGAGTCGGACGGCCTGCATATACCGCAAGGGTGCGGCACGTGATGCACGGGCGCGTTTCTTTTTACCCCCAATTCCAGATTGCGCGCTTTGGATCAGTTTCATAAATTTTAGCCTCTGTTTTTTAAGCCCCTGACCGTTCGACTCAAACTTCGGACTTCTGTTGAGTCTTGTTGGCACAGTTTCTCCCGTCTTCCCAGTGGTCCATCCCGGAAGTATCCGAAACCGGTTCCTGAAATTCTCTTGGATCATCCCGGAAGTATCCGAAACAGGTGAATCCTGAAATTCTCTTGATCATCCCGAAATCATCTCGAACCCAGAACCCGACGAAACTGCAACTTGACAAACGCATTGCACATCATGAACTTCCTTGTCTTGTTGCTAGCGTGCACGCTTCCTGCGTATGCCAAACGGAGTCTCTCGGCCACATCGCTTGTCACGTGCATGTCCAACTCACAGATCTCGCCTTCATATTTCAACGTCACCTTCAACCCCGACGACCGCTCGTTGCGGTACAATCTCGACTTGACCACGGAAATCTCGGCCAAGGTCACGGCGCACATCCAGGTGTATGCGTACGGGTTTGTCATCATCGAGAAGAACATCAACATGTGCGATATCGGATGGAAACAGTTCTGTCCCATCTACCCCGGCACCATGCAGATAGAGTCGATCGAGTACATCTCGGAGACATACGCCAACCAGATCCCCAACATTGCATACAATGTGCCAGACATCGACGCCGTGGTCAAGCTCAACGTCTATGACCAAAGCAGTGGAGACCTTTTGTCCTGTCTCCAAACTTCGTTTTCCAACGGTAAAACCGTTTCACAAACGGGAATCAAGTGGGCTTCGGCGTGCATTGCTGGACTCGGTCTTCTTATTGCCGCCGTCATGTCCACGTTTGGAAACTCCAACGCCGCCTCGCACATTGCCACCAACGCCGTGTCGTTGTTCTTGTACTTCCAGTCCGTGGTTGTGGTGTGCATGCAATCTGTGGACCGTGTGCCGCCCATTGCGTCTGCGTGGTCGGAAAACTTGGCCTGGTCCATGGGCCTCATTCGGGTTGAGTTCATGCAGAAGATCTTCCGCTGGTATGTGCAGGCCACGGGAGGCACGCCGTCGCTATACTTCTTGAGCTCGAGTCAGCAGATTTTGGTCCAGCGGGCCGTGGGGTACTTGCGCAATTTGCACGACTATGTGTTGAACGACTTCAGCATCATGCCCGGCCACAAGCGCTCGTTGGACTATTCGTTGAACTCGAACCAAAATTTGATTGTTTTGCGAGGGATCAAGCGCATCGGCTATAACTCACACATCGAGCCCACGTCCATTGTGGTGACTGGATTTGCCTTTTTCGTGCTCATTGGCTTCGTTTTAACTGCCGTTCTTGTTATTGTGAAGCTGGTGGCCGTGCTTCTCATCCGCATGAAGAAAATGAACCCAAACAGACTTTCCCACTTCCGTTCTTCATTCCCCATTATCTTGAAGGGTGCGTTATTGCGGTACATCAACATCGGCTTTCTCCAGTTGGTGATTTTGTCCTTGTTTGAGTTCACCGTGCAGGACTCGCCGGCGGTGATTGTGTTGGCATGTCTCACTCTCATCTTGGCTCTTGGAATCATGCTGTACTCGTTCTGGAATACTTATATGCATGGCACTCGGTCGCTGAGAAAATTCAATAACCCGGCTGCCGTTTTGTACGGAGAAACTCGTGTGTTGCACAAGTTTGGGTTCTGCTACACCATGTTTAACGCTCAGAAGTATTGGTTTGGCATGGTGTTAGTGTTGTATGGCCTTATCAAGGCTATTTTCGTTGGCTTGTGCCAGGGTTCGGGCAAAGTCTCGTCCATCGTCATCCTTGTCCTCGACTTGGCGTACATGGTCTTCCTTTTCGTCCAGCGACCATACATGAACAAGCCCACCAACGTCTTGAACTGTTGTATGGCTGTGGTGGTCACCATCAACTCCCTTTTGTTTGTCTTTTTTTCCGATTTATTCGGCCAGCCGGCCCCGGTGTCTTCTATCATGGGTTGGGTTTTCTTCATTTTGAACGCCGCCTTCTCGCTTGTTCTTTTGATCATGATCATTAGTATCATTGTCTTGGCCATCTTGTCCAAGAACCCCGATGCTCGTTTTGCTCCTGCCAAGGATGACAGAACGTCTTTCCAGAGGCAATCTTCCATCAAGCACAAGAAGTCCGAGAAGACATTAACCAAAGAGGCCCAAACTCAAAACGAGTTGCTCGCCTTGGGTGCAGCAGCACAGGATCACCAGCAGAATTGGGAATCGGAAATGTACCGCCTCAACGACATCCAAAATAACTCCGAGTCCAGCTATGAGGCTGAAGCGTCGCTTTTGGACCGCACCAGTGACGACAAATTTGAGTTTTCGTCCGGCACGAACCCTGTCCACAGCGACGACAGCGTGGAGAAGACTCTTGGCGAAAAGTGGAAGGATAAAATCAACCGCCGCTTCTCTACAAAGGATACATCGAGAAACAATGGCGACATCACGCGATTGAGCGATAATCTCAGTGCAGACACAGTGAGAAACCTTCCTGTGGCTGCCACCGGAAGACCCATTTCCCACGCCCGCCACGAGTCGGTCAAGTCGAGCACGGCATACTCTGACTATTCGGAGTCGGCGCCCACTCGGGCCGAACGAATCTTATAGAAGAAGCAAGAGCTTTCAATAGATATTATAGCCATTCATTCTGCCGCAACATTCTGTGATTTCTTTCAAACTCCGCTCTCTTCCCATACGCCCTGAAGGGCCTGGATTACCGGAATACCCTTTTCCTTGTCGATTGACGACAACAACAACACCAGAACCAAACTCGTGTCCAACCGCGCAAGCATTGTCAACTTGTACATCATCATACGTGAAAACCGGGGGCCGATGCTCTTGAGCTTTGTGTTGAGCGTTTCCAACGTCGTTGCCAAAGCCGCAGACACTATGGCCAGCTCCAGCAGATTGTATGTGTACCCTTCTCTGGCCACCACTTCCAGTTTCCAAGATTGGGGGTATTTGTCTTCCACCTCGGGAAATCGGGGATCCCAGTAAGAAGGCGACTTCAAGTAGGGCACGTGATAGATGATTTGAGCCAGGCTGAGCAGAAGCGAAAGCCAGTGGCTTGCATAGTCGTCTGCCACCAACGGACACAAGGGGGAAATCTTCTCTGGTATGTGCGTGGTAGATTCTTCCCACAAGCTTTCCAGATTCAGTCTTGTTTCACTCACACCAGGTTGAATCCTAGCCATTTCCGGTGCGTTTTGTTCCAGATTCAGTCTTGTTTCACTCACACCAGGTTGAATCCTGGCCGTTTCCGGAGCGTTTTGTTCCAGATTCAGTCTCGGTTGTGCCCCCTCTGTCTTCGCCGCTGCCCCCATGGTTTCTGCAATCCCCGTTTTCACATTCTGTGACCCGATTCCTTTATCCATACTCTCATCTCCTGCCTCCGGATCCTCTTCCTGCTGTCTTCGCGGCTGCAAAAGTGCGGCCAAAAATTCTGCGGTTTCTGGGGCACCGGCACCCCTTATATAGCCCCCTGTTGCGTGTTTGCGAACGTCGTATGAAAAGTGTTTCAGATGTGAAACCTCCCTTTCCCCACTTTTCCGCCCGCCTTCCCCAATTAGGTCCGACATGCATGACCCTGCGTCACGTCTTGCAGTATATAAATCCCCCCCTCCCCCCTGCTCAGTGGAGAAAAGAACACCAACAAATGTGGTGGGAAGAAACAAAACTAGGTTCAGAAGGGCATACCTTTTTCGCCGGGCCATGCGGAAACACAGGCTGGTGTTGGAGTCAAGTGTCATATCCTCATACCAGTGGAAGATTTGTTTGAGTCTGGGGCTGGCCATGAGTCTTTTTATGAAACTGAACATCTTGCTGCTCTGGACGGTCTGCAAAATGCCCACTTTGCCAGATTTTGGGATGAAATTGCCAATATTTAGGAGGTGCCATTTGATACTTCCAGGGTTGGCTGTGGCCACCGCCCGCAGGGAATCCGTGCAAAAAAGAGCCGAGAACTCGTCTGATGACGTGTTTGACCGGATGCTACTGGAAAAGATGACCTCGCCCTTCCGGCATTTTGTAAGCACCACATAATGCTCGATATGGAGGGGGAAGAAGCCGATGGCATACTTGCGGTGAATCTTGAATCCGGAGAATAGAAGAACCGAGTGAGTCGAACAAAGAGCCGCAAGTGAAAGGCCAAACAAAAGAAAAGGACAGGTGGCCCAGAAAACCTTCATGTGAGTTGGTGTTTGCAGGTGCCGCATTTTTGCGGGTGCAAACTGCCTGGAATGAGTGACGTGGTGAAGAATCAAATTTGCACCATTTGTCAATGCAGCACTGGTATCCCGCCGGAATACCCATTCTGACCTTGCACATTGATTTTCCAATTATTGGATGACTTTGGCCATCTACCCGTTGCGCGGAGGTACGGGTGTGCCATCGCATGAAAAATGTGTGATGCCTCATCGCAACTTTCACACCTATGGAGCAGACCAACAAACCCCATAGGGCCGGTGATAGCGGCAAGAAAACGGCGAAGAAGAAGTTGCATCAAAATGGGTATAACGCCAAGGCTTTTGCCGTGTCGGCTCCTGGAAAGATGGAACGTCAGGCCAGAAGAACCCATGACAAAAACGAAAAGAAACTCCACGTCCCCATGGTGGACCGGACTCCCGACGATGATCCTCCACCGGTACTTGTGGCTGTTGTGGGTCCCCCGGGAACAGGAAAAACAACGTTGATCCGGTCTCTTGTCAAGAAAATGACCAAAACTACATTGAGCGAAGTCAAGGGCCCTATCACCATCGTTAGCGGCAAAAGAAGACGGTTGACGTTCATAGAGGTCAAGAATGACTTGAACTCCATGATTGACGCAGCCAAAATTGCAGACTTGGTGCTTCTCATGATCGACGGAAACTTCGGCTTGGAGATGGAAACCATGGAGTTCTTAAACATCGCACAGCACCACGGAATGCCTCGTGTTTTGGGAGTATCCACACATTTGGACTTGTTCAAGTCCCAGAGCACATTAAGAACATCCAAGAAGAGGTTGAAACACAGATTTTGGACCGAAGTGTACCAGGGTGCCAAGTTATTCTATCTTTCGGGTGTTATTAACGGCCGGTACCCGGACAGAGAAATCTTGAACTTGTGCCGTTTCATGTCTGTGATGAAGTTCCGGCCGTTGAAGTGGAGAAATGAACATCCATACTTGTTGTGTGACAGAGTCACCGATTTGACTCACCCACAGATGATTGCCGACAACAGCAAATGTGACAGAAAAGTGGCTTTCTATGGCTATTTACACGGTACTCCTTTGCCAGCACAAGATGCCAAAATGCATATTGCCGGTGTCGGTGACTATACTGTTCACAGCATAGAGAAGTTGCCAGACCCGTGTCCGACGCCATACTATGAGCAAAAGTTGGACGAAATCGAGCGGGAAAAGGCCAAGGAAGCTGCTGAAAATGGCGAAGAAGTTGCGCCACTCAGAAGGCGCAGGAGAAAGCGGTTGGAGGACAAGCAAAAGATCATCTATGCGCCAATGTCGGATGTTGGTGGAGTCTTGGTGGATAAGGACGCCGTATACATTGATGTGGGCGAGAAACAGTCTTTTGGGGCACATGAAGGCAGCGACGAAGAAAACGGTGAAGGAGAGCGTATGGTCACGGGTTTGCAGGTGGTAGAGAAGACTACCCAGGAGAGGTTCTCTGAGGGTCCTGGTTTGCAATTGTTTTCCAACTCCAACGCTATCGAGGCAGAAAACTCCGACAATGAAGAGGAGCTTCAAGGATTGGTTTCGGAAGATGAAGAAACTGAAAATTCCGGCAGAACGGCCATGAGAAAGGCTCGTGTTTATGGAAAATCTGTGCAGGAAGACACGGAGTTTGATGACATGTCGGATGGCGATGAGGAAGACCATGAAGAAGAGGACCAAAAAGGAAACTATGGTCAAGTTGAGATTGATTTCGGCGACTCTGCCAAGGCGGGTGCTTTAGATTTTGTTGAGGACTCATCGTTGTCGTCGGACGATGAACAATCATACACTGCCATGGCATCGAAATTGAAGGGATCGGTGCAGCGCCGCTGGGATATCAACAAACTCCTATATTTGGATAACATTGATCCTCAGGATGCCATTAGACGGTGGAAGCAGGAGGAAGTGTCGGACGAGGAGGAATCTGATATTGAGGAAGACGACGGTGATTTTTTCAAGAAGAAGCTCAGCACACAGAATTATTCAGACTTGGACTCTTCCGTGCCTAAATTCCCATCGTTGGAGGACTTGAAGAGCAAGTTTGACTCCGACAGAATCGAGGATAGTGATGAGGAGTATGAAAACGGATACAAAGCTCTAAAGGCCCGGCTTCTTGTGGCTCCAAAACTCAATGATGACGACGAAGACAAAGAAGGAGATTTCGAGGACTTGGAAAATGAGGAAGGAGACTTTGAGGATTTGGAAGCAGAAGGAAATGCAAGTGATGGAGGAAACGATAGTGGACATGGGTCTGATGACGGAGCAGATGAAAATGGTGAGGACTTTGCTGACTTCGACGCCGAGGAGCAAAAAGAAAGCGAGGATGAGGCTGACGATGAGAACCTCACAGTCGAGCAAAAACGAGAGTTGAACGCCGCCAAAAAAGCCAAGCTTAAATTGCAGTTCGAGGAGGAAGAAGACCGTGAGTTTGGAGCCAAGGACTTTGAAGGCGATACCGAGGCCGAAACTTGGTATGAGTTCCAGAAGAACAAAATGGCCAAGCAGTTGGAGATCAACAAAGCTCAATTCCTGGAGATGGACGCTCATACCCGAATCAATATTGAGGGATACCGCGCGGGCTCATACGTGAAGATTGTTTTTGAAAAGCTTCCATGTGAACTCATCGAAAACTTGCAGCCCGAATACCCCATTGTTCTTGGTGGGTTATTGGCCACAGAGTCCCGTTTTGGTATCATGAACGTCAGAATTAAAAGACACCGTTGGCACAAGAAAATCTTAAAGAGTCAGGACCCGTTGATTCTTTCTTTAGGCTGGAGACGGTTCCAGACCATTCCCATCTATACCACTTCGGACTCGCGGACGAGGAACAGAATGCTTAAGTACACGCCCGAACACGCGTACTGCTTTGCCTCGTTCTATGGTCCTTTGGTTGCTCCAAATACCACATTCGTTGGTTTCAACATCATTGACCAGCTGTCAACCACAGGATCCTTTAGAGTGGCAGCCACGGGTGTGGTGGAAGACTTGAATTCTTCAGTGGAGATAGTCAAGAAGTTGAAGTTGGTGGGCCATCCTTACAAGATTTTCCGCAACACGGCGTTTATCAAGGATATGTTCGGTAACGCTTTGGAGGTGGCCAAATTCGAGGGAGCTTCGATCCGCACGGTTTCGGGAATTCGAGGCGAGATCAAAAGGGCATTGTCCAAGCCAGATGGGTATTTCCGTGCCTCCTTTGAGGACAAGATTCTCATGTCTGATACGGTGTTCCTTAAAACGTGGTATCCGGTGAAGGTGAAGGAGTTTTATAATCCTGTGACGTCGATGCTTTTGAGAGACCATGAGCAGTGGCAAGGTATGCGGTTGACAGGTCGGGTCCGGGCAGAGAACAATGTGGAAACGCCGCTTTTGGCCGACAGTGCATATAAGAAGATCGAGCGGACTGAGCGCAAGTTCAATCCGTTGAAGGTGCCACGGTCCATCCAGAAGAATCTTCCATTCAAGGAGCAGGTTTCGGAGGCGAAGCCCCGATCCAAAAACTCGTACATGGCGCGGCGAGCAGTTGTCGTTGATGGAGAGGAAAAAAAGATGAGGGACTTGGTTGAAAAGATCCTGGAGTTGAAGAAGACCAAGGACAAGAAGCGCAGCGACAAAAAACAGGAAAAGTTCCAGGAGCGTTTGAAGGAGTTTGCCAAGAAAGACGAGGGCCGCCAGGAGAAGGAAAAGGAGCGCAAGAAGGCGTACTTTGTCAAGGAGGGCAAGAAGCGGCTGGCCGAAGAAGCGGCTGGCTCTTCGAAAAAGAGAAGATAGCCATTAGTATCGCATCAATAATATCACCAATGAAGCACATCCGCAAGCAAAATTGCACCACCTGTGGCGAATCCTGGAAGCATGGCATCTTGATCAGCACCAAAGCATTCGCAACTTGTGTACCATGTACACCTGCATGCAGCGTGGGACCCGCATCGCTTCTCCACAACACTCACAACTTAATACACCTCCTCTTTCTATGCCAACGTACCAGAACAAATACGTCTCAGATATCATCCTCAAACGGCCCCACGAAACTTTTGTGGATGATCCCGGCTCGCTCCTGGAGGTTAATGTGCCGGAACTTGTCTTCGATCTTGAGAACAACATCAAGGATATCAATAATCTTCATTTGTTTCACGCGGTGGCAATTCTCCAGCAAGTGGTGGAAGATCTAGTCGTTTTGGGCTCCGATCCTGAGCAATGTGCTTCCTTTCGAAAGCTGCAGCTCCTGCTAAACTCCATTGATCTCGAGGACTTACAACAGCAAGTACACGACAGGGAAGCTGAGACCGAAAGAGCTCAGAGTGAAGTGCTTGATGGCGAAATTACTGAGTATCTGGAAAAACATGGCGGGAAATCACTGCCCCTAAATATCCCCGAAGACGTGCCTGGCGACTACCAGAATGACAACCAACCGCAACAAGGGAGTGGAGACGTGCAGATATGCATGCAGAAGCTTGTGAGCAGTACGTCGTTGGAAAAGGCGCAGCTGCCAATTTCGCAAATGTGCAACGAGCGGTTGCGTAAGGAAGTAATGTTTCATATGCTGCTGCAAGTCCAGAAACAGGCCGTGCATCTTGTGCGCAACTTCAGCCTCGCCAAGGAGCCGCCTATAAGTATCGAGGGATTCCTCGTGCGAATTCACACTTATCTGCCGTCGATTTCTGTGGCGGTGTACATCCACAGCGCTTATATGCTCTACAAGTTGTGTGTTGTGTTGGGGGTGGTGACACTCACGCCTCTCAACGTACACCGCTTTGTGTTGGCGCTGTTAAGGTGCCTGACCAAGAAGTTGGAGGATGTCTACCAGAAACAGAAAAGTTTTGCTACGGTTGGAGGTCTTGAGCTTCGAGATTTGTGCCGGATTGAAGTGAGTTTCTTATACTTGTTCAACTTCCAGGTCGTGGTCAGCGAGGCCTTGCTCAATGACTTTTTGGCGTCGGGGTTTGTTGCTCTCCATGCAGCTGCTGGCGGAAGCTCCGACCATGGAAATGATGAGCTACGGAAGTGATACTAGTAATCATGAGAGCATGGAAAAGAATGAACATTAACAAAGGCCTGCGTAAACCTTACGAACATCAAGTAAACTCAAGCATAATTACCTGTTGCGGACAAAAATCAAGCATAATCATCCTATCCGGATATAAATTAACGTTGCGATATTAAGCTTCGCAAAAAATGCGATTTCTGTGGATCGAACACAGGACCTTCAGATCTTCAGTCTGACGCTCTCCCAACTGAGCTAAAACCGCATAGAACCCATGCCGGGACTCGAACCCGGAATCTTTTGATTAGAAGTCAAATGCGCTAACCATTACGCCACACAGGCTGCCGTGCAACTTTAAAAAGCTTGTTTTAATGAGTCACTCCGCTGGACACTGGTCGAAGGTGTACCCTCTTTGCCAGCAAAACTGAAATATCCATGCACTGGCAATTTTAGAAAAATCAGCCATCATTAAGCTTCTAATCATTTGTGCTTTCTCGATTTGTTCCGATCAAAGTATTATGAGAACCTGAATGACTGAGTTGGGCAAAATGGCGACGGAGTCGGAGCTTGTCATGGATATTTCCTCTTCGGGATATACGGCCTGCATATTGCCACCGCTCGCACCAATTGGTGCTGCGGCTCGTCCGGAATCTACAGATGCGCCTGTATACAACCGACGAAGACCTACCATTAGTCGTACCACTTCGAGCAGCTAGCAACTGGCTGGAAAGAATGTTTTATGCGGCCACACACCGACATATGACTTGAGTGGTTGTCGACCTCCGAAAGGAGGTGGAAAAGAGCCCGGGAGCTCTGAATTAGATGCAGTATATGCGCTACCAACAGACGCAATCTGATACTTACAGCGCACTTCATGCGTCTCGCTTACTTGCTCTTCACCGTAACTGGTGTGGGGTACTGCGAAAGAAAGCTAGCCTTGAAGCCGCTGATACAAGCGCTGCTGCCGTACTGTAGCAAGCATGAGGAGCAGGAGTTGGAGAGGAGAATATAGGGGCGTTTTTACAGCAGAAGGATGTTTTGGAATGGTTTCAGCTTCGTTTCACGTGTTCGAGGACCTGAAGTTGTGGGGCAAATCCCGGTCGACACCCTGCGACATTCCAGACGATTGGAATGACGGAAACGGTCCGATAGGGGAATGCACGGAACAAATGTTGCGGTGAGAGCAAATGTGCTTATGTGCAGGACCATCTGTTGGCCACGGCCTCGTCGCCAATGCGCGCGCCCTATTTGTCAGAAGGCCGAACTATACATGACACTGTGCAGGACTCATGCGGGAAGGAGACAGTGAGATCAGGCACCGTACCGAACAAGAGCACCCAGAATGTCTTCGTCGGTCGCTCAGTAGCCCTATCCCAGTCGGTGCCCCAAACTCTGGAGCCGGGAACAGCGCACCGGTTTGAGGCTGAGCGCACGGAATTAGCCTGCATATAGGCGCGGAGTGTCCGAAGCGGGCGTCAACATCCGTCCCGTGCGTCTTCCCCGGAAACCACATCAGGCCCAGCAGCCCGGTATAAATGATCAGGGCCGCGCCACGCCGCCAAGCACGTCTATTTATTCGAAGGCACGCGGAACACACTCCCGCTCCCACTCCCACTTCCACCCACTTCCACCCGCTCCACTCCCGCCATGTCCTCCGTCGCCAGCCGAGGCGAAAACTTCAACCTCAACATCTTCAGCCATCCCCCCGTCAAAAGCCAACCACAAGATCTAATCTACCAATCAAACACCCCGCCCTCCGCCCCCTTCTCCGATGACGAAGACATCTTCGATCTCGACATGGTCACCATGGACATGGACTTCGAGCAAGCCTACTCCATGTACACCCAGATCCAGCAGAAGAACGCCATCTCCGAAGTGGAACTGCTCCAAAAAGCTCAGCTAATGCAACAGCACCACGAAAGCAACACCCACCCCCGTTTCTGGCCTGGCGCCCAAACGCCAGTGGAACTCACATCCGGACACTTTCCCTCCCTCATCCAGCCCAATGTTCAACTAGCTGAGCAAATGCAGCCCACAGCCCAGGGCCACCCCGCCAACATGCAGCTCTTCCCGCCCAGCAACGCGCCCCACAGCCAAATGGCAAACATAGGGGTCGGGCACCAGCATGTGGTGCAAAGGCCCGTGCCACAGCGGCCCGACTTCGGGTTCGACTTCGGCCCCAAGGCCCCCGAAAAGCCCCGAAGCGTCTCGGACATCACCGACGTCGACGACAGCGTGGACTCGGACCAGTTCTTCTCCAACACCGAGTCCGACGCCCTCCAGAACTTCCTCGACAACTTGGCGTACTCGGTGCAGGTGAACCCTCTTGACTTCTACGCCAAAGACAAGGACGCACACGTGGCGCCCATGCCGGAGCAGCGTGGGATTGCCAGCATCACGCCGCCGGAGTCGGCAGCCGAAGAAGAGCCCCGCAAGCGGCGCAGGGCTTCCAAGCCGCTTCTTTCCGTGGAGCAGAAAAGACTCAATCACCTGCACCTGGAGCAGAAGAGACGGCTTCTCTGCAAGGAGGCGTACGAGCGCTGCTTGCGGCTCATCACCAACGTGGACGACTACCGGAACGACTTGGTGAGCGCACGCTCCGTGAACTCGTCCAAGAAGAAGAGCAAGCGGCGGCAGCTCAACAAGGCCGGCTTGCCCAATCTCCTGAAGCACTCTGCGTTGGTGAAAATCAGCGGGGAGATTGAGAAGATCCTGGCCAAGAACGCTGTCTTGCGCCGCTTGGCCGGCATATAGACCCCCGGGCTCTGCACCCGTGGCGCCGCAGGTCGGTGTCAGCGTGTAATACATGGTTTGGGGTGTATTCCTGCATCCAGTGCTCTTGCTGGAATCCGTAGCATGGTCAACCATGTACGCTCGACATGGCAGATAGCTCTAGACTGGCATGCAATAAGCTCTGGATATTGTGGTACTGTATATAAGCTCTATTACTGCAAATAAGATACTGTTCTAGACTGGCACGCAATAAGCTCTGGATATTGTGGTACTGTATATAAGCTCTCTATTACTGCAAATGAGATACTGTTCTAGACTGGCACGCAATAAGCCCTGGATATTGTAGTACTGTATATAAGCTCTCTATTACTGCAAAAAAGGTACTGTTCTAGACTGGCACGCAATAAGCTCTGGATAGTGTGGTACTGTATATAATCTCTCTATTACTGCAAATAAGATACTTTTCTAGATAGCGTGGTACTGTATATAATCTCTCCATTACTGCATATAAGCTGCTCTAGGCTACGGGACCGGTGCTATCGTCCTCAAGGACCTGTCTCAAAAGGTTTATCAATTGCTTTATTATGTTTCAGCTTTTATGTTTCAGCTTTTATGTTTCAGATTTTATGTTTCTGCTTCTATGTTTCTGCTTCTATGTTTCTGCTTTTATGTTTCTGCTTTTTCAGTATCTGTGAGATTTTGGTAAAGTCTCAAAAAAGTGTTGAAAGGGAGGACATCCTGCATACAGCCAGCCGGTCGTCTCGTCACCTCAGGTACTGCACACAACCATGCCCATCGCTCGTCTGCACCGCACACCCGTGCACCAGGTTCCATGTGAGACACCCGTGCACCAGACGGGCATTCGGGTGCACGGGTCTCACCACCACCAACTACATGGAACACCCCCTGAATTCCCTCCGAGTCGGCACACGCGAGGAAACGGCGGCCCTCGCCAAAGTCAATCCGGTACACATGCCAAACGAAACGCTAGTTCGAAACCTCCAGCAAAAATACCCCCTGGAACCGCGGTGGCGGCTGTTCCGGAACTCCCCCCAATACATCTTCGTGATGAACTGGATGCACCAGTGCAGAGGATACCTTCGCATGCAGAGCGAGTTGTTCGACTGTGATCTTTTTGAGATCGAGCTTTTCAGCTTGGTTTCGCCGCCGCCGGTCGATGATCTGGTGTTGTTGGTGAACAAGGTGAAACTAGCGTTGATCAGCAAGATCCACGGGCGGAAAGTGGCCAGTTTGGCCATGTTTGAGCCGCTTGTCCGGGAGTACTTTGGGAATGCCACGGCTTTGGGAAGAAACGAGAAAGAGGAAGATGCGGATGGTATGGGTGATGGAGTGGATGGTATGGGTGATGGAGTGGACAGTATGGATAATGGAGTGGATAGTATGGATAATGGAGTGGATGGTATGGATAATGGAGTGGATGGTATGGATAATGGAATGAATACTCGAGAAAATGACATCTTGTTTGATTCCCTTTTTATCGACGACAAGATCCAAACGCTATACGTGCTTATGGAGGAAGTCACCCACTATGCCGATTTCAAGGAGTATCTCGTCAAAAACAACCTTCCTGCTGATGTGCTCCGCAGCACGGCCATCTACGAGGTTCCCAGCAAGAAAAACCCGGCCATGGGTGAAAGTTATCATCTTTTATTTGATAACACGGCGCTTTACCGCAAGACTGTGTGTGTGCCGGAGTTGCTGGTGCCCAAGAAGAGGACGCTAGCCCCAGAAGACCCCGACACTGCATATCCCGGCCGTTTTGACGTGGTTAGCGTCAACTACGAGCTCATCTACAACGACTTGTATGGATTTGATGCGTACGTGGCGCAGTTATCCAAGAACAAGAAGCTCAAGGAGAACAAGACCATTCTAGAGGTGTTGAAACAGCCGCTGTTTGTTTCCAACATTTTTCTGCTGGAGCTTCGCAAGCGGAAGTTTCTCATGAGCAGGAAGCGTGATCTTGAGATGAGCAGGCTTTTGGCCACAAGGAAGCGCTCTTCCCGAATCGAGGCCAAGGAGAAGCAGAAGACTCTTGAAGAAACACACCGCCAGGAGCTTGAGAAGGACGATATGCGTCTTGCCAGAAGTAGAAGGTCCGAGCGTGCTATGCTGGCCCGCATGAGAATGGACTATACTGCTGGACTCTCTCGAGAAGAGCGTTTGAACCAGAGAAAGAGCCATGTCACCGATGATGACATTGATGCCACACTGAATACCAACGAGAGCAATGACGTTGACGACATTGTTGAAGTTGGTGACGTTCTTGATGTTGATGATGTTGAAAGTGGCAACTTAAAGGAAGAGACATAGACGCAATGCAATCCACCCACAAAATCGGTATTGGCAGTTCTGTATCACAATTGCCATTAACCCATCACTTCTCACCTGCCATTCACCCATCACTTCTCACCTGCCATTCACCCATCACTTCTCACCTGCCATTCACCCACCACTTCTCACCTGCGTTTGACATTGCCATTCACCCATCACTACTTTGAAAAATCAGAGATCATAAGTTTAACTCCTCCAAAATATGACTGGCCAATGTCTTGTAGTTCCAGGTATTTCCCAACGTCTTTTTAAACTGCACTCCGTAGAGTCCAACGAGCGGCACCTTCACGATGTTGATCTCAAACTTCAAAGGCGTTTTTTTGGTTGGTTCGCCGGAGTCCTCGCTTGACCGCTGAGCGTTGCGGTGCTCAATTCGTGACGAAACAAGCATGTCACTTCCACCCATGTCGCCGTTGATGGAGTCGTAGGAGTCATCGTACGACATTTTTCGCATCTGGGCAAGCGTCTCCTCGTCAATTTCACCGTCTTCAGGGTCATGTGTGCCCATCAACAACCGATTGATTTTGGCTGCAGCCGGGGTGCTTGGAGGAACCAAATTCTGAGATCCGTTCTTTTTCCGGTAGTTCTGGAGGAACCCCTGCCCAATGGAAAATTTGCGCCGGTGACCAGAACTTGTGGAGTTTGTATGCCGGTGCCCTTTTGTCGTTGGCGATGCCGTGGAGCTCTGGGTATTGAGAGATCCTTTTCTGCTGAGCTGTCGTGGCTGGTTGGGAGTGACAATCTGTGGCACCTGATTTTCGTGACTTTCCGGAGTTCCAGATTTTTCCAACGATTCTGCTGACGTTTTAAACGCGTCACCATAAAGTTGACGTTCCTCGCTATCCAGCTTGTACTCGTCGATGATGGTAGATGCGGTGGGACTTTCGTCGTCTTTTTCTTTTGATACCAAGTTGGTGTGCATACACAAGAAACCGCCTTTGACTTCCTGAAACTTGACGCCAAGGTTGCTCAAAACACGAAGGATGTTGTAACGAATCACCGGCAACGGCTTGGTAGACGTTGTCTGCACACTGAAGAATCCCTTCAAGAAAAGCGTCTTTGGATACTCGATTGAGGGCATGCTGTTCTTTCTGGAATGATTGAACTGCTCCACAATCTGTTCGTCGCTTAAACTTGGCACCTGTTTCCGGTCTTCATCCAAAACAATATCGTCAAAATTGGCGGTGTTGTTTTGTACCCCATGATCAATGCGGTCATCGCTGTTTTGGGATGCCATGTTGTTGGGCAATGCTGGTTGGTTGTGTACCTTGTAATATGACGAATCTTTGCGGGCATGCGACCCGACCGACTTTGCACGTGCGGTTGGATGGAACCGGTTGACGGCCAAATGACTGTTTCCTTCGCTTGGTTTTGTATTCTGAGCGGCTTCGCTGGTCATGATGTTTGGTAAAGGAGGCAAATATTCCACGGGAATGAACCCGCGCGGCTTTCCAGTAGTGGAATGCGACCTGTTGTGTGTTTTGGGTGGTTCCTTCCGTGTTGGCTTGGTAGGCTTGTGCACTTCTGGGTCGAGATGGGCCTTGGTGTTAGATTTTTCTTTGGCTGTAACTTTCATGCTAACCCCACGACGCATCATTGGATCTGTCGCTCCGGTATAGTTCACCGGAGGCGTGGCGCCGGGAGACAAAAGCTCCCCGTCCCTCGGTGCTGGTTGCCCAACCACCTTTGTTGGCAGAATGTCTGGCGATGCAGATTCTTTGACCGACGCCTTGCGCATGAGATAATTAAAGCCCTGGCCACGTCCAGCATTGGGGTCCAATGTCCCTGAATAATCGCGATTCCGAGGGTACTGCTCATGTAACTCGTCATTTGGCGTGTGTGCTTGCTCGGGAACTTGTAGAACAGGCTGCACCTTATGTGTAGGTGACATGACAGTTTCCTGTGTGGGTGCCGGACTTGGGTATGGCACTGTGGTTGGAGATGGGCTACCTTGCTGAGATGGCGTTCTGGAGTGCAGATAGTCTCTTTGCTTGGGCGCAAGGGGCTTGATGATCGGAGGCTTTTGGGCATTTGCATCAAGTTCCGCTTGCTGGCGCATTTGCGACTTATATGCCTCTTCCTTGGCCTTCTTTCTCTTTTTCATCTCGTCCACCAAGTAATAAATGGACACCAACGGATGATACCCGAATACGGGATCTCTCATTCCGCGTTGGAGTGGGCGGCCTTGTTTGTTGGCCTTGTACCAGTTATCGGAGCTCAACTGATAATCAGGGCTGGTGACGATTCTCGTGAGCTCCTCTGTCAACAAAGAAACTGAACCCAAATCAAAAGAGGAAATTGCCTGGATGATTTGAGGATTCAATGGCAACAGGAGTGGAACACGTTTGGGGGTGTAGTTTGGAGCTGCGTATTCATAGCCAGTATTCATCCATGGGTGTTGCATGACTTCTGCCAAGGTGGCCCGTTTAGTAGGGTCCACCACAAGCATTCTGGAGAGCAATGAGACACACTCTTTGGAAATGAAGGAGGGATACTCAACATTACCCTTCTTGATCTTCTCGTGCAAAGCCGAGACCACAGGATCATCGAAAGGCACCTTTCCACACACCAACACATAAAGCACCACGCCAAACGACCAAACATCAACCTCCGGGCCCGTGTATGGTTTTGCACTCAAAAGCTCCGGAGCAGCAAAGTACAACGATCCACAGTAGGTTTTAAGCAAATGATCTGGCATATAGAGATTGGAAAGACCAAAATCAATGATCTTTATCTCTCCTTTCTGATTGATCATGATATTTTCAATCTTCAAATCACGATGAACAACGTTGTTCTTATGACAATAGTCAAGAGCCAGTGCAATTCCACGAGCGAACTTACGTGCATACTTCTCATTGAGCGAGCCATGTGACACAATGTAGTCGAGCAACTGGCCACCCTCAACGTACTCGAAGAGCATGTAGTAATGGTTGGACATAGGCACCATTTCATAAAGGCGGCAGATATGAGGATGAAAAAGCAACCGGCCGAGAGCTCCCTCTCTGATGGTACGCTTGTCACGAGCCACCTCCTTCTCGAATTCCTTCTGACGCTGATTTGCTTCCTCTGCCGACTTAAGAGGTGGGTCATTGGCATGTGCTCTTTGGTACAACTTGGCTGCACGAGGAACAATCTTTACAGCACACTTCTCATTGGTTGTGTTGTGTCTTGCCAACTTGACTTTACCCATAGAGCCTGCTCCAATAGTGCGGATAAAATCCCAGTCACCAATGGACTTGCGGTGGAATTGTTGTTGTTGTTGCTGAGAATGATTGTCTTGGGAGCTGGGAGCATTCTTGGTTGGCGGCTGTTTATGATCGTGAGTGTCAAATGAGCCTGGGGGCAACAACTCCTTCTCGGGGTTTCTTGATGTAGATGGTACCCCATTCATACCGGATTGACTCAATTGACGAGATGGGGGGCGTGCAGAGCTCGAGGAACGTGATCTGGAGTACTCCTGTTGGCCAGGCTTCTCCATATAACTTCTGGGCTGGGGTTGCTGATGTTGCAGAGAAGTATCCGCCAGTTCCGAAGAGCGGCCTGTGAATGCGCTTCTGAGCATACGAGGAGTCGCCGGCTGATTTGTATGAGGAGGTTTGGGCAGCCCGGCTGGAGTCCTTTGGGTCTCGTCCATTCAGCGGTGTTGGTCTAGATAACGGGTGACGCGGCAAACGACGTGAATGCGTCACAAATGTGGGTGTCCCAGATAAAAAGGAGCAAAGCTTGATATAACAAAGATTTCCAAAGATAGGAATTTCACGAGAGAACAAAAAATTCCTTGTCCTTCGAGATATCGATCCTGTTCAGTGTAAAGATCCCTGTTTCAAGACACGATGCACACCAGATGAGTTTGCGTTAGTTTGCTCAAAACGCAATTGCAATGGGATAATAGGAAGGCTTCAATGCGTCACAAATGGTGATATTCCAACAAATTGGGCGGAGAATATCCCAAAGGTTCGATTACTCAATGGATGACAGTATGAGAAATACCAATTGCGGTTGTTTTCCGATTTTTTCTCGGGTCCGCGCACGCCAGAGGGAGGCTGGTTTCAAAGCAGCAACTTTTGCGGTCCTGAGTGGGTCAGGGAAAAAAAGGGGGCAGGGTGAGTCTTGGATGCCATGCTTTTTGTGCGCCGTCACTGGGATGTGCGTGCAGCGACAAGGCGGTGGCAATAAGCTGTCACGGATGTTGTTTCCGGGAAATTAAGAATAGGCACGCACCTGGTGAAATGTATGCGAATAGAGGGGGAGGAGGCCTTTTTTATACATGGCCGATACCCCGTGTTTCAGTTGTACATGAAGATTTCTTGTCGTACGTGCGGACACTCCATCGTACACGAAAGAGGTAGGTGAAGGGTTGTTTCAACTACGACTGCTGCATAGTTTTGTGCACTGTTTTGTGCATGCTCGATCATGCATGTCCCTTTCAGGTTCATGGCGCATACCATCCCCGAAGCCGTGCACTGCAGCACGCTGAAATGTGCATGGCTTAGCGTATTAGGTAATCAATTAACAGAATCCGGAAGTTATTTTTTTCCAGTTGAAAAGTGGCGACGGCCGGTATCAAAAGGATGCGGGAACTTTGCTCCGACTGTGCAGATAAGCACGTGTGCCACCGAAGATACAGCGGCGTACGCCTGTGATGCACCAGCGACATACATTGCATTACTTGGTGTTTCAGTTGGCGGGGTCGAAAATGGGGATGTTTTGTATAAATGGAGGCTTCCTGCTTCTGTATTGAGTTCATTTTTGGAGGTCCCAATCGTAGGGCCCAGTCGCGAAGTATTGGTGTCAAACACTCGGCAATGGTGAATCAGATACAAATCCAAGCATTGTGGGAAAAAAGTGGATCTTAGAATTCTGCCTCAGAAAGTGTGGCGGTGGTAAGAAATGCCGGTGCCAAAAGCCATATTAGCAGCTTTCATTGTTTGAGATAAAAAACCTAATTAAAGTTGCGTTGAAAATGACGGACTCGGGCATGAAGACTGACGGAAACTTTTCACAAGAAACATCAACATTTAACGATTCGAAACCGGCTTCCTGCATCTCGACAGCTACAATTTCTAACGCAAGATATTTATTTTATGGTTTAGTGCTTGTGGTGCTTCAAGTGAGATTGGTACTCCCAGGTGTATCCAAACAACACAACAGCGATAGCAAGGTGGATCAATGGCTTACCGGAGGCATTTTCGCCATCAAAGTATGCAGCCTTGTACTTACCCCAAGGAGTGGTGGGCTTCTTGGCTGCAGGAGCAGCACCAGTTGGCAACTTCTTGTAGAAGGAAACGACCTCAGCCATTCTCTTGGCGTTAGGGTTGGATCCAATGTTCTGCAGTTAGTATTGGAATTGAGATTTCAAGAAGGAACACGAGAAGACATGATCATGGGATTGTAATGAACCAGGCACTCCCATCGAAAGAAGACTTATCAAAAGCAGACTTGCCCAGCACAGGAGCTCGAAAGAAGACTTATCAAAAGCGGATTTGCCCAGCACAGAAGCTCGAAAGGAATATCGGTCAAGTCAGTGAATTAGTCAATGCTGAGCAGCATAAGATGCTAATGTATTCGTCAAGAGACATTGCAATTGGATGGCGGTCGAAGACAAGGAGTGCTTCAATAGTGGCATAGACACATGCTGTTGCTGGTTTGAGGTTGCTGGCATCGACGTTCCGATTTAAACGTTGATGATATTAACGTTCTGATGATGTGCCAGTTTTCTTTCGGGTTGGTTCTGATTCTGATGTGCCAGTTTTCTTTCGGGTTCGTTCTGATTCTGATGTGCCGGTTTTCTTTCGGGTTCGTTCTGATTTGACGTTTCATTCATGCCATCTGGCGTTGGGTGCAGGGCTCACTCTATGTCACGGAGATTTTGGGATCCAGTGAACTGGTTGATTTCGATGCTTCCCTGTGGCTTCTTGGCTTCCCGTGATGTTATCTCAGGGGCTATTTTCAACGCAAGTTTCGAAAACTTGGCACCGCCGAAAATGGGCATTCCAGAAATATACATACCTTTGCCGAAGCAATCTTTGGTGGAATCAAAGTAGACAATTGTCTTCTGACGATGAAGGACATGATATTGAAGTTGTGAAAGAGCAGTTTCAATTCTCGGTTTTTTCCAGTTCGCGGGACGAGCGCTCATTCGCTGGACTATATGCAGGCCAACGACCGCCTGGTACGGCCAGATCCAGCGTGGAGAGGAGAGAAGAGTCATTGAGCCAAACATCAGAGGCAAGCACTCGGCGTCAAAGCTAGCAGGCACGAGCCCGCGCACGTGACCCACTACAGAAATCCTTCTTTTTGTTCATTACCTATAATCTTTCCCAAATCAGGTTCGTTCAGATCCTGTCAGATCTGCTTGGATCCTCAGTCAGATTCGCTGATGTACAAAACTATTGTTAGTAAATGGGACTGAAACGTAGACGGTCACACGACAGCCACAGCCATACTGAAGCGTCATGTCGAGACAGACAACGAAGATTGCCGAAGCAAAACAAGAAGATTCCTGCTCAAAAACATACCATTGTTCCCCCTGATAAACACATCGCCGTAGCTCTTGATCTCGGTGGTTTCAACAAACTCTTTTGCGGACTGTAACACCACATTCATGTATCCATCGATGCTCTGCAAGTCGCCCTGGTATTCGACGCCATTATGGAGCTTGACAGTTACAGCACTGCCTATGATGGAGCTCAAAAATTTGGTAGGGTCTGTTTTGACGTCGGACATTGCTGCTATGGTGGAGTAGTGTGAAGGTATAAAAAAGAATGGTCGTGCACCACTCGAGTCGCGGGCAGGCCTGATTTCACACATTAAGCACACCCAGCAATCTAGTGAATATCGTTCATTTTGTAACGCCTATGCCAGGCGGTTTTCTTTGCAGTAGTATTAGCTTCTTCCGAAAAGGATATTTCTGCAATCGGAATGTCTAACCTTGTCAATACTGCTTGACCTCCCCCTCCAAGAGCCGTAATTCAAAGTATAAGCGAAAAAGGAGGCGAAAGAAAGCAAGAGCGGGTGTTGATACCGAAACACAAAAACCAGAATGCCTCTTGGAATCAGCCAATCGTGAGTTTGACTGGTGATGAATCTAGAGCCCATTGATGGTTATTGTCTTTTGCTCGCGTGTCAATGCGCAGTAGTACTGTTTCACCACTGCTTCACCCGCTTCTGCCTCATTACTGCCTCATCGCTGCTGCTCGTCTTCTTAGTTTCCAAGGATTCCTGGCAGATAAATATGCAAATAAAGCATAAACCGGGGAGCACCGGGACTTATATATGGTTTAAAAAGGGGCGAGGTAATGTCGGGTTGTCGCAGCTGCAACAGGGATCCATGCATGAGCGCACGTTTCAGGAAGAACGCACCATCACTTGTGCACCATGCACAAGCTAGACATACAGACGCTGTAGAATGTAGGACGACGCATACAAGACATGACAAAAAAAAATATGTCACTAATTGAGCAGTAAGCGCCCCAGTAGCTGCGTGTGGACCTGCGGGCGCCGCAGACAGCGTCCTGCGCGGGATCAGCACGTGATGATTGTTTACACGAGTTGTCCTTAAAAAAAAGTACAAAAAGTCCCCACTTCGCTCCCTTCTCACCCACCACGCTCATTATGGATAAACTCAAGGATGTACGTCAGCACGCCCTAATTGTCTAAGGCTGTATACTAACCACAGAAACTCAACAGCTTGAAATTGGATGCCGAAAAGTGGCAGGAGAAGTCGGACGAGTTGGCCGACAGAATCAAGGAGTTGGAGCAGGAGAACTTGGAAAAGGACCACCAGATCCAGGCGTTGACCAGAAAAAACCAAGTCTTGGAGGAGCAGGTGGAGAAGTTGGAGGCCGATGTGACTGAAATCAAGGAAACCGCCGACCAATCACACTCGTTGAAGACTTCCAACGAAAACTACACCAAAAAGAACCAGGTGTTGGAGGAGGAGTTGGAGGAGGCCGACAAGAACTTGAAGGAGACCACGGCCAAGTTGAGAGACACCGACATCAAGGCCGAGCAATTGGAACGCAAGGTCGCATCCTTGGAGTCCGAGAAGGACGAGTTGGACAAGAAGTATGAGGAATTGAGCGAGCAATACAATGCCGCCAAGGCCGAGTTGGACGAAATCAGCCAGCAGTTGGAGGCCATCTAGGACCACAATGATACCCGGCGTAGCCATACTCCAGAATACACGAATCTGAAGCAATCCTGATGGCCCGAGAGAAGTTGACAGCATGGCTGACCTGCAACTCTGTAGGCCCTTAGCGTCATTCTCTTCTACCTCGAACTAAACACCTACATCTGCTCTTCATTCAATCAATGCTTCCCGGCATAATCTTCAATATATTATTTGTAATTTCAGGGATCGCGCACCTCCCAACTACATCCGGCACCGAGGCCAACCCCGCCAAGTGAAACATCCCTGAACCCCGCTTCTTTTGCCACAAAAACAGCGCATCTATATAAATGGAGCCTCGCGCCCGCCTCCATCTGGCACATCTTATCGATGAAGACTACGAAGTCGCCAGCCACCGAGACCCAATAGCGTTTGCAAACGAGTCGACGCCGGGTATGCGAGTACAACACGACTTGTTTGACCCCGGCGAACGCATCCCTTCTTATGAATCGTCACAGGAGCAGAACAATTACCCCCGGCCCGCAAACACCCGGGCCAGAACCCGCGAGTTGGAAATGCCCCGAATCCGGGAACGTGACCAGACACAAAGCCCCGTACGTGGGCGGCGAACGCTCAAGACGCTCGGGCTCAAGTTCCTCAATGCCCGCCAGCACTTCCTCTTGGCGGCGTGCCGAGACGTGTCGCTACTACAGTGTGTGGTGGGGCTTTCCCGGTCGTGGTGGTTCATTTTCCGGACCGAGCCAGACGCGGCTGCTTTGGTGACCACAGCACTGCTCACAGCGGCTCGGACGTCGGAACACTTTCTTACGGGGATTTGGTGTATTGTGGCGGGATACCTACTGTACTCTGTGCTAGATGGGCTCATGGTTCGCTGGATCGTTAGCTACACGACGACCGGATCGATTGTGCGCATGGCCACGATGCTGGCCATCATAGTGGTGGTGGAGAGCTACTTGGTGTCGGCGTTTTCGGCCGAGGGCTACAACTATGCACTCCACACATGGATCCTAATCAGTTGTATGCTCACGGTGACATACATTATTCAAAATTTCATCACGTCAAACATCGATCTTAAGGGGAAGTACCGGCCACGGTTTTTTGATTTTTACAACATCGTGGTGTTTGCCGTTGTGCCGGTTGGAATGGCCAGCTTCATCACCATGATCGGGTTGATGCGGTCTCTTTTGATTTTACGGTTGGATATTGACCACCATGCAGTGACACGCACGACATGAGTGAATCAGATCTGTTTGAGGGTGAGTTGAACTGAGAGGGCGACACGAGGCAGTCATTGCGAAGGTGATCGGTGCGAGTAATCGATATTAAGCATGGTTGATTTGTGGTTGATTCGTGGTTGATTTGTGGTTGACTCATGATTATTTCATGGTTGACTCATGGTTATTTCATGATTGACTCACGATTATTTCATGGTTGATTTGTGGTTGTTTCATGATTGACTCATGATTGATTCATGAGTATTTCATGATTGACTCATTATTGACTCATTATTGACTCATGACTGTTTCATGATTGATCCATGACTGTTTCATGATTGACTCACGATTATTTCATGATTGTTTCATGATTTCATACTTGACCAATGCTGAGGGCCTCCCAGTTCAATCCTCTGTGCCAGATTGTTCCTGCACACAGTGCGTGCGAGAAAATCAATTTTCCACCTCCTCAAACCACAATGGGAGTCCACATCTTCGGAAAGTCCATCAAGCACAGCTCACTCGTCAGCATCGGCCTCGCCAAGCGCATCTTCGGCGTTGGCCCCCAGACTGCACAGAAGATCTGTGCACGCGTCGGAATCTACCCCCAGATGAGAATGAACCAACTCACAGAACCGCAGGTGATGGCCATCAACAAGGAGCTTTCAGACTTGACCATCGAGGGTCACTTGAAGCAGAAGATCTTGGAGGATATCCAGTTCAAGAAAGATATTGGTTCGTATGCCGGAAACAGACATGCCAACGGGCTTCCGGTTCGTGGCCAGAGAACCCGCAACAACGCCTCTACTGCCAAGCGGTTGAACCGCCTCGACAGAAAATTCAACTAAATAGACTGTATATATTATGGAAAATGTAGCAATGCTATAGTTTCATCAGACCTTGGGTGCCATGCACTTGTACAGCTGTGCACGCTTCTGTCACTCAGAAGCTTGAGCATTAGTCCAACCTGCTACTCTACTCCAGCCGTCCTATCTCTCTATTCTCAATCCCCTCTCTTCCGTCCCGCTCTACTGCTCTACTCCGGTTTTTGATACAGGCTGCATTCTGGGCTATATGCAGGACGCCGGCCTTCCGAGGCCGTATTTCTGAAAGAGCCGGCACGCTCTCGGCACAGGCACGCTGCACGAGTGTAGGGGCCGGAATGTAACGCCAGTACATCCCCGCTCCGCCGCCGACTCACCCAAATAACTGGATGGTGTCTGCAGGAATCTCGTCGCTCTCACTCTCATGCTCACTATCGTCCTCCTTCATGCTGACCTTCTGTCCCAAAAGAGACGCAAAAAACTCATCGATTTGCTCGTCGTTCCACTTGACCCACGGCTTCGGCGTGTCGAAATTTGCAAGCTTCTCGTGCACGTGATAACGCAACCGCCGTCCCTTCGAAGCCTTGTTGTCCACATTTTTCTTCAACTTGCTGGATGCAGCACCTTTCAATGCAAACTGCAACCCGGAGGTGGGGTCGCTGGTCTGGATCTTTTTGTCCACGAGATCGTTGAGGAGAACACGGTAGAAGTCTTCGTCGTCGAAAATCGAAGCAAGCGTCTGCAAATTGAGGTCACGTGACTGCGTCTGTTCCAGCTCGGCGTCGGCCTGCTCCGCCGCCTCCGCCCGCTCGAGTCCCAATGGGGCTATTTTGCGGCGGTTGAGCCGGGTTCGCTTCACCAACCTCTCCATATCCGAGAGATTGTTCACCACCTGCAGTTCCGCAGACTGGTTTAATGCCTTGAACTTATTGGCGTTCATGGCACTTGCTCCCGAAGAGTTCTGGATTTTGGCCAGCCATTTGGTCAACACTGTACCTCGGTATTGCTCGAGTGCAGTGTCATATTTCAGGGTGGCAGCGGAGAATTGCGCCAAAGTTCGTTTTTTGGGGTTGGTGGGCTCGGAAACCACGCCGTCTCGCTGGAGAAAACGCCCCCGGAGTCCATGGATCGTGTCAAGAAGGGAAAGGCACGCATCCCGGGCGGTTTTTATGTGCACGTCCGTTTTTTTCAGCGAGAACTCGTCGATGGGCGCCGAGGGGAGCATATTGCTTTCTGTAAGCGCTCTTTGGATCTTCAACCGAGCGTCAATGAGGGCATCGAATTCTTTGTGTTGTTGGAGGATGGCGTAACCTTTAGTAGCGTCGTTGGCGGCTGATTCTGAGAGTCTCAGCACGATATGTTTTCTTTCGTTTGCCATGATGTTTTTGATTTTGCTGCGGACGGAATCTGGATTTTGTTCCTCCTCTTCTTCTTCCTCCTCTTCTTCACCCTCCTCTTCTTCCTCCTCTTCTTCACCTTCCTCTTCTTCCTCTTCTTCTTCCTCTTCCTCTTCCTCTTCCTCCTCCTCCTCCTCTTCCTCCTCACCGTCATCCCCATTCAGCTGCTCGCTGTCCCCATATAATGCCCCTCTGCTGGAAACTTGCCCAGAATACTTCTTATCCTTCAATATTCCAGACTCCTTTCTGAGTTTGGACTTGGCCACTGGCACATAGTGCAGGGAAGCGTCCTCGGCGTCGGAATTTTCGGAGCCACTGGAAAATGCATTGCCCATTTCGTCATTTTCAATATCAAAGTCGGTCTTTGGCTCCGCGAGCTCGGCGATTTGCTCTGCCAACGTCTTTCTGCCCATGGTATGTGCTCATCGCGATGCTTCTCGCGCACATATACCACACACCCGTACACCCCACCCGTACACCCCACCCGTACACCGACTACCTGATCTAATCTATGAATGTCGGCTTTAGTCAAATGTGACAGATCAGACACCACTGCAGCGGCTCTTATTTATTCCAGCATTTGATTTGCGTTTCAGCTGCCTCAGGCTTATTTCACTCACTGATCATCATACTTCTGGCATCTGACATCCCATTAACACTTCATGGACATTTGCTTCACTGCACGGTGCTTCAACGTTGGCCACCCATCGCAAGCCTCTCTTTGTTTCTTGTAATTCTCCATATTCCACGTGACTCCCTAAATCTCCATGGCATCGCCCTCCGCTCCTTTGGCTTCTGGAATTTCGGTTGAGCCCTCAGCAGCGGCGCCGGCAATAATGTCATCCAAATCGCCCTTTCTCTGGCCCACTAGAGCATCGTATTCCGCCTGGTTTTCCTTCTTGTTGGCCTCAATGGCCTTGTATTTCTCCACAGACTCGTTGAAACGAGCCACATTGTACCCAGCACCGGCCTGACTCTCCAACGGCGTATATGGCCGCTGCTTTAAGTCGCGGACCCGGCGCTTGTGCGGTCCTCCTTTTGTATGGCGGTCCAAAGCATCTTGGTTCTCGAAGTACTTAGCGCACTCGATGCAGTAGTATTGGCCAAGTCCAGGCTTGGTTTCGTCGAGCGGCTGGTTTTTCAACGCCACGATTTTGTCTTTGTTTGAGAGATCATCGTAAACCAAATCGAGGTCCCGAATTCTTCTCTTGGTTTTGAACTTCTTCACACTGTATCTTCCCATGTTGATAGTATGCGATGAGCTTTTTTCGCGCTCCGTATCTGCTCCAGCATTTGAATGCCAGGTCCGAATCAATCTTTCAGAGTCAATTTCTGGGAAAATGCCAAAAACAAAGCCGATATCAGAACAAAACCCTTTTGGAACTCCGCTGGAATCCCTCAACTATTTGCCATGTTCTGACCTCGTAAATCTATCATAATGTTCACACTTGACAATAACTCAGTTGACGTAATGTTCAACGCCGCTTCGGATCTCATGCAAGGCTCAACAATGATATATTACACTCCCCCCAGTGCAGGTTGCTGTGGAGTGACGCCCGTAGCAAGAGCTTTAGCTTCTATTGCGGAACTCTCTGAAGTTTGTTTTGATCCAATGCTGGGTATTGAGCTGTGGTCCATGTAACAAATATTTTCTGACTTTTGGTTGACGTCGCTTGGTCAGCTGGGTTAAGCGAATGACCCATAGAAGGCTCACAAGCTAGGGAAGTTTGCAGCACTTTCCACTGTTCAAACACAAAAAAGGGAGTATGCAGCACTTTCCACTGTTCAAACACAAAAAAGGGAGTTTTGCCACAAATTCCAGATGATATCTTGTATACTGTTCACTCCCGTTATTGGCCCTCTTTAGTCAACCCATGATTTCGAAAACTTGCCCAAATAGGTGGGTTTCATTCGTAAAGTTTGTATCGATGTTCATAATGTTTGTAATATTCAATGTTCGTAATTATTTTCTTAGTGATGTGGGCGATATTCAACATAATAGACAAGTTTAGATTAATTCAGTTTGGTTGCGGGAATTGTTCTGCCTCTGGCAAATTTGGAGCGAACCCCCACTTTTATAGTGAGACTCTCGTTTTGCAACCATCTTGCATGCCCCCTATTTCTCACGCCACAAAACGAAGCGTACGTATATAAATATCCCCCATCCCCCGATGATTGTGAACAATTTTCAATCTCCTCAAAACTTCCATTCTATGGAATACGTTACAGATTCAATTAACGTGTTGCAAAAAACAGCCGACGTGTTCTAGATTCTGCTAACATGCTACGGACTTGGAAACTTCTAAGGGGGCAATTTTGTAAGAAGCACCCACTGTGTTTCTACGGATACTGATTTTGCCAGAATTGCCCCTTATTATCTTCAGTGGGTGTCTTGGGACTCGGGTCAACATAGAAAATGCTACCCGCTCACCTGAAAAGTTTGACAAATAAGTGGTCCCTGGTTTGGAAGTCAGCTGGAGGTTTTGAAGCTTTTGAACGGTATTGGGCTACAGACTACAAGGTACAGCAAAGTGAATAACAAGTTATTTGCTTGGAAAGTACAGAAGATCCAGAAAGCCCGGCCTCATAGTTCTTGAATGAGAAAAACCAGTTTGGCATCCACATCTGCCTCACCCTGGACCCGTGACCTCGAATCCGGCTTCATACTTCAAGCTAACTCGGAGTTTCAAGTTCGTTAACGCTCGCGTACGCCAATTCAGAATAATGATAGGCGTACGCATGGAATACAGCTCTCGAAATGTCTGTGGATGAACGGCGGGTCCGAGTCTCTACAGCACAACTCCGGAGAGCCATGTTCGTCAAATTGCCTATTTGCTCCCATACTAAAGTGTTTGTTAAGAGCAGTCACAGCATCACGTGATTTGGGTGCGCCCACAGGGAGACTGTGTGCACACTCCCGCTCGCGGTGCGAGCGCTCCCCGAAAATTTTTGTGCAAAAACCCAATCCTTCTTTCTATCTATTCAAGCAATCAACTGGTATGTTCGAACCCCAAAATCCTTGTGCTGTGAAGTCCTTCTATAACGACGGAATGGGGATGCCTATTTCTGCCTATTGCTGCCTATTCCTGTGAATTCCTGATGCTATTCCCAAGCCCTTTCCAAGATTTTCCGAGGAGACAATTTCACAGCTCTTATGTTCCAGTGCCGCAAACACGATACGACCACTGATAGTCCTCAAGCTTATGGATGTGATGCTGTGATCCTGACCCCACTTCCTACTATTTAGAATTTGGTGTTTAGGTTCATCCTATATTCATAAAATGGCTTGTCCTACGTGCAGAATGTTGCATTAAATCACGAGCAAACTTGATGCTTCTTCAAGGCAATACTCAGGATCTTCATTGGGCTGTGGCTTCGACAAAATTTTTAATGTCGCATGTCGCGTGTTCGCGCATTAATAAGCAGCGCCCTCATAAAAGAGGACTTTCGCAGTTTTTGAAATTATTTACTAACAACCAGACAAAATGGCTAGAAGACCCGCTAGATGTTACAGATACTGTAAGAACAAGCCTTACCCAAAATCCAGATACAACAGAGCTGTCCCAGACGCTAAGATCAGAATCTACGACTTGGGTAGAAAGAAGGCCACCGTCGATGAGTTCCCATTGTGTGTCCACTTGGTCTCCAACGAGCTTGAGCAGTTGTCCTCTGAGGCTTTGGAAGCCGCTCGTATCTGTGCCAACAAGTACATCACCAAGATTTCTGGAAGAGACTCTTTCCACTTGAGAGTCAGAGTCCACCCATTCCACGTCTTGAGAATCAACAAGATGTTGTCGTGTGCCGGTGCTGATAGATTGCAACAAGGTATGAGAGGTGCTTGGGGTAAGCCTCACGGTTTGGCCGCCAGAGTTGCCATTGGCCAAATTCTTATGTCTGCCAGAACCAAGGACTCCAACAAGGACGTTGTCATTGAGGGTTTGAGAAGAGCCAGATACAAGTTCCCAGGTCAACAAAAGATCATTATCTCCAAGAAGTGGGGTTTCACTCCTCTTGACAGAGACCAATACCTTAAGAAGAAGAACAACGGTGAAGTCAAGGATGACGGTGCCTACGTTAAGTTCTTGTCCAGAAAGGGTAACTTGGCTGAGAACTTGTCTCAATTCCCAGACTACCAATACCAGGTCTAAACTTCATAGTTTGATATTGTAATACAGTCCAGCACTAGCAATTGTAGAATCGTCCAAGAATACCCAAAGCGTGGTCTATTCTGATTATCCCTTCGAACTTCGTAGTTGTCAATTCGGCCATCGCTATTAATAACCACACCCGTCACGTGAGCCGCCGCGGCACGACCAACACGTTCACGTCGCGTCGCGAAAAAATTGCCTCAGCTGTCCTTTTCCTCCACCAACATGTCCTTCACCAACAAAGAAAAACCCGATGTTTTAGTTCTCTTCGATGTGGACGGCACATTGACGCCCGCTAGATTGACCATTTCTGATGAAATGAAGGAAACCTTGCAGGCCTTGAGAAAGAAGGTCGTCATCGGATTCGTCGGTGGCTCTGATCTCGCCAAGCAAGTCGAGCAGCTTGGTCCTACTGTCTTGCAGGACTTTGACTACTGCTTCTCCGAAAATGGATTGACAGCATACAAGTTGGGCAAAGAGTTGGCCTCCCAATCCTTCATTTCGTGGATCGGTGACGAGAAGTACAACAAGTTGGTCAAGTTCATCTTGAGATACTTGGCTGACATTGATATCCCTGTCAGAAGAGGTACCTTCATTGAGTTCAGAAACGGTATGATCAACGTGTCGCCTGTGGGAAGAAATGCCTCCACGCAAGAGCGTAATGAATTCGAGAAGTTCGACTTGGAGCACAAGATCAGAGAAAAATTGGTCGCTGCTTTGAAGGAGAACTTCCCCGATTATGGCTTGACTTACTCCATTGGAGGCCAGATTTCCTTTGATGTTTTCCCAACCGGCTGGGATAAGACTTACGCCTTGCAACACGTTGAAGACGAGCACTTTAAGGAGATCCACTTCTTTGGTGACAAGTCGTATAAGGGCGGAAACGACTATGAGATCTATGAGGACTCCAGAACCATTGGCCACGCTGTCAAAGAGCCTGCTGACACCATCAAGATTTTGAAGGAGTTGTTTGATTTGTAAAGATAGAATAGATCGATAAATGGAACTGGTGCCAGAATTCTTGCTGCGTAGAGATCACAAATGCTATGAAGTCTTTGGCGATCCTTAGACTAGACGGCGAATTTATATGTGTCACTGTGTGCAGGTGCGCGGGATCCCCTCTCGGTTTTGCAACCGCCCAGATGTGCAGCCGTGCATTTGTGTGCATAATCTGAAACACGGGATAAAATATAAAAGTGTGTGGTTTCCCGCATGACGAAAAGATCATTTTCGACGAGGGTTTTTTTGACGACCACGATATCTTGTTTTTTCTCGTGTTTCCGTGGCAATTTAAACGCTGATGATTTTTGATATAATTCTTGCTGGCCGCAATGATTCGTTGCAGTTGTGATCGATTTGGATTTACAGTGGTGAATCGAAAAAAATTGCACGTGGCTGATGATTAATACAGCGACTTCTGTTGAAAGGTGATTGACCAAAGCGTGCTGATAATGGTGCCTCTTGGTTTTAGCGGAAATCTCATACACGAAACGCTAAGCATGCTTCCTTGTCTCATTTTGGTCAGATACATAAACCCACGGCAGAGTCATATATAGCGGTATTGTCAAAAAATGAAATGGCTGGGCTCGTCATTTTAGCTTGGTCTTTCGCTCTTGTCGTGCCATCCCGTTGTGATGCAAGACTCGGGTCTTCGAATTGAACACCGCCTGCAAGAGACTTCTGAGGTTGATGTCGAGCGTCGGAGTTTCAAGTTTCGGTTTAAAGTCCCGAATATGAGCTCATGCAACTGACCAGGCCAAAAACTGCCTCGAAGTCTTCTTCCGCCTCCAGGATGGTCTCCAAAACTGCCTCGAAGCCTTTATCAAAATCCCTTGTCAAGCCTCAGAAACCCTCGGTGAAACCTCGCGTGACACCCTCTCCAGATCCTCCTATAAAGCCCAAGCCAAAAGCAGTTGAGCAACTTGCTCCAAATTCAAAAGTCGGAACTCCAGGTTCAAAAACAAATGAAAAAACTGCTTCAAATCTTTTGCCAAAGCTACGAAATTAGCTTCAACTCCAGGAACAAGTGCCACGCCAGACACCAAGGCATCAGGAAAGAAAAAATCACCCAAATTCAGGGGTATACCCGAAGTCGAGGCAGTGGCATCAGAGAAGTTGACCCGAACGTCAATGAAAGCCACGGCATCAGCCAAAGAGCGAACAAAAAACAAAGTTGCCAACAGTCACCCCATCAGCAATTTCCGTTTTGAGTTTAGCCCACAAATTAATCAAGGAAATACGATCACTCATAGTGAATACCACGGAGATATCTGGACAGATCCCAAGCCAGAAGTGCATCAAATACCAGGTGGCAACATCATGCAAGAAACATGCCCCCAATTAAGATTCAGAGAAAATAACAATCGGAGCAGCCACAACTGGAACAATCAAATATGGAACAGCCCAAGACACCAAATATGGAACGACCACAACCGGAACAGCCACAACTGGAACAGTCTTATTCTCAGAATCAAATATCTCCTAACACTACAAACTTTCAACCATCAGCAGAACAGTTCCACTCCCAAGTCTTGGCAACAATTACGAAAAGTCCACTAAACGGGACTGATACTCATGAAATTGAACCTAAAATCGCTTATGTTAGTCCTGGAATTCCCAGTGATGATCCAGGCACTGATGACTGCAATCCGGTTCTTAATTCTCAGTCTTGAATGAACGAAGCTCAAGAAAAAAGACGGTAAAACGCTACCGGTATCGACACAGTCACTGAAATCGTTACCAATACGAATATCACCGCCGCAGAACACTGAAGCATGAAATATGAAGTATTGCGAGGTTATTGGCTGAATTCTCACTCTAGCTTCAGTCATTTCAACTTGAACCTGACCACTAATGGCTTGTTTAACCATTCATAACTTCAACCAACTCACGGATCTGTTCTAGCTACTTTTTCCGGTAAAAGATACCGGAGCTGTTCTCACCGGCCGCTATAACCTGTTCAAAAACATCGTTGTCAAGCAACTCTAAACGATACTTGCTCCGGTCATGGAATTTCTTGAGCAAGAGTTTAGAGCTTTCGATATCCTGTGGTTCGATCAATTTGGGAAGCTGAAGCGGTTTGGCACTTTTGACGGATTTGCCATTGCCAAACTGGCCAAAATCGTTGCTTCCGAAAACCAAAACATCTTTCTGGATTCCGCCGTTGTCCAACGTCACAAATGTGTGGTTTGCTCCTGTAGCAATGTGCTTGAAACCAATGTTTCGGAGCATGTTGCTCGATTCGTCATACTCCTGCATCCCAACAAGGCTCTTAATCACGTGAGGCACGGCGACCATGTGCAAATACCGGGACAAACCCAACTGTCCCTGGAGACCATTTCCGAAACTGAGAAGAAACTCCTGTTTTGGGATCTTCTTTTTGTCATGTTCGCCCGACGAGTCGTTGTCTGTGACTGAAACCTGCAAGTAGTTGGATTCGCTAACCGAAAACACATTTTCCACCGCCAAACGTCCCATTCGAAGCTGTTGAGGGAGGTATGTTTTGGTCACGGTGTCCAAATCGTTAATGTTGAATGCCACACGAGGCACGGGCTGGATATCCTCATTAGCAGCTTTTTCCTTTCCACACTGGCACGAGGAATTATCGCCCCATGTCCAAATATTGCCATTCTCTTGCACGGCAACGTTGGAAAAATCTGTGGACGAAATGTTCTTGAAGACTCGGCGGCCAAGCGTTTTGACGCCATTGTTCACCAAAACCTCATAGTTCATGTTGGCCAATTCAAATGGAACGTTAACCTTTGGCTGCTGGACATCGACCAAGAAACTGGAAAATGTGGGCGTTCCGAATTGCCCCTTGTTAATGGGCTTTTCACTACAACCCATTTCGAACAACCTTCCCTGAGAAGTCAAAATGAGAAGATGGTTTATTCCAGAGGAAATTTGAGCCACTTTTTCGCCTCTATCCAAGTCCAACGTGATGGCCGACACCCCGCTGTTGAATAGACCGAAGAATCGAGATTTTGGGGGCTCGAGCGATTTCAGGTAAAATGTACGTGCATCTTTTGCCAAGAGATACAACCTGCCGTTGCAAGCAACCGCCTGGGAAACTTTTTTCGGCACGGAAAGCTGGCGAAACTGGCTGCCGTTTTTGTTCTTCTCGAACTCAAAAACTTTTCCTTTTTCGTCCACTCCAACAACATACTTGTCGGTGACTACAAGCTGTTGAAGATACTTGTGGTCAAACTCGCTGATTCTGACGGGAACTCTGCGGCCGTTGATGGCGCCAAAAAGGTACACGCCAGGAATGCTTGAATCCTTCAAAGTGCTGAGAAACGCGGTATCGATTTCCAGGTTCATCAGCTCCATCAAGTTGGCCAAGCTCTTTTTGTTTTCTTTTGGATCTTTCATATCCTTAATCTTGCTGATGTCCAAATTGAAGTCCACCAAGTCACGGAAATACGCCTTGATGTACTTGTAATTCATGAGGATCTGATACCCGGAAATGACACCGACCAAAGCCACAACTCCCACCGCAATACCCTTGATCCTTTGGAAAAATTCCCATTTTTCCTTGGCCTGTTTCTGGTCTGCTTCGGTCTGCTGCTCCTGTAAGTGTTTCTGGTACTTGACCTCGCTTGAGGTTGGCTTGCCCAAATCGAAGTGGAATTCTTTCTTTTGTTTGTTGAATTCATCAATTGAGTGCTTCTCTGCAAATCCTCTCGATTGGCTTCGGGAGGGAAGCCCGGGTCTTATGGCTCGAAAGCCCCTGCTAATCACGCCACGAGTAATCATGGTCTTGAGATGATGTGGGTTGGTGCAGGTTGTGTGGGTTGGTGCAGGATACTACGGCTATCTGCAGGATATCGTTATTGGCCGCCAAAAACCAAGACTGGCCTTTCCCGAGTTCTATGGGAGACATCGTTGTCACTGTGAGTGAGTTTTGGGCTTGTTTTGTTTGGAGCTTGTGCTCAAGCTAGCCTGAAAACTTGGGCCTCCTGGTAGCAGCGAAGCGTTCGATTGAGCCTCGCACGTATCGGGGCGCTGAATTATGCTCTAGGAATCTGGATCCAGGCCAAGAACAACCTACAAACCTCAGGGTGGATTCAGGAGTGGATGGACCAGACCCACTGCACCCGTACGCCACGAGGCCAGTGTCCTGCACATGCCCTGCCAACGGGTTTCTTTTCCTGCAGACAGAGCCAGTCCTCACCTACACCTGCACCCCCACCTCCCCAGCTCTCCTGAGAACACAAATGTACTTGGGCGTCCAAATCCGCAGCACACGTGGCCTCAGCGGCATCACCAAATTTGATACCAAGAAGTTTGTGCAGTCGCTCGAAAAAGGCGGCTTCTCACTCCAGCAGGCGGAAACCGCCGTGGTTATCGTCAACAAGGCAGTGAACGACGGCATCAGCCTCATAGCCAAAAACCTCGTGTCCAAAGAAAAGTTGAACTCCGTGGCTTATCAACAAAAGGTGGACTTTGCCAAATTGAAGGGAGAGTTGCAGACCATGGATAAGTCCGAGTTCTCCAGTTTGAAGAAGGAACAAGAGCAACTCCGCACCAACTTGACGAATCTTCAGAACAGGCTCAAGGAGGAAATTACAAAAAACCTGGCCAGCGTGCGGCTTGATTTGAACTTGGAAAAAGGCCGTATTCGGGAAGAATCCTCCAGTCACGAGTCCAGAATAGAGGACACGTTTACCCGGATTGACGAGGAAATCGCCAATGTGCAGATGCAGATCAAAAGCGTCAAGACGCAGGTCATGCAGTGGTTGATTGGTGTGAGCTCGGGTACTGCAGCTCTCATGTTGGCGTTTGTCCGTTTCTTTGGATGAAGCTGTCTCTTTTGATGAACCCATCATCGGCGGATGTCAACATGTATCAATGTGACAAGATGGCGAAATGATAAACTGACGCAATCGAGAAACGACCGAAAATGAACGAAATTGAACCACGGTCATAAATGAAGATGGAGCAGGCTGTTGTGTGGTGTACGGGGGTGATGCATAAAACGCGAAACAACACGTTGTACTCGCCATGAACTCCGTCTACAACCATGGCATCAAACAGACACAGAGTCTAACGCGGGATCTTGCGGCATTTGAAAAAAATGTCAGTACGTCGCCAATGTCGCTTCAAGGCCTGATCATCACGTCGCTCACCGGATTCAAGAAAACCATCAAGGAGTACACCGATTTGGTCCGCCAGTGTGACTCCGTTGAGGAGAAACACGAAAGCCGATTGCGGAAATTCCAGGACGACTTGGCCCAGTTCCAGGCCAAGTTTGACTCCTTGCGTCTGCAGAGAGAGAATCTGGTGCAGGCAGAGTCTCACCAGCAACTCACCGGGCGCCGAAACGCTTCCGATAACCCCTACGACGCACCGCCTGCGCAGGCGGCGCAGCCCATGTCGTACCTGGAGGGTCTATATACAGAGAAGCAGTCTCTTGGGCGAGGGAGCCAGCAGTTAGACATGATTCTAGAGATGGGGCAGAATGCGTTGGGGGATTTGGTGGAGCAGAACGAGACGTTGAAGAAGCTCGGCGCCAAATTCGAGGAGAGTTTGATGACTTTGGGTTTGAGCCAGGGCACCATTCGCCGCGTGGAGCGCCGGGCTCGTCAGGATAAGTGGCTTTTCTGGGGCATGGTGGTGGTGTTTTTTGTCTTGTGCTACTTTATTATCCGCTACTTTCACTGAGTGAAACCGCGGGCAGTCCGTGGTATCACCGATATCACCACCAATTTCCGATGCTGTTCTTGATGATACTGGTTCCATGTTGATTTGATGTTGACCGGTGCTGCTATTAAACCTGCTCCGATACTATATCAACTGTGTTGATGCAACCAAGGTTATCCCAAGTTACTAGTGCCAGAAGATTCCCAGGGAATATCTGTGGTTCCCTGCTTTCTTGTTTCACATGCGGTGCTGAATTGCATCAGACTCCTGGCAGCGCTGAGCCACGTTTATATTGCCTCTTGCGGCCATTTCTCTGAACTCAACTGAGGTGACCAGCGTCCCACCTTAATGTATTGTTTCCGAACACTTCCACTTGGTCCGCAAACCTAAGCGCTCTATACCGTACCTATGGCCAAACTTTTCGTCTTTCACCTTCGCATGACTTCCACCTCCTTCGCACCTCCATACTACGGGCCACGCCCCTTCCCCACCGATATCATTGTCCTGCAGATAGCGGCCCGAAGGCAGGAGGCGGAAGCGGGCCGCTACCTGCAGGACGCACGCCAGCCCCGCCCCGCGCCAGAGCGCTCCGAACCACACCCGGCCCGCGTTGCGCCAGAAACCGGCTTCGAGCCGCTGTGACTTCCTAAACGGGCAAAGGTGGTGTTCCTGCACACAGCGGCGCGTCGCTTCCGCGCGCGCATTACCCAAACAGGCAATAGCGCTCTGGCTGCGAAAAGCCATTTGCCTAAAACGGTCATGCCTCAGATTTGGCCCCACTGCCGCTACTTATATAATCCTCCCCCTCCCTGTTTTCTCATCCCACAAATTTCTACCGGCTCAACAAAAAACGCCGTCACAAAGCCTAGGAACAAACACGCGTCACCTGGCCGGCCCATTCCTTATCTCGTCCTGCTTCATCTGGCTTTATCCCTAATTCCATCCAGTCATACTGAACTGGAGATTCACGACTGAGAGTTACGTTAAGCCTTCATAACGTTTTCCGACACCGTGTCACTGATATTTATACCTGCTACGATCCGTGAATCGCCTGCTACTCGCTGGTTCTGAAAACAAGCACCCCATGCTCTTTCTCCAGATCTTCCTCCTTTTTTCCATGGGCTGGGCTTTGCCTGTTCAGCTCCATGTACGTGACGATGTGGTCGTCACCACCACGCAGAATGTTGGCTGGGCGGCTCTTTTTGGCGCCGCCACTACGACGGCCGCTGCTACTCCCACTGCTACCACGGCTACCGCTGCTACCACGGCTACCGCTGCCCCCACGGCCCCCACGGCCCCCACGGCCCCCACTGCGGCTGCTGCCACGACGGCGGCTACGAGCAAATCTGGCGGGCTCTTGTCGCTGTTCCTTTCCCTTTTTGGCGACTCCAGTGGCTCCAGTGGCTCCAGTTCCACTGCCGCTGCAACGACTGCGACTGCTGCAACAACTGCAACAACTGCTGCTGCTGCTACGTCATCCACTTCTTCTGGCGGCTGGCTTTCTTCCTTGCTTGGGATGTTCGGTAGTGGCTCCACCACGTCCACCACGTCCACCACTTCCACCACTTCCACCACGTCCTCGGCTGCGGCCGCTGCTGCTTCTGGCGCTGGCTCTGGCTCCAGCGCTGGCTCCAGCTCTGACTCTGACTCTGCCTCTGACTCTGCCTCCAGCTCTGACTCTGCCTCCAGCGCTGACTCTGCCTCCAGCGCTGACTCTGCCTCCAGCGCTGCCACCGCAGACACGCCCGGCTTTACCGGCTTGGTCACAGTGGAAGGGGCCGGTAACGGCCAGTCTCTGGGCTCGTCCTCCTCGGGATCCGCTACTTCCTCCGGCGCCGCTCTGGACCTGGACATCTCCGAAGTGGCCGCCTATGCTGAACAAGGAGGAGGTATTTCATACTCACCATATACCAAAGGCGGCCAGTGCAAGTCGGCCAGTCAGGTTGCTCTGGACATCAAGCTCCTTCGGGGCTACTCGTTGATCCGTCTCTACTCCGTGGACTGCTCGGGAGTGCAAAATGTGCTTGCCGCCATCAGCTCGTCTCAAAAGTTGTTCCTTGGTGTTTGGGACATCACAGCGCTTGAAACTGACTTGCCCAGCATGAAAGAACAAGTGCAAACGTCTAGCCGAGGCTGGGATGCTGTGCATTCGGTGTCTATTGGAAACGAGGTGGTCAATGCAGGCACTGCCACGGCATCCCAGGTTGCCAGTGCCGTTCTGTCGGCCAGATCCTGGTTCAAGCAGAACGCCTCGGACTACTCGGGCTACATTGTGGCGGTCGACACGTTGGCCGCAATGATGGCAGACTCGTCCATGTGTGATACCGGCGACTATATCGCCGTAAACTGCCACCCATATTTCAGTGGAATTGAGGCACTGACCTCGGGCTCGTGGTTGAAGAGCCAGGTGCTGAGCTTGCTGAGCCACTGTGGCAACGGCAAAAAGATCCTCATCACCGAGAGTGGCTGGCCCACGCAGGGAAACACCGAGGGCGAAGCTGTTCCGTCTGTGGCGAACCAGTTGTTGGCCATTAAGGGTATTGCCAATTCCTTGGGAAGCCAGGTGTTGATGTTCACTACCTTCAACGACTATTGGAAGTCACCTGGGCTGTGGAATGTGGAGCAGCACTGGGGTATCTACGGCGATCCTGATGCGTGATTCATGGGGGGTTTCTGAAGATCTACGATAACTGAACCCTCTAGTCGCAATGATGAAAACAACATGACGAGATCAAAGAAATGACCTGTTTGAGAGTGCCGAGCAAGTCGGCGCTGTATACCTCGATAATGTACATTACCACCATCTGACGTAGAACTACTGTACAGTACTCTAATGAAACAGTACACTCAGTAAACCTCCAAACAGAAATCCGGTTGCGGCCATACGTGGAAAACACTGTTTCGTCCGATCAACAAAATCCGGTTGCACCATACCAAGTGGACATCGTCCAATCAACAAAATCCGGTTGCGGCCATACCAAGTGGAAAATACTGTTTCCCGTCCGATCAACGTTAGTCAAGCCACTTAGGGCCACAGTGAGTAATGCAGTGGGAGACCATGTGTGAAATTGTGGTGCTGCAATCTTTTTCTGCACCATTCACGGGTCACGTGACCGAAGGAGCACGCCCAGGGCCTTACCTCCACCTGCCTTTTTGCGGATGCCTCTCCCAGCGACACTTCTCAGTTTCCCGCTTCGCACTTTGCCACACCTCACCGGGCGCCGTTCGAAAGTGGCCCCAGAAATCAGAAACGCAAAAAAAAACCAGCAGACACAGCAGCGAAAACCCGCCAGCAAAGGCACCTCCCCGTAAACAGGCACGAAAACAGCCCCATGGGCGCCACGCAGGCCTCATTCATGGCGGTGGAAAACGGCGCGCCTGCACACAATCCAAGTGCGCTTCTCGACGAAAACAAACGTCGCTCACTCCCACTACATGTCAGACAGAGAAGCCAAAAAACTCGTGTCCCGGCTCACGCACGTGTTCGAGCCCATCTACTCGCTCACCAACAGAGCAGGCCTCGCGGTGTACCCGGATTTCCAGAAACTCCCGCCCAGAACCGGCACCGAGTACTACAAGTACATCACCCGGCCAATATCCCTCCACACAATCGGGCGCAACGTCAAGCGCCACGCCTACAAAGACGCCCAGACGTTCATCGACGACTTGGCGCAGATCACGTGGAACGCCCGGCATTTCAACGAGCCCAGTCTGGAGATCTACGAAAACGCCCTTGTGGTGGACAAGTACATCCGAGATGTGGTGATCCCCAAGCTTGCCGCCGACCCCAAGGTGCCCAACGCGGCGCAGTTGGCGTACCCGGATCTCGGGCCGCTCGAGGACTATGGGCACGTGGCCCGCTTCGACGAGGACCACTCTGCCAGCCCCTACGTCAAGAACGAGGACTACGACGATGACGAGCTGATGCTGGCGCCCCGCCGAACACACTACGGCAGCCGCAACACGGGGGCGGTCCGCAGAGGAAGACCCCCCATCATCGACAAGCCGTACGAGTCCCGAATCAAGGCCATCATCAAGCAGTTCAAGCGGGTGCGCCACCCCGACGACGAAAACCACATCTTGACCCACCACTTCGAGCGGTTGCCCGATAAAAGCCACGAGGATTACTACCATACCGTGGCCAACCCCATCTCGTTGCACGAGATTCGAACCAAGGTCCGCTCCCGCAAATACACCACGGTGCAGCAGTTCTTGGACGACTTGGCGCTCATGCTCAGCAATGCCAAGCTTTACTACGCTGCCGACCGTGGCATGGCTTCCGACATCCATTTGTTTGAGCGGCAGGCCGATGCCATCATCCAGAGCGAGATGCAGCGTCCTGACTCCGACTATATCTTGGCCACCAGTCTGGGCAATGACCGCCACAAGACGCCCTTGGATTCTGTCACCGTCAACAACCACCGCTACTCCGTGGGTGACTGGGTGCTTATACGCAACCCCAACGATCCACAAAAGTCCATCTGTGGCCAGATCTTCCGGCTCTGGAATGCTGACGGCATCGACTACACCAATGTGTGCTGGTACATCCGCCCCGAGCAAACGTGCCATCGTGCCGACCGTCTTTTCTACATGAACGAGGTGTGCAAGACCGGCGAGTACTCCGACCACCGGGCTGCCGACATTGTGGCGCCCTGCTATGTGATTTTTGTCACGCACTACCAGAAAGGTGACATTCCTCCCAACTTGCTTCCGCCGGGCGCCGAGTGGTTCATCTGCGAGTTCCGCTATAACGCAAATACATACGCGTTCAATCGGATCCGGACGTGGAAGGCGTGTCTTCCCGACGAGATTCGTCACGTGGACCAGCCCATTGTGCCCATCAACGAGCCACGCAAGTTGATCAAGTACGACTCGCCGCTCAAGGGTCTCTTGACCTATGATTCCCCCGACGACGCCATGAAGGTTGCGCCTGTGGAAGGCCCCAACGAAAACGGGCCGCCATTGGTGGGCGCCGTTTTCCAGAAACCTCCCTACACAAATGACGAGTTGGGCCAGTGCTCCACGTCTCCAAACGTCACACCATATCCGGAATACGACGACCCAGAGTCAGGCAGAAAGGCCTACATCTTCACGCCGGTATCGCAGTTGAAAACTTCCGTCACTGGTTCAGGCGTGTACTCGTCTTCAGGCACGCGTCATGTCAACGCAAACTACGTTCCGGGCACCGACACCCCGGGCTACGACAGCCCGGACACGCCGCAGGACTCGGCCTTCGGCTACATCAAGCACAAGAGCGAGATTTTTTCCGCCCGTGAAAACTCACCTCATGTGCTCACCGGAACCTTCACCACCACCTCGGTCTACTCCAATGTTCTTCCGGGAGGTGTGGTTTCGTACGTGGACTCGGAGACGGCCGATGCTAAAGCGGGCGAAATCAGTGCGCTGTTGATCAACTCCAATGGAAGTGTGGTGTGGTTCCGCTCTCCGCCTGCTGTGGTTCAGCAGAAGGCCATCACGCCGGTGCTGCACTCTGCGAAGTACTTGGCTTGGAAGATGAAGAGGGCGGGGAACTAAGGGTAGAGGGGACCGATTCTGGTTCGGGACACCGGTTCATTCCCGACCGGGGTTGAGATGGCTGGATTGTTTTATACAATTGCCATCGCAGGCGTGACCTCATTTACAGGCTGCATTTCGGTTGCGGCCAAGAGCTTGCAGGTAATACTATTAAACCGAGTAACCGGTAATCAAGTAACCGGTAATCGAGTAACCGGTAATCGAGTAACCGGTAATCAAGCAACCGGTAATCAAGCAACCGGTGATTACCGGTGATTAGCGGTTGCTCGATTACCGGTGATTACCGGTAATCGAGCAACCGCTAGCAGGCCACCTGCCATCTCCACCAAGCACGCCTAGCACCTGTATACGGACATCGCGCACCCACACCTTATGACCACCGAGCAGCAGTTCCAGCAGTGTCTACAAAAAGCCCAGCGCGTGGTGGCGCTCGTGGGAAACGGACTCTCGGCCGCTAGCGGGCTCCCGGTTTTCCGGGGCTCCCAGCCGCTCTGGCACAACTTCAACATGATCGATCTTGCCACGCCCGACGCCTTTTTCTTGGACCCGGGGCTCGTGTGGCAATACTACGCCCACAAGCGGCGGCAGGCTCTGCGAGCACGGCCCAACGCAGGTCACCGAGTGTTGGCGGACATGTCAAAGAGCCGGGCGGATTTCGTCACCATTACGCAGAACGACGACGGGCTCCACCAGCGAGCGGGGCACGACCCAGACAAACTCCACGAGCTTCAGGGAAATGTGTTCGAGGCCAAGTGCACGTCATTCACGTGCACGTATAGAGGCGGCTGCGTGTTGACAGGGGAACTAGAGAAGGTGGAGGATGACGGGGCTGGTGCAGGTCGTGTCCCTTCCAGCGCCGGCTCCACCGCCCCCTCCACCGCCCCCTCCAGCACCGGCTCCAGCGCCGGGCATGGCACTGCGGCTTTGGCGCATTGGTGGGGCGATCGAGATGCCTCTGGCGCTGGCGAAGAGAAGCTTCATCGTGTGCAGGCACTCGATGCAGACCAGCTCCCCAAGTGTCCGGTGTGTGGCACGCTCTTGCGCCCCGCCGTGGTTTGGTTTGGCGAACTGCTTCCGCTACGGGTTCTTGACGATGTCGACGATTTTCTCCAACAGGGCGTGGACTTGATTCTTGTGGTGGGAACCTCCTGCTCAACTTACCCTGCCAACAGTTACGTGGAGCTGGTGCGGTTACGCGGCGGACGTGTGGCGGTGTTCAATACGGACATTGAAGAGGATGTTTTGGAGGGCAAAGTGCCGGGCGTTTGGGGGTTTTTGGGAAATGCTGCGGACACATTGCCTCGGTTGTGTGGCTTGGACCAGTGAGGACCAGGGGTGAATACTCCTTGATTGCTATGTTGCATTGCTGACGAAGCTGTTGGTTGCCGTGGACTCTATTGGGTTGTGGGCCCGTACATTAGAGAAGGCAACCAGTGGCACAGTATTAAAAGACAACTGGAGGGTTGTCTGGAAGTGGTGCTTCTGGATGGTGTTCGTATAGTGATTCAAGTGAAAGCCGCCAAGAGAGTGTACATATTAGCTCCGGCAACCTGTCCGGCAAATAAGACATTCACTACTAGTTTCAACATGGTGAGCAGACTATTACCTGGATATAGTGTTGGGTGGCGTGGATTCTTGATTTGGGCCGTTGGGCCCGTATTGTCTATGATTACTGAAACAACCCATGAAGCGTCTGGTAAGTACAAGACCGTCTATTAATTGTCCGGTCCAACGTGTGGGGCAGATCCGAGGGGTGCACGTGACGCAACCCAATTCCGAGCTCTATATCCAGTTCCGACCTATTGAGAGGGGTCGTTCAAACCGTCTAAATCCGCCGGGAAAAGGGGGTTTTTGTGCATGGATACGTA